>OX381709.1:55413214-55885214 GCA_947462335.1 Harmothoe impar | reverse complement strand
AAATGAGATAATGCTGTATGATTATGCATTTTAGCGAGCTTTACTGATTGAACACCACTTTATTGGGGGTGAGATCATTACAAAGGCTCACTGCAACCACAATGGGAATGCTCACCTGGCACAAAATATATCAGGCTGTTGTGATATCCCACAATGATATATCATATAAAATGAAGTCAGATTACAGTAGATGTTTATATATAACACATTTGTGATTGAAAATGTAGATCGTTGATATGGACAAAGTGACATAAATATGCTTAACTACGCTGTTATATGGAGAATTTCGATATCAGTTACCTCAAATTAATTTTACTTTAACATAATATTTACGTCTGATTGACGTTGAAAAATGTAAATCAGAATATTACGTCCATAGGACGTAAGTAAACCTTAACGTTTTGACGTTGACAAACCTTGTCAAATTACATAGTTCAGACCCCAAAATGAACGTATATATACGTCTGATTAACGTAGGTGTGTTTACAGGGGAATCACCGGCAATTCGGACACATTGTTATGGCTAGTAAACAGGGCTAAAAGCTGCTCTCAAATGCCGGCAGTTAATTGGTGTGAAACTTTAGTATAAAGGTTCAACCAAACAATAAACACTGGACAAAGTTGATCACCATGAGCTCCCGTGTTTTGTTGAACAATACACTGACATGTGCGCCATTGATTCGTGTTTTTACTGAGGAACTGCAGTCATTACTGTTTATGGGTTTGATGTACAAAAGAAGTGAGTTAGACTTTGACATTATGCTTATTGTAAACGGCGTATGTTAATGGATAATAGATAAATGCAATACGATGAGAACTATGTGAATGTTTTATATCATATCAAATATCCACGCCCAAATATCTGCTGCCCTGACCTGTTAGCCTGCCATGAATGCTGCAATATCACTCGACATAGGAGAATAAGACAATAGCCAGTACTTTTGGTTTCTAATTTTCACTTTGACTTCTACAACTTTTTCAAAATGAATTCTTTGACTTTTTATTTTGAATTTGACTTTCCAAATTGAATTTTATTTTCATAAATTCATGGTGGATATTCTGGGCCTTCGTAGGGTCGGTGTCTATTGGGGGATGCTGGGTGGGTGCTTAAGGACTTTGGGTTTTTGAATTAGGGTAAGCTCACCTATTTCCGACCTAGCACCGTGAGTCGACCACCTGCTGCACCATATTGTCAAGTATCTATGCTATACTGGGTAATAGATATTCATTGGGATACAAATTGACATGTTATTGCCCCCTATTATACCATTATCATTTACATATTTATTTATTTTCATATACATATAATGCGTTGAAGTGACACTGTATGACCTGTTTTGAGATGGGAAAGACCATGAATTCTCCATCAAAATCTGTTTTCTTTGCATGTTTGTATCTATTTGTCTCATTCAATCCACTGTTTAATGAGTTCATATGAATTAAGGTATATCTAATAAACAGTAATCAAATGTATTTTTATGAAAATATTCATATAGGTACATTTGACAAGTAACCCATCTGGACTCACTAATTTCACCATAAGTCGACCATTATTTCATCATGAGACAACCTCAATCTACAGTGTATTAGCTGCTCTCCCAAAGTAGTGCTGATTCTACACGAAATCCTACGTACTGTACCTACTTTATACGATGCCCCAAGATCAGGAAAATTACATTTTCAAGGCAGAATAACAATCTTAAACGATTCTGCTAACACTTTACTAAGTAGTTCCAGTTTGTATAGATATTAATTCAGGGTGCTTTATAACTTTTAGATGGAAATAAATCTGGTCGACTCTGGGTGCATTTTGGTCGACATTGAGTGAAATTAGGCTATATGAAATTCTTAGATATAAGGGCAAAAATGTATATATAATAATCTGTATGGCTTTATAAGATATGATAAGTAGGGATGATTGGAACATCCTCTTTCGTTTGATACCTTAAGCCTGATGCCATGATGATTCTATGTCACACAAACTGACTTCTCCCAATGGTCATGAAAATCTGTGACGGGAAGGGTCGACTTATGGAGAATCTACCCTAAGATGTTTCTATAATCCTTAGAGTCACAGTATGGAAGGAAGGCTATTTTTATATCGAAAGAAATCGCAAAATGGGACCCAGAATATGGGGAGGGTGGCTCTGGGGATTAGATTTGACAAAGTTGATGGTTCAGACAAGGCGTCTGGTCCTTAAGATTAGATCTCTGAGAGCCGGATGTTTTGGAAATTGAGAGTGTACCTAATTAAATTATTAAGTCTACTAGAGATAGGTCTTCCAAGTATTAGATCAGAACAAGTGTTGGTCCTCTGGAGATAGACTGGCAAGCAGCAGAGTTAGGGAGTGGTTGGAAGAATGGATGATGGGATACCAGGGACGTGTGGAGATGGGAACATAACGCAGGAAAGAGAAGATATAAACATAAAAATATATAACTGCGTGAGGCTGAGAATTGGAACTAGATAAGGATTGGATGTAGAAGATAGTGACACATGAGGTAGGGAAATGCTAGGCCTGATAGAAGGGGGGGATGATCGAGCGGGGCAGGCTGGAGAGGAAAAGAAGGAGGGAGCGCGGCAGGCGGGGAAATTAGGAAGGGAACTGCAAGATACTTATAAAGCATCATGTAGGCCTACACATACAATGAGAGAAGAGAGAGGAAGGGAAATGGATCTTTATGCCATGGATCGAGAAGACAGGACAGAAGCAGGTAAGTAGGCAGGCATAAAGAAAAGGGACAGATTGTTGAAAGATAGGAGGTTGTGAGCAGATATAGAAGGCAAATAGGAGGAAAAAAGAAGTCAGTTTGAAGGGATTACAATTTAAAAAATAATGAAACACAATCTTTATGCCCTGTTGGATAGTGGCGGAGGATAAGGGGAGGAAGCGAAAGCAGGAAATTGAATGTTATGGTACTTTGTAAGAAGATTATTGGCTGTGTTGAGATCAACCTTGAAAGCAGCAACTTGTCAATATTTGACCATTTGGGTAAAGCCCTTTAAGAAGAGAGAAGGCAAGTTGGTGAGGCGTGAGAGTAGTATAGTATGTATCGGAACGGGACTATAGTTAACTACTGTTTATTACTCAATCGATATGCAGCCAATCAGAGGCCGCCATTTGGTCACGTGACCCGTTGCCATGGTAACGTGACCTACTTAAGGCTCTCAGCCAATCAGAAGCCAGCATTCTGGGTGACCTACTGACCTACTTAGAAGCTCTCAGCCAATCAGAGGCCGGCATTCTGGTAACCATGGTAACGTGACCTACTTACGTCACGTGACCTACTTTGGCTCAGCCAATCAGAAGCCGGCATTCTGGTAACTAGGGTAACGTGACCTACTTAGGGTTTTGTTTGTAAACAACACCACGTGCCTCTCTTGTTTGTAAACAACACCACGTGACACGTGACTGTTTGTAAACAAACAACTTATATATAGAAAATAAACACAACAAGTTCCATGTTATGTTAAAATTATATTTTCAAAAAAAAAGCACATCTGTTACAGCGTCTATGTGTAACTACGCGCGTTCTCATTCAAACACTATAACACTATCATACCGTAGCAGCAGCAGGTAGGACTGGAAGAAAAGCAAGCGCACGAGCAGAAGCGACGACACCATTTGCACCATCCGGCCGTCGCGTTGGTAGCCCTACTACTCGTCGCGCGTTCAACTGGAGGTTTAAGAGTGACAAATGACGATTCTTTGTCGACGCGACTGCTAACATCAGCAGCATCAGCAGCATCGGCAGCAGCATCGGCAGCAGCATCGGCAGCAGCGGCAGCAGCCTCGGCAGCAGCGGTAGCAGCAGCAGCAGCAGCGGTAGCAGCAGTAGCGTGAGCATTAGCAACAACAGCAGCAGCGACAGTAGCAAGGGCGGCAGAGCGGGCACTAGCAGCGTTATCAGCGGCGACATCGGCAGCCGCAACAGCATCAGCAGCAGCAGCGTCGGCATCGGTGGCATGAGTAGCTGCATCGGCGGCAGCAACAGCAGCAGTCACAGCCGCAGCGGCAACAACAACAACGTCATCACAACCAGCGTCACTAACAGCCGCAGTAAATGCAGCAGTAGCACGCTGAGCAGCACTAGCAGCAGCAGTAGCAGAGGCTACAGCATCAGCTTCACATTCGCGCGCCGCTTCGTCATTCCGCTTCATGTCACGGTAGCAACTTTCCATCATGGGGATCTGCAAATTGAGGCGCGGTGCTGGTGGTGGTAGTAGTAGTAGTAGTAGTAGTAGTAGTAGCGTGAACGATGATGACGATGCCGAATACGGTTTCACTCCCCCTTATATACCCTTACTCCCCCCTTTTTTTCAAGCCACCGGCCAGCTGCCCCCTCACGGCAGGTCTTTAGATCAGCCTTAAGTCGCTTACTACGCGGCTCATCATCCCTCTAATCGCATTTTCCAGCCGCCGGCCGGCTGACTGCTGACGACAGGAGAGGGTGATTTGTTTTTCTTTAGATTTAAGCCGCTTACCACACGCGCACCCTCTAGTCACAGACAGAGTGACAGAAAGGGAGGGGTCGCTTTGTTCACGCTACCTGTAGTTGTTTTTCTATACACACGCTGAGCCCATGACCCGCTAATCCTTTATACAGGTAACACGCGTTCAACTAATTACTCTATTGTATGACAGTCGGTACACGGATTTAATTTTAAACCACCTTCCCATCTGGATCCATGTCTGGCGGGGTGGAAGGATCCAGCTGAAAAGCGTGATTAGGGCTTTTGTTTCTCTTATGATAGCAGCAGGTCAGCATGCGACAGCTGAAAATGTCAGACTCGCCGCTCCTATAAAAGACTGAGATGCGTCTCTCTTTCCACACACCCTTCTACCATCGCCGCCGACACCGCCACCGCCGGCCAGCCGACCGCCGCCACCGCCTGCAGTCACCGCCATCACGCCAGCAGGGAATTTCGAGCTGAGTCTGCTTATTGCTTATTTTTTTTCTTTGAGCTTTTTGTTTTTTAAAATTTTTATTTTCACTCGGTCTTTTTTGTTTCGGAGGAAAGAAATATGGCGCTGCAGAGGGCGCGAGTTTCTAAAAGACGGTCGCGCGAACAAAGTGCCCTCCTCAACTGCCCGGCTATTTTTTTATCTCAAAGGAGAGAGCGTCACGTAGTTGAGGTTCACGCATCTCTTGAAGCGTACCGAATTCTCGAGAAATGCAAAGCTGAGCGCCATCGTCGTTATACAAGAGCGGAAAAGGAAAACGTAGCGACATGGCCGAGAGCCGTCTTCTCAGAACAGTATTTACTCTACCATTGCATAACAGCCGCTCTCAGCGCCCCCACTCGTTGGGCGTTTCATGAAAAGAAAGAGCGCCGCTACTCTCCTCACCCTGCCTCCTCTTATAAAGTGAGAATAAGTGCTATGAAACGATTCGACAAGCCGATCGGTTTCTTGGGAGCGACTGCAGCTCCCACTCGGTGGGCGCGCGTTGTGGCCGACGTGAACACGGTCTCTAAACGTTTCGACGTCGTCACTTGTTATCCCGCATATTGCAACGCAGCCGAATTGAAGAAGATAGGGACGCACTATTTTAAACCATACGCTCCAATATGTATTTGTCACCGCCGCGCTCACACGCCTTATTGCTTTTTCGAGACGATCGTGTCACAACACAGAAATAGAAAAAAAATGATCAAAAAAAAAAAAAAAAAAAAAAAAAATCTCCTCCTCCTCCTCCTCCTCCTCCTCCTCCTCCTCCTCCTCCTCCTCCTCCTCCTCCTCTCCCTCTTCTTTTTAATAAAAAAAAAAAAATTTGTATCAGACTCCTCTGGAGTCTGATACAAAACATTTATGACTATTGAGTGAAAATAGAATTTTATCGCAAAAAATAAAAAGAAAAAAAAAGACACTTCTGCCGCCGCTACTGTGACACCGGCCGGAATCAATAAAAAGGTCGGCGGACTTTTCTCCACAACCATTCACTACCGACCGTTCGAGTGAGAAACACAGCAGACAGTCAGACACACAACCGCTCTCTCACGCGAGCTGAAAAAAAAAAAAAAAAAATGTCGAGCAGTAGAAGCAAACTTTTCACAGAAATTCATTTCGACGCTCGACTACAAGGACCCTTTAGTTGTATCATTAGCGGTCCGTCGGGTTGTGGAAAATCGCGCTTGGTGGATCAATTTCTGAGCGACGTGAACAATTTGGTCACGCCGCCGGTGGAAAAGACTTTTTACCATTACGGCGAGTGGCAACCTCTGTTTGAAAAAATGCAAAATCAGTACGGTGTGGAATTCAGAGAAGGTCTTCCTAGCAAAGAGACTATAGCGGGAGACGTGGAAGTAGCAGAAGACGCCTTACGACCCCACACTCTACTGATATTGGACGATCTGATGAGCAGTTCCAATCAGCAAGTGGTAGCCGACATCTTTACTAAATACTCGCATCACTGGAACGTGAGCGTCATATACATCACTCAGAACCTATTCCAGAAATCACCCGACTTTCGAACTATGAGTCTGAACGCTCACTACATGATCGTTTTCAAGAACCCGCGCGACATGGGGCAAATAGCTAGTCTATCTCGCCAGGTGTTTCCGTCCAACGCGGCGGCCCTCTCTAGTATATTTACCCATGAACTCAAGCGACCTCACTCATACCTCCTTCTGGACTTCAAGCAGTCAACACCTGACGATCTGAGAATACGCTCCTCTTTGACGTCCATACACTCTCAGCTAGTGTTCGTACCGCTAGACAAAAAAAAGAACAAGAGAAAGCAGTAGCAAAAATGTCTTCTCATCTACTCGAAAGACACTTTGGTACTCTCAAGCACTTAGCTAAGTGCTCGCCAAAGGACTGCTCGCATCTAATAGACTCTGGAAGCGACGATCTGATCGCAGCGTTGAGTGAGATCTGTCACAATTTACTGGTAGGGAACATCCCGCTCAGCGACAAACAACTGGACAAGCTTCGAGAATCGGCTGACGTGTTGAGGGAGGTCGGCAAAAAATCTACGCCCATCAAAAAAAAGAGACGCGTCTTGGTACAAGAGGGAGGTTTCCTCATTCCGGCTCTCATAGGGATGGCCTTACCGCTTATAAAGAGCATTCTCCGTATATGAGACACCTCATTCGACACCTACTCGCCGACAGCACCACCACCACTACCGCCACCACCAGCGTCATTGCCACCGTCCTCCCCATGACGGACTCAGAGCAGCAACAACACTACAAACGCTTAGCGCTCGTGGATCCTGAGACGCTCTACAAATCATCACGAGCAGGTCTACTTCATCATGTGCCCGCTGCTGCTACTACTAGCGCTGCTACTACTGCAGTCGCTGCTGCTAGTACTTCTACTGCTCCAAACCTTCCTCCTCTTCCTGATGAGCGCACTGAAAGGAACGAGAGTTCCGCTCCTGCCACCGCCGCCCGCCTACCTGCCGACATGGCCTATTACCACAAGCAGGCAGAACAGTCCCTTCATCCCGACGCGGCCTTGCACCAGGTGCTACAGTTTATCTACAGGGACTTGGACTTAGTGTTGAACGATCCCGCTTTGGAATCGCGCGAGAAAATGTTGAAATACCGAAGGTTGTTGAATAGATTGCAATTTTTTCTCGCGAATCCCCACAACAGCAACATCTCTTCGTCCTACTCTTCTTCGCCCCCGGCTCACCTCCGTCAGTCTGCTGAAGAGGCCAGCGCGTCCCTACTTGAGCGGTTGGCGAACCAAGTTCCCAAGAGGAATCGCACCCGGACCGTGGCGCTGTACAAACAATTGGAGAAATCCGGTGTGATCAAGTGGAACGAGGACGGTGCGGTGCGCGAGATGTCGGGTCGGAGAATACCACCTGAGCATCGCATCAACATAGTGGACTTACTGAATGACGCCGCCAGGTTCAGGAAGACGGCGCCCAGACCGGCGGGCTACTCTCCGTTCACGAAAGCGCTGCGCGAAGCAGTTCCCACAGACTCCTTGATCGGAAACCATCTGTATAAAGCGAGCGGACCTGGCCAAAGCTTAGACACACGGCTCGCTGACAGAGGTCGGAAACGACCGAGCTTCCACTCGGAAGAAGGAGAAGCAGCAGCAGCAGCAGCAGTAGCAGCAGCAGACTCTTCTCTCCAGGTGGACGATCCATCCTCTGACGACGAGGAGGACAGTGAACTTTTCCAAACTCCGACTTCCTATAGGAGCGTGGCGAGTAAGAAAAGGAAAGGGCGCAACCGCCTAGCGGCGAGGTCGTCGTTCACGCCCTCAACAGGCCCACCATGGGCAAACCAGTGAAGAGACTGACCAAGAAGGAAAAAGAAAAGAAGCGCGTACCCAGCTAACAACAAACGTTTTCCAAACGTTTGCAAACGTTTCTCCCTGGTTTGGAGAAAAACGTTTGGAAAAGGTCACACCAAAACGTTTTTATAGAACGTTTTATGAATGTCTGGAAAACGTTTGCAGAAGGTTTGCAAAAGGTTTGCAAAAGGATTGGAGAGGGATTGGAGGAGGTCTAGGTGACCATCGTTGCTACCTGTACACTAAAAGCCACCCTGAGGACCGAACCCTTGACCTTTGGATTGGTGGTCCCAGGCTCTCCTGCTTGAGCTAACGAGGCATTTGGTACAGAGGCAAAGGGTCTTATGCATTCCTCCAGGTATCCCAATTTTACCACATGGTCTTAATCCTTCTTCCATTATGCCACATACCTACTCATTCAAATGTAGTTTTCCACCTTTGGCATCACTAAAATGTGCTAAGACACACTACCTTGTGGTAGTCTGCCTGTCAGCAGAGAGCCAGTTCCAAATCACAGTTTCATATACCAGATGCACTCCCCATATCCGACATTTCAAATCCATTTTTCTCAGCTTCTAATCAAGTTAGAAACAAAAATAAAACTGATTTGGAATACCTATATCATACTGCAACAGATATAAGGGGAGTAAAAATTGTTTTAGGGTTTAATCTTTTTTTTGGCCTGTCCCTACTAAAGGTCCCTAGGCCTAGTGGGTGACTTTGACAATAAACGGACCTGTCCAGAATATTGAGAACTGACTGTAGCATTTATATTAGTATGAGTACCATCTCCACAATAGAGTAGGGGTAGAGTGTTAGCCTCTCATGCAGAAGATCCTGAGTTCTAGGCTCAGGTAGGAAAGGTTTTCTTTGAATGTTAGTTAGAAATAAGCATGTAGTAATGACATTTTTTTAAAACTGTAATGCTACTCATTTATCATACAGTAAGTTTACCATAGTGAAACCTATAAAACTATACACTGTTTGGTCAGATGTCCCGCTAGATTTGCTACTTATTACTTCTTACAGTCATGGTTATCTTTTTAATGGCAAAAACGTTAAGCAAACGTTCATAAAACGTTACATACAAACGTTTGCCTGTAACGTTATAAAAACGTTATTTAGTGTCAACGTTTTTACGTTAAAAAAACGTTCTATACACGTTTTTACAAACGTTTGCAAACCTTCTATGAACGTTAAATCCTGGTAATGTAAACGTTTTTTTGTTAGCTGGGTAGTAGCTAGATATACCGACGTCAAAGCGCCCTCCAGTTTCACTAGCGTGACTAAACTCCAGAAACATCATTTTCGCCACCTGAACCCGGCCGTCATCCGAGATGCTTTAGTGTCGCTGGACGCCTACACTAAACATAAACCCATTCGGAGAAAATTCGCAAGGAACAAGACTATAACCGGCGCAATCGATCAGCAGTGGCAGATAGATCTGATGGACATGCAAGCTTTGGCGTCTCACAACGACCGCTTCCGGTACGTGGTGACGGCGATCGACGTTTTCTCTAGGTACGCGTGGGCCGTTCCCATTAAATCCAAGAGCGGCGCTGATGTCACCGAGGCCTTCCGAGAGATGACAGGCACTGGCGAGAGACGACCGCACACTGTTCAGACAGACAAGGGGAAAGAGTTTTTGAACAAGATCTTTCAAGATCACTTGAAGAGCGAGGGCATAGAGTTCTTCACTGGCGAGAACGACGACATCAAAGCTAGTCTAGTGGAGCGCTTGAACCGCAGTCTGAAGGAGAAGCTGTGGCGTTATTTCACACACAAGCGCACGTATCGCTACGTAGACGTACTGCACCATGTAGTGTCTTCTTACAATCACACTCACCACAAGACGTTGAAAATGGCGCCGGCTCAAGTCAGCTCGGAAAACAGCGAAACAGTTTTCTACCGACAAGATCTCCCAACTAACAAACAAATCGACGAAATATGGAAAAAGAAGAAAAAAACAAAGACGTCCGCCGTCGACGTCATCGCTCCGGGTGACAGAGTGAGGATGTTGAGAACTAAAGGCGCCTTCGACAAAGGGTACGAGGGAAACTGGCGCGAGGAAGTGGTCGACGTTGCTAAGACGTTGGGAAGCAGAGGGTTCGAGCTGAAAGACGACAAGGGCGAGGAGATAAAAGGCGTCTTCTACCCGGAAGAGGTTCAGAAGGTGTACAAGAGTCGTTACGACAACAACTACCTGATAGACGAGGTGTTGCGCCGCAAGACCGTCGACGGTAAAGAGTTAGCTTTCGTACGTTGGTTAGGTTACGACGACAAGTTCAACGAGTGGATCCCCGTCAAAAAAATAACGTAGAAAAAAAAAAAAAAAAAAGTGAACATCACTCTACCTAGCAACAGCTCTATGGAGTATTATCCTGACAACAGCTTGACGTCTTTCCGAACTCACTTCGACTCGCCGCTCCTTCTGCCCGAAGCGTACGAAGCGGCTCTGACTGAGATCATCCTCCCTACAGAATGGACTAACGTGCACGACGACGACTTGATCATCGTTGTTCCTCTGCGCACCAAGGGTTCGCTAGAGGAGGCGATCAACGTTTTAAAAGAAACTAAATTCGCCGAAGGAAGAAAACCACAGGTAGACTGGAGGGGAATGAAAAACGCGAACGGTCTGAGCAAGCTGACGTTCAGCTCAAAATACCCGCTGAGCTGGAAGGAAGCGAGCTATGTAACGGTGGAAGAGATATCAGACACGTCGGAAGAGCAGCGATTGAAACCGGAAACAAAAAGGTTCAAGAGAGAGGTCGACTTGAGACAGACGAAGCCGTATACAAGCAGTTCTTGTCCCCGGCGGTGAAGAAGAAGGCGATCAGCGATCAAGCAAGACAGATGATCGAAGAGATGGAGAAAGACATGGGAGTGCGCAGTTTCATGCCAAACATATTCCAGATACCTCCTATTTTCACCGGAAGCAACCACACCCTAGTCGAGCGCTTGAGTCAGACGATGCGAGATGACAGACTAGAGGGCTCCAGCTTCTTGCTCAAACCGATGCGGATCTTATCGTACGACGCCAACACGAAACGCGTCACCATCAAACCGCCGAGACACTGCGCTGTCCTGCTGACTCAGCATCTCGCATGCGTTCTAGGCTTCGGAGAGAAGACGTGTTTCGCGTCGCCGACTACCGGCGCCTACTCGATGGATGTTTACGGGGACGTGCACTCTGTGTACATATACACCGACATGATCCAGGAGAGACGTGTGGGCGACATGCAAGTGCCGCTGTTGCGCTGCGTCGCGGTGGACAGAGGCGGAAAGCGTCGAGGTGGCGTGCAAGCTATCAGTTTTCCCCATTTGGATTATTTCCCCTTGAAATCCAAGAGGTTTACCGAGGTCGGCATCTATTTAAGAGACCGATCCGGTCATTCCATCCCATTCGGTAGAGGCGAGGTGACCGTGACACTTCATCTGAGACCTATTGAGCGCTGAAAGAGAGAAAAATGATGCGTCAACGCGTTCCGTACTTTCCACCCAGGCGCACCGTCGGCAGAGGGTACAGCGATTACTACAACGCGCAGCTGGGCAACGGCATCAACGTGTACAGCGGGCGCTCTTTCCAGAGCGGGCACGGTTTGGGCGGCGCTCTGTTAGGTCTGATGCGCTCGGCTACCCCGCTATTGAAGTCGGTGGGAAAAACGCTGCTCCGCGCCGGTGTGGGCGTAGCTAAAGATGTGCTGGCGGGTCGGACTTTAAAGAGCAGCGTGAAAGACCGAGGCGCAGGCGCTCTGAAGAGACTGGCGAGTACGGCGTTCTCGGGAGGAAAGACGACTGTCGCGTCTAAGAAAGGGTCGAAACGTCGCCGGCATTCTCCTTAGACGGGCGGTGGCTCTTGCAAGAGACGTAGAGGGGATGTATTCGACCGGTAAGCGCCTAGGCGTTCAGGTATAAATAAAAAGACTGGAGGCGGCCGGCGTCAGTCTGTCGGCCGCGTGAAGAGAGAACACAATGGCTTACGTACACGAGAGCAGTAACGAGTGCGCGCTCTCTGAGCTCGACCTGCACACCGTAGCGCCGACTCAGACTACTATCTTAAAGTCGTCTTTCCTGGGGATAGAAACAAAAAACTCTTTAGAGGATGGAGGTAACATAAATTTCACCATCAACAAGTCGCAAGAGTACACAGACCTGAACGAGAATTACCTTCATCTGGAATGTCAAGTGCTGAAAGCGAACGGAGCGGCGATCGAGGACACCGACGCGGTAGCTCCGGTGAACAACTTGGCTCACTCGCTCTTCAAAGACGTCCAAGTCTCCATCGGCGGTTTCAAAGTGTCTGGCAACACCGAGACCTACCCTTACCGAGCTTACTTGGAAGGGTTACTCAACTACAACAAAGACGTGAAGGACGGCGTCATGAGCGCCCAGGGGTGGCATGAAGATACGCCCGGTCAGTTTGACACGTTGACTGACGGGAATGCGGGGTACAAAGCGCGCAAGAAGCTAATCTCCAACAAGCGCTTTTCGCTGATGGCGCGACTGCACTTTGACCTGGCTCATCAACCAAAGCTCATCGTTGGAGAGACAGAAATCAATCTCACTCTGAAACAGGCGGCGCCCTCTTTCTATCTGATGTGCGCCGCTGACGGAGGCTACAGCTTGAAGATCTACAAAGCAAAGCTCTACGTGCGACGCGTGCTGGTGGCGGACGCTGTAGCGGAAACGCACGAGAGAGCGGTGATAGAACACGGGCCCTTCGACTACCCGGTGAACAGAGTGGAGGTGACAACGTACGCCATCCCTCAAGGTAACAGAGATCACAGCTACACGCACTCCAACACAGGCCAGCTTCCCAAGTCGATGATGATTTGCTTCCTGGACCACGACGCCTTCAACGGTAGCTACACCAAGAACCCGTTCGAGATGAAGCATTACGACATCAGCTCGCTTCAAGTGATAGTGAACGATCAGAAAGTGCCGAACGACGCCTACGTGCCCGACTTTAAGACCAAAGCGGCCGTGAGAGAGTACTTGGCGCTACACACGGAAACGGGGATGTACGAGGGCGCGCGCTCCTGCGGTATTTCATACGATCAATTCCTGAACGGTTACACGGTGTTCCCCCTCGACTTAACCCCAGACAGATCGCACGACGGGTGTCGCGTGAACCTTATAAGAGCGGGTCAGCTGAGGGTGGAAGTCAGTTTCCGCTCGGCGCTACAAGCGACAACAACGGTGCTACTCTACTTGGTGTACGACAACGTCGTCGAGCTGACCCGAGATCGACACCCCATCACCGACTACCACATGAACTGAAGACAAGACGGCGGTACTTGGCGTATCGTATGAACACGCTTGAAATAAGCAGAGTGTTGAAGGAAAACGTTCACACAAAACATCGTTTCCTGGGCGTTTTCTCTTGTGACACTATTCCGAAGCACCCTATCAAAGACACTTGTTTCGTGAGCAACACAGATCCGCAACATTTACCAGGTCAGCATTGGGTGGCGTTTTACGTGTCGAGCACGGGTGAAGTGTACTACTTTGATTCCTTCGGCTTACCGCCGCTGAGTGCGGAGTTCTTGTCTTTCGTGGAACGCTCTGCTCCGTTCAAGTGGCAAAGAAACCGCATTCAACTACAAGACACTTCTGCTGACACCTGTGGACCTCATTGCGTTCATTTCCTAATTGAAGCATGTCGAACAAGAAACCCCAAGAAGTGCGTCATGCGCATGAGCAAAATCCCAAAGCTGAGCGACCGGGCCGTGAGTCAGAAGCTATCGATGATGCTGTTGTGACGGGTTGTTGCGATGGCGGCCGTTTCATGGAGGCAAAGATTCTCTGCCTTGCCGAAATGGTGTTGGATTTATCCAAAGTCGTGCAATGTCTATTGGAGAGAAGTCGTCCGGGGTGTGGTGGTGCGAGTGACGGCGGCGTGAGACTTTGCGGCCTGTTGAGTTGCTGCAAATCGAAGAAGCAAGCTAAAAAAGCATAAACTTGTGTGTTTTTTCTGATTGAAATGAAAATAAAGAATAAAATGAAAAGAAAAGAAATTATCTTGTTGTGTTTTTATTTCTATATATAAGTTACATAACTTTTTTTTGTTTGTTTGTTTACAAACGGTCACGTGTCACGTGGTGTTGTTTACAAACAAGAGAGCCACGTGGTGTTGTTTACAAACAAAACCCTAAGTAGGTCACGTTACCCTAGTTACCAGAATGCCGGCTTCTGATTGGCTGAGCCTAAGTAGGTCACGTGACGTAAGTAGGTCACGTTACCATGGTTACCAGAATGCCAGCCTCTGATTGGCTGAGAGCTTCTAAGTAGGTCAGTAGGTCACCCAGAATGCTGGCTTCTGATTGGCTGAGAGCCCTAAGTAGGTCACGTTACCATGGCAACGGGTCACGTGACCAAATGGAGGCCTCTGATTGGCTGCATGTCGATTGAGTAATAAACAGTAGTTAACTATAGTCCCGTTCCGATACATACTATACTACTCGTGAGATTAGCCACGTCTGTAAATATTAGATATCAAACAGCAGTCTATTGGCATTAGACTGTGGGGACATGGTGAGGTGGTGGAGGGAAATAAAGCTGTTCGTTCCGGAGGTTTTGTCCACTGTGGCAGGAAATCGGGCAAGTCAACCTTCTAGGTGATAGAAATAGATGGGGTGGTGGCTTAAAAAGGGGCATGAATGGGGGCAGCCCGGAGGTTGTTTACTAGTATGTAGGGGCGTTGCTGGACTGCTCCCTTTGCTACTGCCACTACCTTGCTGTACGAGACAAATCGATCTCTAAGTATCTACCACTGCCAGTTCAAATTACTGCCAGTAAAGAGACCTTTGTGTCTGTTCATAGGGGGATGGCTATGATGGCTTTGGGACATATGTCTCACACTCGACAGTCAATCACAATCTAAGGCGTTTGTCCCGTCTCCTGTCGGGTCTGCCAATATTCTTGCATTGTAATCTTCTCCAGATAAAAGTAGGATTACACCGTAGCTGATTCCTTCCCTGATGAGGACTTGGCCAGGTCCGGATGGAAAATCGGAAATATTCACTATTATGGTTAATACTTCTGATTTATAATTTGGACCAGGTCAGAACTGTAGTGGAATTCACTCTCATGGGGTAAATATGACAGTATGCAACTGAATCATCAGCATTTTCTATCTTAGACAAGCTTGGCATAGAAGATATTATATAGTAAGCTAATCAGTAAATCACTGTGCCAACTATGGGGATTAAAATAAAATTCCTATATAGCTAGGGAAATACCTACAAGCGCCGATTACATAAGTCTTATGGTAGTTTATCCTTTTATATCTGCATCTACATATTTCAAGGGAAGTCAACTGGTTTCACAATACAGCTAGGAAGATAGCCCTTTGTCTATTTGAATGTGGGTAGCATGACATTTCCTTACAACGCATTCCTTCTTGTCCTGTATACTGGCATAAGGGCAAGGGTGATGACCTTTGTGAATGGTGTTATGATGGGAGTGGGACAGTGTGATAACAACCTATACACATAGGTCATGGAGTAAAAAAAAAAGAGCTGGATGATTGCCTCCATTGATATGTATTGGAGGAGGCTTCCTTCCACAGAACTGTGCTAGTGTATGTGATCTGTGACTGTGGGGGTCTAGGGGAAGAGGTGGTGCGATCCATCACAGATAAGGCCAGATGAGGTTCTGCATGCACAGGACACATAAGTATGTGACAAAAATTATCTTTTTTTAGGTTAACTTTCTTTCGACAGCTCCTTGGGATGGAATATCCTAAGAGGTACTAGGGACCCGTGTGATTTTATGAATATTTCTATTATTAAGGTCTACACAGCTGTTCAACGTAAGACATTTAGGGGGGGGGGTCAATAACACTGAAAATTTATCCTTTTTTGTATTTTGAACAGTAGACCTTAAAAATAGGAATATTCCTAGAGTCAGACACGGTTCTGTAGCAAATCAAACCCCATAGATTCGAATGGGGAATGATAGGCTATACGGTCATACTGGTGTAAGATAATTATGCAATGCGTGAAAAATCCTCCTAAACCAAATTTAAAATGAGAAAATATCAATGAACTAAATTATTATTGGATAAAATTCATTTAGATATTATTTACCATTGTCAGTAAGATACGCAAACTCATGTTTGGAAGCAATTCCAACAAGATTACCAAGAATAGCTCACTAATGATTTCTCACTTTAAACATCCTGACCTCAAATAATTATGACTACCCCCCCCCCCACCCTGATGACCCTTTTCACCTGCCTGGTCACAATATATTAGGGTCTGCCAGAGAGGAATTACCTTTACTGAGTGACTGTTAACACCAGATGCATAGATATATTACATTGTCTTAGTCACTTAATTCCGCATATATCCCGTTTCATGAGTGCCATATTCCTAGCAAAGTTAAGCATTCAACCTTAAAAGTTAACAGGATTATTTGATGAAAAGCAGCAATATATTAACAACTGAGACATCCAGCGGCAGCAATTATCGACAAATAACTTCAGAAGATTTCTACTCGTACAGGGATGGATATGAATCGTGTTATTTTTGCAAGTATGAGATTTAGATCTAGTCCCGCAGTTACTATATCGATCGGTGTCTGGGATGGCCTTATTCAGTCAGCACAGAGTGCCTTCTGATGTTCCATGTGGTACAAACAAGTCTGGCAGATTCAAAAAGCGTGTAAGGTTGGAAGATGTAGGAGATAATCATCATAATCTGAAGAGTCTCACCACAGGGGAATAGGACAGTATCCAGAACACATCCCCTAGATCCCTTACACCATTGGAGGGTGTGGACAATGATGCAGGGTGGCTATTCTCTTGTATGGAAGGGTTCTGTGGGATAGTAAGACTGCTGTTCGGGAGATATTCTTTTGGCTAATAAGAGCACATGATGGAGTGAGAAATGTGTGGGTACTTAGAGACGTTTGGTTATTGAATTAAGATTGTGTCTAACTCTCAAGGTTCACAACAAGGAAAGGAAGCTATTTTTGGATTCTATGGAATATGAGAGTTGGATCAATAGGGTAAGAGTTGCATGGGGAGGGGTGGCTCTGGGAATTGGATTTGACAAAGATGGGTGGTTTGGTTGATCAGACAAGGAAGGGGGACCGGCTCTTGGGATTAGATCAGGGATACCCCGGTGTTTTGGAGATCAAGGGGTGGCTAATTGAGGTATTAGGTCTTCTAGGGATAGATTTCCCATGTCTCAGATCAGATAAGGCCTTGGTCTTTTGAAGATAGATTGGTAAGCAGCAGGATTATGGAGCAGTTGGAGGGATGTAGGATCGGATACTAGGATGTGTGAAAGGAAGGGCATAAAGCTTGAAGGAGAAGATATGAACATAAAATAATGTAAGTTTGTGAGGTTGGTTGAGAACAAAGTAGACACTGAGGTGGGACACCAAATGCTGGGACTGGTAGAGCGATTGATGATGGAGAGGCGGGGGCAGGAAAGAAAGGACGGAAGGAGGTAGCTGCACTGATAATCTTTATGTTTCAGGGATTTGTCCGTAGTCGCTATCCTCAGTGAGTCATAGCGATATTGGTCAGAATGTCAAACTGGTATTCAGAAAATGACTGAGGCAAAACTAAATATGACCAATGTCTAACTCAATAAGACTAGATACAATACTCATAGAAATGAAAAAAACTAAGGTGGGTTGGTCATTACCGACTTACCCTATGGTATTAAGTAACCGTGATTGATCTTGTAATTATGGATCCAAACCATAACTAACATTTTAGGTTAATCGCTAGTGACTGAGTTGTTTACTATGGTGGCCCTGGAGGCTCACGTAAAAAAAAAAATTAAAAGTGAAATTTTTTTTTTCAAAGTGAAGTTTTTTTTTTCAAAGTGAAGTTTTTTTTTTCAAAGTGGAGTTTTTTTTTCCAAAGTGGAGTTGTTTTTTTCAAAGTGAAGTGTTTTTTTTCAAAGTGAAGTTTTTTTTTTCAAAGTGGAGTTTTTTTTTTCAAAGTGATGTGTTTTTTTCTAAGTGATGTTTTTTTTTCAAAGATTTTTTTTTATTTTATTGTCTTCATTTTTCAAAATGAAAAACTCACTGTCACTGTCAAGCTGATGGATGCCAACTTGTGACAGCTATCCTTTAGCATTGGGATGCACTACATGTGGCAATTTATAGGATCCTGTGTGGAAATTTACACCGGGTAAGTGGCCTGCATGATGACTGGCCTTGGGATAAAGACATCCTTGCCCATTGGCGCCTTTCAAGTGGCCCTTTCCCAAGAAATTGGCCCTTTGGCCCGGTAAAAATGTATGACAGGTATCCTTTAACATTGAGACTCAACATATTATAGCATTGTCATAATTATAGGATGCTAGGTGATAGCTGCCTGTTGAGTGGTCAATTTGCCTGTTGAGTGGCCATTTGGCTGCCGTAACTGGCCCCCGTGACTGGCCCCTGTGACTGGCCCCTGTGACTGGCCCCCTGTGACACCTTGTGACAGCTATCTTTTCACAACGGAATGGAGTATGTTTATGTGGGCATTCATTGGATCCTATGAGACCAGGTGATAAGCCTGCATGAGAACGGTAGAATATTGGCCCCTTGGCCCATTGGCCCATTTTCAAACATGCCAAAAAACACTAAAAAATCTGAACCATTTTCTCGCCAAATTGGCCAATTTCCCGAAAAATTGACTTTTTGAGATTCTGACCTATTTTCTCGCCAAATTGATCAATTTCCCGAAAAAATCGACTTTTTTAAAATCTGACCCATTTTCTCGCCAAATTGGCCAATTTCCCCAAAAATCTACTTTTTGAGATTCTGACCCATTTTCTCGCCAAATCGACAAATTTCCCCAAAAATCTACTTTTTGAGATTCTGGCCTATTTTCTCGCCAAATTGGCCAATTTCCTGAATAACAACTTTTTAGTGTTTTTTGGCATGTTTGAAAATGGGCCAATGGGCCAATGGGCCAATATTCTACCGTTCTCATGCAGGCTTATCACCTGGTCTAATAGGATCCAATGAATGCCCACATAAACATACTCCATTCCATTGTGAAAAGATAGCTGTCACAAGGTGTCACAGGGGGCCAGTCACAGGGGCCAGTCACAGGGGCCAGTCACGAGGGCCAGTTACGGCAGCCAAATGGCCACTCAACAGGCAAATTGACCACTCAACAGGCAGCTATCACCTAGCATCCTATATAACAATGCTATAATATGTTGACTCTCAATGTTAAAGGATACCTGTCATACATTTTTACCGGGCCAAAGGGCCAATTTCTTGGGAAAGGGCCACTTGAAAGGCGCCAATGGGCAAGGATGTCTTTATCCCAAGGCCAGTTATCATGCGGGCCACTTACCCGGTGTAAATTTCCACACAGGATCCTATAAATTGCCACATGTAGTGCATCCCAATGCTAAAGGATAGCTGTCACAAGTTGGCATCCATCAGCTTGACAGTGACAGTGAGTTTTTCATTTTGAAAAATGAAGACAATAAAAAAAAAAAAAATCTTTGAAAAAAAAACATCACTTAGAAAAAAAACCATCACTTTGAAAAAAAAAACTCCACTTTGAAAAAAACAACTTCACTTTGAAAAAAACAACTTCACTTTAAAAAAAAAACTCCACTTTGGAAAAAAAAACTCCACTTTGAAAAAAACCCACTTCACTTTGAAAAAAACAACTTCACTTTGAAAAAAAAACTTATCTTTGAAAAAAAAAACTTCACTTTGAAAAAAAAATTTCACTTTTAATTTTTTATTTTACGTGAGCCTCCAGGGCCACCATAGTTATCCAGTGGTGACCAAGGTTATAATATCAATGTGGGAAGGAAGGGCAGATGCCAAACAGAAATTTAGGTAGGCGTCGATTGAAGAAAATTTGTTGAAGTTTGAAGCAGAATAAGGCGAGAAATTTCAACGGCTAGGAAAAGCATATATAGTTTATAATATAGTCAAAAGAAAGAGACAGCCTAAAAGACCTGAAGGGTTGACACAGACATTTTAGATATAGGTCTTTTGGCACAACACATGGAATAAGATTTCTCAGACACGTGGAGATAGCTATTGGAGTGAAAAGAGGCAAGGTATAGAGGCCAGAAAATGTTGCAGTACTATGTAAGAAGCTAAGATTATTGACTTTGTCGGGATCAACCATGAAAGCAGCAAGTCATCAATATTTGACCGTTTAGCTTTTGCCTGAAAAGAAGAGGAGGTAAGTTGGTGAATTGGTGCGACATGAGATCAGCCACATCAGAAAATATCCTGACCTATTGGCAGTAGAGGATACATGCCTGGTGATGTGGTGGGAGGAGATAAAGCTGTTCAGTCTGGAGGGCTTGTCCACGGTGGCAGAAAATTGGGCAGGTCAACCTTTTAACAGATGTGATGGTGTCTCTATGGTGGGTAGGGGGCGCAGCTTGTATACATGGGCCAGCCTAGAGGGTGTTAGTGGTATGAAGGGGTTAGTGGAACCGCCACCCTCAATGCCGCCAGTACTGCAGCTGCTGTACTCAAGAAATCGATCACTCTATGTGGACCTCTCCCACTGTTCAATTACTGCCAGTTCAGAGGCCCTTGTGGCTGCTGATAGGGGGATAGTAAGTACGGCTTTGGGACATCTGCCCCACCCCTCATGGGCAATTACAATTTAAGACCTTTCTCCTATTCTAGGTCAGTTCTACCTTTCACCCTACTTCTACACCTTTCTTCGCTCTATTTTATCCTCTTTTATCTGTATATATATTTCACAAGAGAGTGAAATACTATAAGGGCGGAAATAAGTAATCATTGGTTGCATCAGAGGTCGGGGTTTTGCCTTATTATATCTGCATCTCATAGCATTTCACTTCAACACAATCTCTTTCTAATGGGTAAGAGCATGGACTAAGACCTGTTGTGGTATTATGAAGGGGTTGCAGGTCGGAAAACTGATATTTGACACATTGGTCATGGAATGGGAAAAGAGTGATGCTGGATGATTGCCTCCATTTGTACATATTGGAGGAGGCTTACACCCATATAAAACTTAACTGGTGGTAGGGGCATATATGATCAGTGCCTGTGGGCATCTGGGGAGAGAGGTGGCCCCATCCATCACCGCTGGTGAGATAAGGTCACGCTCACAGTAGGTAATGCACATACAGTATACAACTGGACAAGGGGATTTGTATGGATTTGTAGGGATGCAGACCTGTATACGAGATTCTCTGCTTACTCCCTTGAAATCTCCGATTTTTTAAGCCTCAACACTAAAACACAAAGGAATGTATGGCTGTGTCTCACGACCTTGGGCCAATGTTTTTGTCTCTGACTGGGTGCCAGCTCTGACCGGGTGCCAGCTCTGACCGGCCTGAATAAAAACGGGTTATTTAGGGCAGATGATGATAAAAATGGACAACTAATGACTAGTTTAGAGAGTTATAACATCCATTAACCTTTTCAGCCAAATTCTATCTCCATCTGCCCTAAATTACCCAATTTTATTCAGGCCGGTCAGAGCTGGCACCCGGTCAGAGCTGGCACCTGGTCAGAGCTGGCACCCGGTCAGAGACAAAAACATTGGCCCAAGGTCGTGAGACACAGCCGTATGCGTATGCAAGGTTTACCAGAACATGTTGACAACCATTATTTCTAATGACCATAATTGTTTCCAATGAAACGTAACAGCAACGTTAGGTCTGATAAATTAACCAATGAACAATAAATCAGCTGGGGAAAATAAAAATAATACGAGAGCGAGAGTGATCAGGTAGAGACATTATCATCAGATGTGAGAGGCAGATAGTTACGCTAAAACAGAAGATAGACAGGATGAGTGGTGGAAGGAAGAACATGAAATTGAGTGTTATGATATCATTTAAGAAACTTACTGGCTGTGCTAGGACCAACCATAAAAACAGTAACTCATCGACTTGTGCCCATTTGGCTAAAGCCTCTAACTTGGTGCACTGCTGTGGTGTGAGATTAGCCATGTCAGTAAATATTAGATTTTGAAAATAGTGGCCTATTGGCAGTAGACCTCAAAATCAGTTGGGTGTTGGAGAGAGATAATGCTGTTCATTCTCGAGGTTTTTTCCACTGTGTCAGGAAACTGGGCAGGTCTACTTTCTGGGTGGTGACGTTACAGCTCTCCTAACTGCTGGTTCAGTGCTGTACTAGAGATTTCAATCTGTACCTATCCCACTGTTTAAATGACTGCCTGTGTAGAGATCCTCGTGGCTCTTGATAGGGGGAAAGGCTAGTAATATGCTATTGCTAGTATTTCGACATTTGTCCCAACCCCTCATAAACAATTACAATGGTAATACGTCTCCATTCCATTGCAGGCATAGGGTAGATCAACCTGGAGTCACCCATGTACCTTGATATGTCTACCTCAATCATGCGTGTAGTTATTCATGTACTGTCTTGTCTCTATTTGTCCTTTGCTGGAAAGAGTAACACTTAAAGTGCACTGTGATACACAAAAAAGAGGGCCTATCATGCAGAAGTGACCATAGAATTGGGGTGAACATCTCAAGATAGTGTTATGGTTGACGTCAGGTCAATCTGCTCTAAATCTCGCCCTACCCCTACACTCTATATTTTTATCCCAATGATATTCTTACACCTTTACTGTTATCACTTTAGCTAAACGAGAATATTCTCAGAAATACCATTGTACCTTTGGCGTAGCAAATATTTTAGATATGCCATTCTTATGTGATGTTTCTTTGTCAAAGAAGTGGATAGTAAATTGTGGATTGACATATGAGACTGATTTCGTTCAGAGAGGCAAGGTGGCAGCACGGGTGAGATACTATTGCTATTCCGCATTAGCAAGATGATCACTGTGCAGCGCCATTTTGTCTGGTACCAGTGCTCTGTCCTCTGCTAACTATAGCAGCCAGGTGATTAGCTGAAGCTGGTTCCTGTCCTGTCCTAAATTTGGAATTTTAGGGGCAATAAACCTTTCAGTCATATGCTTCTATTGTGGGTTTGTGTGTCATCTGTCCAGGATGGGGGAGTGGATAGAACTCTGGCCTACGACTTCATGGGTCATGAGTTCAAATCCATGTCAATGCTTTTTTGTCTACACACAATTTTAGATGTATTTTTGGTAGGTCAAAATCCTAATAGTATACAATTCGGTTTTGTAAAGGTCCAAGGTTTACACAAGATAAATAGTCATAGTGTAAACTAAAATCATTTTGTATTCTTACATCTCTAAGTTTTCATTTGTAAATACAATTATTATTTCTAACCAACCAGGAAAAAACATGTAGTCTTGGCATGGATTTGAACTTATGACCCCTGGATTGATTGGCCAGTGTCCTAACCACACCCCCAATCTGGACAGCTGACATAAGGAACATTCAACTACCAATGATTCAAAAATGTATGACCCCTAAAACTGTCTATTTTGGACAGGGCAGGAACCAGCTTTAGCTACAGGTCTCACAGAGGAGAATCACTGCATCTCGCTAGTGTGGAATAGGACTTTGCCCTCGGGGATAGACTGATTTATAATATCAGCTATCACTGATTACATGGGTACTCATAGTATTTTGTGTATTTTTTTCAGAATGATTGCATTATACGTTTTACAAGGGAAGTGAAAAGAATGATATTACTATATATATTACAGCTAGGAATATGTAAGCTATCACTATAGATACAGCATGGGACAGGGCCTTTACCTTCTTACATCTAAGTTCAAGACATTCTCTTTCCCCCTTGTGATGTTAGGATGGGTGTGCTGGTTAGGGAACATCATTTTATACATTGCAATATGCAAAGACTGGGGCTGGATGATTGCTTCCATGTGTAGGGATTGTATTCCGCAGGACTGTATTAGTATACCTGATCACAAGAGGTCCTGCACATTATAAACAACTGAACAACTATGTTTATGATTATGAGACTATTTGGTATGCGATTCACCGGTAACATGATTATAAAACATTTTAAAATAATGTAGGTCCAAAGGATGAGATACTGATGAGGCATACATCTAGGCTGAAATAGAAGATACTTAGTATGAGGGGAGGGAGGGCGAACAGGAAATTGGATGTGATGGTAAGAAGCTTATTGGCTGTGCTGGGATCAACCATGAAAGCAACAACCTGTCAATATAAATGTTGACTATCTGGGTAAACGCCTCTAGTCAACGATATGTGGGAGGGGGGGGGGGACTTGGTGTACTGCCCTGACGTGAGATTAGCCAAGTCAGTAAATATTATATATCATACAGCAGCATATTGACAGTAGACCATGCAAGTGGTAAAGGCAGATTCCGAAGGGTTTGTCCACTGTGGCAGAAAATTGGGTAGCCCCACCTTCTGGGTGCCCAGCTAACAAAAAACGTTTTCCAAACGTTTGCAAACGTTTCTATCTGGTTTGGGAGAAAACGTTTGGAAAGAGTTACACCAATACGCTTTTGTAGAACGTTTTCTAAACGTCTAGAAAACGTTTGCAGAAGGTTTGCAAAAGGTTTGCAGAAGGTTTGGTTTGGTTCGCTCTTACATGTACACCTAAAGTCACCCTGAGAACCGAACCCAGGACCTTTCGATTGGCAGACGCAGGCTCTCCTGCTTGAGCTAATGAGGCCTTTAGTATAATCAGGCTCAAAGTACAGCATTAGAAAACGTGACGTAGCTCATTAAACACACACGTAGCTCATTTAAGGTGGCTGACGGGGATCGAAAACATGTGCATTGCGCAGCTTTCTGCGCAGGTTAGGTGACAGAGAGTTTTAGCAAGCTGAACGTAGACGTAGACGTAAACGTACTGCTACGTGTTGCCTAGTAACCATTCTATGACGTCATCAATATATGTGGTCTTTGCTACGTTCAGTGAGAGCTACGCACGTCACATACGTAGAGAAGCCATTTGCTACGTTCACCATTACGTATCTATATAACACAAATTGGATTCAACAGAATTTTATGAAAATACATATGAGTATTCTACAGATATATGTGCATGTCTAGCGTGAAAATGGCCTAGATTGAGAAAGCAAAACATAATGCAAATTGATTTCAAAGATGACACTCATTTCAAGACGTCACTATCGTCCACGGCAGAGTATTCATGCTAAAACTCCTTTTACTGACGTACGTAGCGGGCGACGTGGCTCACACTACGTCCACGCCTACGTCTACATTCTCCTTGCTAAAACTCCCTATTGACACATGTGGAAGTAAAAATAACCATACAGTTATACCAAGTCTTGTTGGCCCAAGTGTTCCATGCATGTCTCATCATCCGAAGGTAGGCTGTTCTAATCCCTGCCATGTCTTTATAAATTTATAATTTTTTAATCAACTTTATGCATGTTTATGTGAGAGGTAAAGAAAATAATGTATCATATTGTATTATTGATACATGCTTGAAGTCTACACTATGAATGTGTATCTAGGTAAAAGTAGGTAGGAAAAAACGAAGTGATGTTGGTACAGGTGAGATTCGACCACACAACCTTCAGATCTCTTGTCACATATGAAGTACATTTATTGCACTCGATCTCAGCAGGGACTCGATCTTTCAGAACTACTATACCACCTTCCTCAATAGAGCAGGGGTAGAGTGTGAGACTTACACGCATTAGATCATGGGTTCTAGGCTCGGTTAAGCCCTTTGGAACGTTTTTTTATCCTAGTTTTAGCAGAGTATGAACCATGAAATTATATGCTATTTGGTCAGATTTTACACTAGATTTGCTACTTATTCATACCTATACAATTCGGTTATTTTTTATGACAAAAAACGTTTAAAAAACGTTCATATAACGTTACAGACAAACGTTTGGCTATAACGTTACAAAAACGTTATTTAGTGTCAACGTTTTTACGTTAAAAAAACGTTGTTTATACGTTTTTGCAAACGTTTGCAAACCTTCTACAAACGTTAAATCCTGGTAATGTAAACGTTTTTTTGTTAGCTGGGTGGTGCCGCTATGGGTGGTGGATCTATGCTGGGAGATGGCTGTTAAAGTTGGTATCCCAATTGGGGTGACTAGAATTGACCCCTCTCAATAATTACCTGAAAGTCTTTAATGTACACTTTTCCTCTGAAATGGGTGCTTAATTCTGGTTACCAAGAGTCTTAAATGCTTTAATGTAAAGTGTGTAATAACATCTAGATCTACAGCTTTCATGGAGAAAACTCAAGCATTGGCAAACCATCTGAGATATGCTGCCACCTGTACAGATATCAATGCACTAATGTGTTCATGAATGGAGTTGAGCTACTGGGTCTGCAAAGGGGAATATTTTATAAACACTATACACAGCTGCCACCTTGTGGTTTAGAAGAGAGGCATGCTAATTGCTTTATTTTTGACTGCTCAGTGAAAATTCATTTTTGCTACTGTGTGGGGATTTTTGTATGGAAATAGTTCTCATAGAGCTTTAATACTTTCACATATGTCTTACAACATCAGCATGCTTATCCCCATGCTGGAAGTGGAAATTCGTCACCGCAACAGTTGGGATACCAACTTTAATATGGAGGAAACCTGGATACTACTACTGTTACATGTGATTATTAGTGAAACTGCTCCCTTGCTGTTGTTGGTACTACAGCTGCTGTAACTGCTAGTCCTGCTGTACTACACCAAACAATCACTGTAGCTGTACTTACACTGTTAGAATGTAATATAGCTCAGCAGTAGAATCTAATAAAAGGAAATACTCCTCCAGGCGGGATTTTTAGTTCTGGATTTCGCCACCAGAGGGCACCATAGCTGCAAAAGAGCGTAAAATACATCATAACAGCATAAAATGTTCTACGACCATTTTCCTTTTTACATAGAACGCAATAATCTTCATGAAATGATTCCATCTTTAAAGCTAACATTCTATATTTCGAATGCAAATATAACGTTTTTTTATGAAGGATTAGCACATATGACAATTTGTGGTTGCCATGGACACCATCCCAGAATAATTATTAGAGCAAATAATCCTAATTTCAGTTACCCACACTGAAAACGGAATGCAAAAAATCTAGAACCAAATTTAGACTAATAAATCCAATTTTATTTGGTTATTTCTAAATAAAACAGATTTTTCATGATTATCATTTTACTATTGGATACAATGCATTTAGAGCTTATTCACTTTTTCAGTTAGTGATATGAACTAATGTTTGAAAAGCGATTCCCACGAAACTACTATGACTTTTTTAGCTCATGATATCTTGTTTTAAATAGTAGAGAGGTCAAGATTGGGGAATGTGTACAGCTACGGCAAGGGCTAGAAGTACAGGTAGCAGTACAGGTACAGGGTATGTGGTTATAAGGCTGACTCTATAATTTATTTGACTTATCAAGGCTAGTATTTTACGCCTACCTCATGTTCTCACATACCCTAGGGTCAATTAGGCTAGTTAAGTAATCTCTCTTCTAATGGAATTTTGCCTACATGTATACAGTGCTATATGTAAACAGCCTGCTACACGTCCAAAATACCCCCCACATGGACCTATGACATTACACAGCCAAAAATAATTTTCTCATTTTCAGAAAAATTTAATATTTCTTTGTTTCAAGTAAAATAAACTTAAAACAAGTTTGTCGGTAGGATAAAAACATTTTACTTGACAGTGTGGTCGAGTTTAATATACTTAAAGTAAGAGTAACAAAAGAGAAAAACAAACAAGAAAGAAATTTTTAAATCAAGTATTTTATATGGGAATCAAGATGATGTTTCCTGATATTTCTCAAAATAAGAAAATCTTTCTTATGGAATGGGCCTTTTTTCTAGACCTTTTTCTTAAAGCTTGACCGTCATGGTTGAAGTGAGGCCAAAAGCACTTTTGGATATAGTTCAGTTTCCATTCACAAGAGGGCTCTTAAGGGCTGGGAGCTCAGCTGTTACAGGCACAAGATAGGGTGAATATGTTGTAGCTGGACAATGCTCATGGTCCCCTGTCCAAACACTGCTGCCCTCTGGTGGAACTGTTATTTTAGTCTATGTATGGAAAATGCTGAACTTATTCCCTGACGGCCCAGCTTTAAGTAAGTTAATTTCTTATTCGAGTAAATAAACAAGATTGATGTTCTTGCCTGGTAAAGGGGTATGATCATATTTAATTTTAGTCTTAGAGAGAAAGGATTGCCAACGAATCAGAAAGAGGTTCATCAGATTAAATGAAGCTTTTTGTAGCTACAATAAAAATGTAAGTAAACAGAACTTTATTTAAAGTCATTTTGCTGCATGTAATGGGACAGGTAATCCTTCCCTTTATTTGAATGAGATGATCAAGCATAGGGTGTCTCTTATAATTTCTACATTATAGTTATTATAATTCATTCACTGGAAGAAGGGTTTCTTAAATTAAATTAATCCTTAACAAAAATTACTCTTTTTCGACATATTTTTACCCTCTTCTGTACTTTTGGGACTTAATTTGAGGCAAAAATGTATACCCTGTTTATTAAAAAAGTTGTTGTATTGCATAGTGGTGGCCTCTTGTGGCACAACATGTGACTAATGTTCTTAATTAAAAAAAAGTATCATTATTTAATAGTCTGTATACTTGATCCCTATGGAACCTAAAGGGGACTATTGTGATAAATGATTCCACTCCCTCCATGAGAATACAGACAGTAAACAGAAAATCATTCCACTCACATTCCACACCTATAAGATTCCCAAATAATGGAAAGAATTCGGTAAAGGCCTTAAGCATTGTCATAACCATCACATGAAAGAGTATACTTGCATATTTTTCGCCCTAATAGACACTTTGGACACATGGTTTCAGGTTAACCCTTTAGCTACTGACCCAGAGATTCACCCAAACTCTTGACTGCTGGTATTCTCAACTGATATTGCTACAAAAAAACGGGGGATTTCCATATCATATCATATAAGCCCAAATCTACCATGGGGGCAGTAAAATGTGGATATTTTAAAATCAGGGCTGAAAGAAACTTATTCTATCTACAATCTGTGAAAAAAAACCAAAAAACTTGAATATTTTTTCTCCCAGAAAAAGATTTTTGTATCTTTTAAAATGATGCCAAATGGCATCACCCGTTTTTTGGTGGATGATGCCAACTGGCATCACCCGTAGCTAAAGGATCTTAACTGAGCAGATTTTCAAGACATCTTAAGCAATCTTAAATCTAGAAATAGAACTTTTTTATTTCAGGAATATAAGATATAATCTTGTTGGGTGCACAAATGATGAGTTTTAAGAAAATTACTAAAGAAAAATAATCTTGAATACTTGTTTCTAGAAGAGTACTAGAAGAATATAAGATTTCTTTTTTAGCCCACCCTTTCTGAAAACAAAATAAATGTAAAAACTCAAAATGAGTTCATTCCTTGAATTGAGAAAATTTAATCTTGATTCGAGTATTTTCTTGGGGTAAATTTTTTTTTTGGCTGTGTACCCATACACGTTGCCGTACACGTCATGCTCTTAACCTCCCTATTATGACACCAACTCCCTCCAATTACTAATTTTCCCCTGAAGGGGTCTTTTCCCTTGCCTGGTCATCTATAGTATAGAGTGACGGTATTAGTGTACATGGGCAGTAGGATATAATGTTGCCCTATGCATGTAGTTGACACTTAGCTCACGCAAGTCAAGTGCAGAGGACAAACGTTTACAGTGAGTCCTAACCCAGTCTTACAAATGTCTTACAACCTGATCTTCAAGTCTTAATACCATAGGTCGTGTTGATCTATAGCATACCTGTATGTAGCGGGTAGCTGCAAAATATAGGGTTGTAGCATCAGCGTTATTTATGTTGTTCCAAGGAGGTATCCAACTCATTGATATACACCAAAAACATAAAAAAGGCTGCAACCTTGAAGAACACCTCACAGTATTTTCTGGTGGTAGAAATCGATGGGTGCTAAAACTATTTGGTTATCAAATATCAATATCTTGTTATGCGGTGGGATTGGGGTATTTCTGGTAATTAGATTTGAGAAAGGGGGTGGTTTGGTGGGATAAGACAAGGAAGGCGGACTGGTTATTGGATGTACTTCCATAAAGAAGAACTTGAATGTTTCAGAAGCAAAAGTGCGGTTTATTGAAGTGATAGCCCAGCCAACACACCCAAAGGGGCCCCATATGGGCGTGTCTCTGGGGACCATGGGCTAGCCCATATTTGGGTATTTACTGGGAATTGTCAGGGCCTCCAGATGGGGCCCATGTGGGCTCAGCCCAGAATATCAACATGTCATATTCGCACTGCAAAACCTTCAATTCATACTCATTTCTGAAAATATTCAATTACTTGGCAAAGATATCCCATGGTTTCCCATGGGCTCAGCATGGGCAGCCAGATAGGGCCCTGGTGGGCTGAGCCCATGTACTGAATTTAGTTTTTAAATGGATTCCTTGCATTGCAGATACTTTATTTTATCCTCACTTGTCCCTTTTTTTCCCAGAAAATGCAAGTTCAAATTATTTTTCTAATGTTGTATTGTCTATCAGGATTTCACCTGGGCTAGAGCTGGGCTAAGTGGGCTGAGGTCTGCATGGGTTTGGTGTGGGCTGCCAGGTGGGCCCCATGTGGGCCAGCCCACCAACTTCACTTTCTGGGCTATTTCTACCAACACAACTTTCATGATCAAGTGTCAAATACCTTCTCCAAAAGAGTGGGGTTCACCTGGGCTAGCCCTGGGCTAAGTGGGCAAGTATTGTTCCTGAGCTTACCACTAGATGTCATCATTGAGAGTACATGGGATTTGATATCCTATAGACACTTCTTGTCTTTATTACAATGAGCCATGAATTCACAATTCCTTTAAAACCATTGAAATGAAAGAGTTTTCACAGTACGTTCATATTATATGAAATTGTCTACACAAGTTTGCATATGAATAGAGAAACAAGGAACATTCTTATACTGACACCTTTCCCCAGGATATGATCATAGCACATAATCCCAGGGCTCCTTCAGGTATCATTATCAGACTTACAGAAACGTGATCAGAGTTGTAGTTAGTCAAAGGATTGTATTCTGCCTCTCCTTCTTAAATAAAGGGAAGAGATCACATTATATGCAGATAAATTAATTGACCCACTGGGGTACTTGTTGGAAACTACTCTTAACATGGTCATCAACTACATAACAACTAAGCTTATAGCTAAAAAGTTGTGTCTGTCCCCCCAGCCCCCACCCCTCAATTACGTGTTACCCAACTAAAGGAGCCCACCTTGGTCCCACTTAGATCTGAACAGGGCCAGCCCACTTCAAACCTGAGCAAGCCATTCTGGGCCCCACCTGATAGCCCTGTTCAAAACGAAGCGGGCCCCAGATGGGCAGCCCATATGGGCCCCATAAGGCAGCCCATCTGTGACCCAGCTAGGGCCCACTAAGGTGTGTTGGGTGGGAGGTCTACTAGACATGCATCAGACGAGGTTTAGAGTGTCTTGTTAATCAAAACTAATTAACCAGGCACAGAGGAATCCGGAAAATAACTGGGAATTCTAATATTGTGAGAAGTGAGAGGAAAATATAGTTTGGTGAACACGGAAGATGGTAGATACAGGAAAAGTGGAGGAACGGGGAACAGGGAATTAAATGTCATCAGTTCATGGTCCCATGTACGATGCCTATGGGCCGTATGAGGATCAACTATTAAAGCAGTGACCTATAAATATTTGACCAGTTAGTATACTTATAGCCCCAAAAAAAGATTAGACAAGGTGGTGAGCTGCTGTTGGGATTAGCTGCATCAGTACAAGAGCCATTGAGATTTACTGGCAGTACACTGTGGAGACATCGTGAGCTGCATGGTGGAGGGAGTTAAAGCTGCTACATATATATTCACTGGGTACGAAATTGGGCAAGTGCACATCCTGGGTGGTAGAAACAGATGAGGTGATGGCTCAAAGGGGACATACATGGGGGAGCCTGGAGGCCATTCACTGCCCAGGATGTAGGAAGCAATGCTGAACTGCTGCCTGGGTGTTGCTGCTGCAGCTGCTGCCACTACAGCAGCTGGTGTAGCCTGTACTAGGCAAATCGATATCTGTAATTGTACCTTTCCTGCTGTCAGTTTAAATTGCTACCAGTGGCTGAAGCCAAGGTAGCTTTTCACATGGAGGGTGGCTGTGCTGATTTCGAGACATCCCCCCCTCATAGACAGTTCCGATACTATGTGATTGCTTGCAAACCTCATTGTATACTAACACACATCTTCGCCAGAAAAGAATATCTTTGACCGTTTATTCATTATAAACCATATCAATATGCAGTTCAGTTCATAGTGAAAATAACGGTGTTAAATAATTCAGTTGATGTTTTATGTAGCTTAGAAGGTCAAGGTCTCAATGATCATAGTAACTTGCAAACTTGTAAAGCTTATTTACTTATCCTGCCTTGTTTGTTAGACATTAGGTATCATGTCTTTTTTGGGCATGTGCATGTGCTTTCCAGCAAGTTTACCTCCTAAAATACCAGTACCAAGGGGCTATACTGATATATCATGATACATATACTTCACCCACAGGGGGGTCAGATGTGGTCGCTAGCCTTTCGCCTTTACCACTACCTCTTGCTTAGCTGCGCACATCGAGATAAACCTCTTTTCATTCACCAGTTTTTCTACCCATCTTCTAGGTTATTCTATGCCTATTATGCAGAATGACCTATTCCTCCAGACTAGCCCCTCCTCCAGGGTCTCTATGTTGAGTTTTTCCTTGAGTTCTTCTAGTACACCCCCAATAGTTAACAAATCATTTCTCCCCAGACTCCTGACCGAAATAAAAAGTCACCTACCATACCTCTAACCCTCCTCCAGGTGCAGGGTCTCTATCCTTACTATACAGGACCCTCCATCCATCCTTGATGTTGTCCCATTACTTCTTCATTAATATTCTTTGAACATCATATGACACAGCCCACATACCATTAGAAACCACAGTTAACAGGTATCCCTGCCAGTACAGGCCAATCTCCAGATCACAGTTCCAGACAGCATATCACACTGTAAACCATAGTGTACACAACAGCCCATATTCATCATTTCTAATCCATTTTTCTCAGCTTCTATTGTGTGGACGATGCAATGATGTTTTAGATAGGGAATGTATGCTTTGTTTACACAAGTTGGGTACAAGAGATAGTCGGCCGATAATAATTATCAAAGGTGGTTGATTTTTTGTCAGCCAAAATGTGGCCGTATAAGACTTAAATGGAGGTGAGAGGGGGGAGGGTAGTAGTTGTCGCCCATACCATAATATGCTTACACATAGTTTAGATGTAAATAGATGCATATCTCTAACGTTTACTTATTGCTTAGCCATTAAAGAAATACTTTACAAACAATCACATGCACATGGAGTTATGAATGTGCCCATCTACAGCACCTGCCTATTTGTTCACAGGGACCATTCACATTATATGACGTCATTGCCTAGGAAAGGGGGGGGGGGTTATTGCGAACCTTTTTATGACAGCCTTGGGCAGACATCATACATTGCGGTGGGAATAAGTACTGATTGGGTGTAGGTCCAATTGTGGTCAGTAGCATAACCTTGTGAATTCCACAAACTGCTGAATTCAACCTCCCACTGTTTGCAGGTTTGTATACTTGAATAAAGTCAAGCGGTTCTAGGAAGTAATGCAATCCACTCATAGAAAATGTACAAAAGACAAGTCGCTATATTTTCATATGGTTATATACAGCATGCCTATATATATATATATATATAGATGGACAATTCTAGACAGACGGTCAGTTTTTTGTTGTTATATAATGGGCTGTAATCCCGAGCTCCACTTGCAATCCCTCTGCTGTTCTGACATGTGAGCCACGAATGCCATTAATGAGCTTTACTGTAATTTAAGTCAGCCGCTGTCGTTGGTGAAAATGGAAAGATTTGATAGTTTGGCAATACGTGGACTATCCAAAGTCAGTACTCCCCAGTTAACAATTTGCTGTCTTGAAGAAATATCTCCCAGTATATGCATGGATATAATAACCATATCATTCTGGATCTGAAGTAAGGATAAATTTGAGATTAAGCCATCTCATTGAGCATTGAGTGTTTCCTGATGTTCCATGGTTACAAACAGCCCTAGTATTAGATTCGAAGGATATGTGGGATTTAGTTGCGGATAGATAATCTTCATAATCTGAAGAACCTCAACAGGGGAATGGATAGAACAATATCCAGATCACATCCCCTAGATATCTCAGACCATTAGTGGGAGTGGAACATATATCTATAGGGAGATTCTGGGGTAGGTCAGGGTCCTGTTATGTTGCGGGTGTAAATTGCTGTTTCCGGAATGGACCATTTTGGCTGATGGAATAAGGAATGAATAGGTTAAAGGCCTTTTCGTATGACCATACTCCAACGATCACAACATAGAGGGCATGAAGGCTATCGTAAACTGGGTTTCTTGGAGTGGGCGAACCTGTGGTATAAGGCGAGTGGGAGTCTCTGAGAATTGTATTTTGATATGCCAACTTGGGCTGGGTGATCACATAAGGAAGGGTATAAACAATGTTGGTGAGGGGAGGGATGGGTGACAGGCAGGCAGGCTATAAGAGGATGAGGGAAGGAGGGAGAGAAGTAGGAGCATAACTGCTATGACAAATTGAAGGCTTTTTCAGCCAACTTTCTAAAAGCTTTGGAAGTGTATTTTACTACCTCCACCTTGTCTTTAATTCCCTCGATTCTTTTCATATGAGCAGATGCACTTTGGATTAAGATAGCAAAGCAGACTTCACAAAAAAAACGTAGTCTCCCCCATTCCCTCAGGGCATAAGAACTAATTATCTTACTGCTATAAGACAAGGAAATGAGGATGATAGAAGAGTGCCCAAGTCAGACTTTCAACAAATAGCTCACTCAGTGAAGAACCTGCTGCGCGTGGGAGTTTCCGCTGACAAATACAACCTGTATGCTTTGAAAGTACATGTATATTTCTCATTGGGCCAGTATTTGAAATAATCTATTAAGCTAGCCAAAGTTATTACTTTCAGTGTAATATAATTGTAGAAACGTTGATTGAAAAATCGTAGCCTTTGCACATTGAATTGGTACTATAACTGGTCCATCTGTACCTTGATTGGCCCACTCTAATAAAACACAATTTATTGTTCTCTTATTTGGTATAATTATGTGACTAACTCGATGTTCCTTAGAATACATTGAAACAGAGCCTCATCCACGTTGCCATTATTGATAGTAAACCTATGAATTACCTTTCTTATCTTGCCTTTTGAGGGCTGCCTTCTCTTCTTTAAACCTCTTGGCCTCTGGGGGAAATTGCATAGAGGACCATTAATTTATTTCAGACGTTATGCAAGAATAGATCTTACTCCACTCTTCTGGGATTGTGCATAGCTTACATGGCCTAACATTATAGCATAACATGTATTATGGTTAGCCAGCCAGTCGTGGCGGAATTCCTGGGACATTTAAAGTACTCCTATATAGTGGTGACAATCCATCAGTAAAAACGACTTAACTATAACAGGATTCTCATCCATCGAATATGGCATGTAGATGCGTGGAAAGCGAGATAGCAGTTGAGATATTGAATACTTTAGGCACACAGTTCAGCTATACGGGAAACCATTCTTTTTCGTGTCACAGAGGCATGTGATTTTTGGCACTTTGTTGAAAATACTGTGGCTACTCCATGGAGAATACAAACAGTGCACGAGTTTAAAGCAGCTACGTATACATCACCTCCATTTCCGACCTTTTCTGTTAGAACAATGTGTGTTTAGTTAATAGTCACATTCATCTAGATCTGCATTTTTAAAGTAATCCATGAAAAAATCCATAAACTATCAGAAATAAATTACAGTTGGATGACTAAAATTCACTGACATGATTGGCACATAATTGGCCACTCAGTGCTGCCGCCTTGTAGGTATCAGGTGAACCACCTCTCACTATCCTTCTGTTCATATGAACTATGCAAGCATAATCTTCATCAACAGCTGTTGTGTACATCATGCAAATCGTACATTGTATACTGCCCTATTTATTGAGAGTAATGTAGACTTCCACCATGAGTGTGTACTGATTGTTCCTAGCTGCAATGTATAATAGCCATATAAGACTAAACCATTTTAGTTCCTTCCTTTAATACCAGATGTCATATTGACATGGGCCTCTCTAATGGTGAACTTCCTTCCCACCACAGAGGGAGAAATATCTGTATTTGAAACCTTTCAAATATGCTATATAGAGGCCTGTTATGCTATGTTATTTTGTTCTGCCTAATAGAAAATCAAATGAATGGCCTATAGACATCAACTTCATGCTATAGTTGGAGGGGGCCTAAGGAGGTGACGATGCTGCTTTAAGTCTGTTGACTGGCCATGGGTTATTTTACGCGTTGACCTCGGGCCATATTATACATTTGGTTAAAATAACCACAGAGACTAATACATGTATATAGAGGTAGAGGTGGGCCACTTTAGGTACTTGGGCCACCCAGGGGCAGTTTATCCTAAAGGGGAGGAAGGCACAACATGATATGGATTGTCAGAGTAATAGATAACCTTATAAGCTTAGCTGTGGTAGAATAAGCCATGGGACCATTAAGCTGTCAATATTTGACCATTTCGCTAAAGTACCTAATGTAGAGGAGGCAAATTGGTGAACTACTGGGTCATGACGCGGATCAGAAACTGTTAGACATAAAAGGGTGCCTTACTGGCAGAAGACTGTGCCCACATGGTGAGGTGGTGGGAGGAGATAAAGCTGTTTGTCTTGGAGAGTTTGTCCACTCGGGCAGGTCCCCATTCTGGGCGGCAGGAATAGATGGGATAGCTGCCTCTCCGGGTGGGGTGGGTTGGAGGAGGCAGCCTGGAGGCCTGAGGGTTGGTTACTGGTATAAAGTGTCTTTGTTGAACTGATCCTTGGTCATTGCTACTCTCTCTGCTGTGGCAACTGTTGCTATACTCGGGAAATCACTAACTGTAAGTGGAGACCTGTATTCCCACTACTGCCAGTTCAAATTGCTACTAGTGACTAAAGCCCTTGTGGGGATGGCTGTGATGGCTTTCATGGACTGCACATTTTAGTAGAAAAGGGTTTCTCATACTTCTTGAATGAAGATGGTGGCTGAGCGACACACTCAGAGATTTGTATCCTCCTTAAGGTAGGTCAAAGATGAAGATGAAGGTATAAACTATTATCCTGGCCTGGAGTAGGCTGTGTCAAAAGACCTATAAACTATACTCCTTCTTTTCTTAGTACCTTTGGCTTCAGTTTATTGATCCCCTTTAGGATAGACTTGGGACTTAAATAATGTTCGAACAATACATCTGGGGTTCTTTTTTTGAAATACTTGCCTTACATTTTTACAGAAGATAAGTGAAACGTGTTACTCTTTTGGCAAAATGCTTTGCTGCACTTTCCCCGAATATCGATAAAGACAGTAAACCTTTTTGTTGTCGATTGGGATATAACCCTTTCGTGCCAAGAACTCCAGAGATGCCCGGTTTTACACCTAGATTATGGTCAGCAGACCACGCTAGATGTCCTAGTCATCAGATTCAGATAACTCTGGGACAGATTGAAGCAAAATCACATCACATTTATAACGATACCAAGTACGCTATGGTGTCAAGAAATGACTAGGGATTTTCTCCTTTAATACTTGATACAATGAGTTGAAGTCTCTTTAAAGCAGCAACTCGACCTCCTCAGACCTCCTCCAACTTTAGCATGAATTTAATATTTATAGGACCATCATTTGTTTTTCTTTAAGGCAGAGCAAAATAGCATAGTATATAACACCTCTCTAAAGTATAATGGATGGGCTAAAATACAGATATTAATCCATCTATGGCGGGAAGGAAAGCAATCTCTGCAGGGACCGATGCCAATAGGACCTCTTGTGGTCGAAGATGGAACTAAAATGGCTTAGTCTTGTGTGGCTAGTACACTTAGAGCAATCAGTACACACTAATTAGTCTTATGGTGGAGGTCTACATACAACAAATAAATAGGGAAGTATATATAATGTATAATCTGCATGAATACACATGAAAAACCTTATGGTTGTGGATGGGAATAGTGCTTACATTATGCATATAAATTGGAGCACAGTGAGAGGTAGTTCACCTCAAGCCCAATAGGAGGCAGCATTGAGTAGGTAGATCGTTATGTTATCCGGTTTACAGTTGGTTGACTCCTATTCTCACAGGAGGTATTTTGCATATTTTCATATAGAAAGAAGCACCCATATTATTTGTAAATCAACCTGTCCACATATGACTCTGTGAAGATTGCTGACATATTATAATCTAAAATTCGATGCTTGGAGCTCGAGTAGCTGCTTTAAAATCCCTTTGGATGCGCGGTCTGGCCATGGAGGGGAGACAAATTACATAATACTATTCATTTAGATCGTTCTCCTGGAACTCTTCCCCTTTTAATTTTAACAAATATGCCCACATGTGGTACTCAAAAATATAAATAGCCTATTCCCAACGATAAATGCAGACATAGGCCTTCTAGTATGATGACAATAATATCATTATATATCAGTGAAAATATGTTTTCCGGTTGCCATGGTAACCCAGGTTAAAATTTCCTCTCAAACAGAATTGCAAAGGGCATTGCAGTAGTTCCCAAAAAATAAAAGCTTATATCCAAGCAAAACCTTAAGCTTTCACACAATATTCAAATGATGATGTAAATAAGTGACTTATTTTTCAGATAACTCTGGGCACGAAAGGGATAAATGAAGCATTTCTCATATTTAGATTTAAGATCCTAGACAGGCCCTGTGATAGAACAAGGCGGAGACCATATCGAATATTATTTTTCCAACTTTCTTGAATTACCATTTAGCTATATCTCTGTAATACGCCCTTTCCATTTTATCTTATTTTGGTGTTTATTGCGTGTTGAAACCAAACTGCTGATACTAATCACATTACTTGGATCTCGGGGAAGTGTGAAGTGCCTGTCAGTGTTCTAATGTGGTACACACAACAGGCATATTTTATAATACATGTTGGTGAGTGTGGGTAGATAATCATTATAATTTGCAGAGCCCAACAGCAGTGGCCAAAACGCTTTCCTTAAGTCATTACTGCGAGTGGATGGTGGATTGGGCGAGGTGTGTATTGGCGTATGCTATGGAAGGGTTCTCTGGAGTAGAAATGGGCTGGTATAAGTTGATGTTTGTGGCATCTATTGTTTGCCCAGGAGAGCACTTGAGGGGGAATGTGTGGGTGCTAAAGGCCATTTTTGTTATTGGATATGAGGATTAGCATAATAATGATTACCAAAATATCACAACACTAAATGTGGTAGTGGATTGTTAAAGGGTGAGGGTGGGAGTCACATACTTCTGTGAATTTGATTTGACAAAGATGAGTAGCTTGATGGATCAAAAAGAAAAGAAGGATTCATTCTTAATCTTAGTCGATTTGGGAGAACCTGATTGTTTGGGAATCAAAATGGTTAGGTCTGGTAGGGCTAATAATTTACCCATGTATTGGATCAGATAGAGAGTGTTTATTCAAGGATAAGAATTTGACTTGCTTGAAAGTGATCACTTAGATCAGTTATTCGTATATCATATATATATAACTGATCATGATCTATAATGAACAGAGGAATTGTGATATGGAACAAAGAGGGGCGCATATTGAAGGGCAATCATTGCATGGACGCAAGGAGACAGACAGGTAGGTGGTAGATGCAGAATGAGTGGAGACAGACGGGAGTGGGGGGGGGGGGGGAGGGGGCTGCAGGAAATTAAATGTTATGGTCCTATGTAAGAAGCTTATTGGCTGTGTTGGGATCAACCATGAAAGAAGCAATCTGTCAATATTTGACCATCTGGCTACAGCCCCCAAAGGGAAGGATTTGGCGAACTGCTGGGGTGTGAGATTAGCCACATCAGTAAATATTAGGTACTAAACAGCAGCCTACTGGCAGTAGACTGTGCAGACATGGCCATAGGTGGTTGAGGGAGATAAAGCTGTTACAGAGGGTTTGTCCACTGTGGCAGGAAATTGTGCAAGTGCCCCTTCTGGGTGGTAGAAATAGATGGGTTGGTAGCTTAAAGGTGGACTTGTATGGGGGCAGCCTGGGGTTTGTTTACTGGTACGTAGGGGCTTTGTTGAACTACTCCCTAGATGCTGTTGATGCAGCTGCTGCCACTGCTACTGTAGCCTGTACTAGACGAATCAATATCTGTAAGTGTACCACATACCTCTCTCACTACCAGTTCAATTTGCCACCAGTGGCTAAGACCCAGGTGGCTGCTGATATAGGAATGGCTGTAGCGTCTTTAAAACAGTTGTCCCACCCCTCACAACCTTGCTCTTTCCCTAAACTGACATCCAAGCCCCAGTGTATTATTGACCCTTGACTCTTGCAGTAATAGACAATCTGCGAGGGAATACACAAATTTCTGTCCTGAGAGGGGAAGAGAAAACATGTGGGGTGACAAGAGGTCCCGATGAGGGACAGGATGCTGTACCAGATGCAAAGTTTGTCATGAATCTCATTTAATTATGTTAATATTGGATGTTATAATATAGTTTGGCTGATGTGTAAAATTAGTGTATTATATAGCGGACCCTCAGGCTACAAATGTCACATATTAGGACATAATGCCACAAATACAAAGTAAACCTGATCTCAGGCAACAAATCATCTATCAGCCGATGGAATGTTTTTTACCGGCCGATCAGAAAAGTTTTATTTGGGTAAATGATACACGATTAATAGGAATGCAACGTGCATAAGCTAGGTTTAATGCCTTTCTGTTAAAAATAATTGTCTCATTTACCCAAATTTAACAATTTAGAACAAAAAATCGGTCGGCAAAACACATTCCATCGGCTAATGAACGACCGACTTTACGTGACAAGGTACTTATAGGTCAAAATTCATTTTAATAGACCAAAGAATTCAATACCTTCAGACAATATAGTCTGGAAACCGGAGGGGGTGACCTCATTAAAATGTCAAAATAGCTGCCACATGGCTTTTTGGAAATAGCTGGACTGGATTCCTTTGTCTCATGAATCTAAATTTTGACCTTTTATTTGAGTCTCTAAGTTGATTAGAAGTAAAGATAAGACACTTTTCCAGTTTTCAGCAATGTTTGGGTGGCCATCTTGGATTTCTCAAATTGCTCATGGGTGAGAGCTCCACATCCACCTGGATATTTTCACCTAGACCCTATAGATGCATAATCAGCAGAGAAAAAAAACTCAACAGACGAAATGAGGTTGGGGCCTGACAGTACTGTCGGCTTCTAGACTAATAAGGTTCTTTCGTCATAGAGTTCCAAGTACAGCCAAATTTGGAACCCTCTCTCGGGTGGGGGGGGGGGTATATAATGACCACTCCCTAATGTCAATTTTAATGCGATACTAGTATCGTGTAAATATTAATCTGCCTTTTATAATATTAGAAGCTTACAAATGCCATTGCATGAACAATGTTATAAATAAGTATAATGTGCATCGCTTCCACACCAATATGCCTGCACCCCAATATCCATTTTGGGATATTTTACATGTACCCGCCTTGTCACCATTTCGTGAGTTGGATATGTCAGCATATCATACATAACAAGGACTGCTTAGTGCATGATGTGTTTCAAATATAACATGCACTCCCTCATTGCAGTTTATGATTCGCAACATCATAAATCTGCATCATATACAGAGCTGATAATTTAAGAAACAAAGTATTAAGAAAGGGAACTTATAATCTTGACAGTTCAAGATTTAAGTCCTGTGCCTCCTTCACTTGTTTTATACCCAGTCTAGTCTTTTACGCCAATCCACAATCAGTTTCCCCTTCCTGAATTGATTGAACTAGAAATACCATCACGTTCGACACTTCCGTTGGTAAGGTCAGGCAATGGTTCAGGAGGTAGGGCCTTTAGCAGTCTAACTGAGATGACCCTCTACGTTTATCTGCTACAGTACCTTCTATTCATAGGAAAGGGAACGGCACAGGCCTTGATATTAATCAGGGGATTTTAGGGATTCAATAACCCCCTTTTGGTGGAGCAGTTTTATGGTGTCAGGAGTGTGGGGCGGGAGATGGTAAAGAGCATTTCCATAGTCTGATAGTGGAGTCCACATTCTTGCATGTTAACTGCCCTTTAACAATTAACTTAAACAATTGAAATAGAATTTATACCAAGGTGTTATGGAGCTACCTCTAGCTTTATTGGAGTGGTGCATAATGGAATAGGATTTTTTATGTGGGTTCCCTATTTGTGTACATGTATACCACTAAAAAGAAGAAGAAGTAAAAATATGCTGTAAATAGACTGGTGAATAGCTAGCTATACAAAATGTTAGTATGCCGTACGCTTTGCCCTATGAAGAACCTCAAGTGTGAGCTATAACTATCAGGGACACTTTCTATGCTGCAGCACATGTGGCACATCTCTCCCGGGACAGACAGTCAGCTCACGATGCTTCAAGCATTTGCTGAGTAAATGCGCTGAACGTTTTTAGGTCGAATGGCTACTTTATGACTGAGAATGATAGCCTTATAGGGCCCAAAAAAAAGGTGTGTTTCAGGTTACATGGTCTGAAAATCTAGGGTAGGTAGGTCGGATTTTTAAATTAAAAAAAATAATTTAATTTAATTTATTACTTTAGCTTGAAAAGTACCTAGAAATCGACTCACGAACTACAATGCCGACTCGCCGACGACCGCCTCGACTCGTGAACTATCAGATCGACCCTTAAATAGCCCCAAAATGACCAAAAATATAAATATTTTTTCAAAATTGCATGAAAATTTCTAGGGTCGGCCCTGTTTTGCTAAGTAGGGTCGGGTAACCTGAAACAAACCTTTTTTTTTATTTGGCCTAGGTGGCCCTTAATGCATATTATTCGATGTGTCTTTAATTGATTATCAAGTGTCTATAATTTTACCCATATTGTCCCCTTTTCTCAATGTTCGTGACACATCTTATGAATCATATTTCAATTATTCAAGTTTATTGTTAAAGGTCAGTTGACATCATGTGGACTGCACTCTTGACCTCATCTCTTAGATATGCATAGAATTGCTCCACCAGAAACACTGAAATCCGCTGATCAATATTCCTGCCTGTGTCTTTTTCTTTCCCATGAGTAAAAGGCACTATAGCAGATAAACCTAGAGGGCCGTAAGCACATTTATACAAACTTGGTTAGTATAGCAATTCATCCAGAAATTAGCACATATATGTATATATATATATATGCACGTTTTTAATGTAATGTAATTAGGCAGTCTACCCGATGTTAAGTAGAGAGTTTAAGATGTTGTCTAGACTATTGTAAGAGTAGGAAAACTAATGACGTATGACTGTAAACGTAGATATTTTCGCGCTGGACATATTTTCGCAGATTTAAAAATCAATACTTTTTCTTGATGTTGAAGACATGTATTACCCAGAAAACATGAATTTAATGATGGAAAAAATAAGCTTCCTGCCAAACTTTTCACTTGTATCAGGTGTTCTATCGCATTTTATGCATCTAAAATGTCAAATAACATAGTAATAAGAAGTAACCCATCAATTTCATTATGGTTTTTGAATTCAGCACCCTTGAATTGACGCTTGTTCTATATAATGGTCCTGTACATGATATGTATTTTCTAATTAGTTCTAGTTTATTAGTTCTAGCTTATATAAATTAGCTCCATGTATTGACAGGGGGTATTAACTTATTAACACATGACCTCCTTACTGAGATTAAATTGGAAAATCTGTTTACTATGCATATCCAGATGTTGTACATTAGCTTACACTCAATAACCTTTGTCAGGGTCAGTGGCAAATTCTACACATAATATGCATAGCTGTTAATCCGGATCTACAGTGCAGACGACTTGGGTATATAGTCTGAAATCGTCTTATAGTGACAGAGTGACTTTTGATGTTCCGTCTGGCTTTGGGTTTTATAGGAGTGTAAGGTTTCCGGTCCTGGATAGATAATCTTCAAAGTCTGAGCAGCGTCAGTGCAGGGAATATGACAATAGCCAGAACACATCCTCTTAGTCTTAGGGACTGTGGAAGATGGAGCTAGGCCATGCTAGCTAGGTAAGGAGTACTTCTTAGGGATAGAAAGAGCTGATAAAAGAATGGCTATTTGGCGAAAAGGCCATTTCGGCTGATAGAATTCTGAATGAAAAGGTAATTATAACCTTTTGGTTATAGGGTTTGAATATATTTAATTATACAATGTAGATGGAAGGAGAGATTTTCTGGGATAGGAGAATGAGGGGTAATATAGTAACAGCGGCATTGGGGCTATCTCTTGGAATTGGATTTGACAACGATTGGTGGTTCGGGTGATCAGACAAGGAAGGGAGACAGGTTCTTGGGAATATCTCAAGACAATAGCTTGATATTAAAGGATTTACTTTGGTATTTTAATGTTCTTCATGGAGATTTTATTGAATAATTCAATTATCTCATAGAGATGAGTTTTTTTCGTTGCATTTTCTTGAGGGGGAGGGGGATTCTTTTCTGTTTCAACTTGATCACATCATGCATTTTTTATTTGACTGCTGAACTTTGATTTACGTGTACAATCCTGTTGTATGGTACTCCATATTACAATCGAGTAGAGACTCGTGTTTAATGCTGCAACAATAAATACATAAAAATCGCAAAGAGGTGAGTGAGTTGAGGATAAAGTGAATGAGTGGTTGACATTAATCTCTGTTCTAGTAAGGTGATGGCGGATAAGAGATGATGGAGTATAATCTCGTAAAAAGAGAATATATCATATATCAAACTAATATCATAGGGACTTATGGCAACAGTTTGGGGGGACTTTTCCTACCGGTGCCTGCTGGTCTTGCTCAAAAGGACGAGGTATGATGTGTGCATAACTATGTAGGCTCTAGAATTGCTTACTCATTTAACACTCATACCTGGTTACTCATGGAAAACAGGGAATAGGAAAACAGTCATATAAGAAGCTATACTGTGTAGGTATTAAGTGTTAGGCTGTCACTGTTTGATCAATTGAGTTCAGCGTTCAACAGAGAAGAAACAAATAGGCGAAATGCTGGGGCAGTAAGCACATCAGTAAGTATTAAATATGAAACAGTGACTAATTGACAGTAGATTGTGTAGACATGGTTATGTGGTAGAGGGACATAAAGCTGTTCATTTTAGGAGGTTGGAAACAGATGGCTTAGTAGTTTGATTGGTGAGGGAAGGTCAGTGTCGTAAGAGGCGTCCTGGAGGTTGTTCACGTTTATGAACAGTGATAAAGGGGCTTTGTTGAACTGCTCCCTGCCGCTGCTGCTGCTACCACTGGTGCTGCTGCAGATACTAGTATTGCTGTACTAGACAAATTGTCTGTAAATGTACCCCCTACTACTGCCAGTTCAAATTGCTACTGGCTGAAACCCTGTGTCTGTTTATAGGGGGACATCTGTGATGGCTTTGGGACATTGCACCACCATTCACCGACAATTGCAGTACTAGCACATGCCAACTACCCCACCCTACATCTACACTGACACACACCCACTGTAACTAACTCTTTGATCTTATAACAATGGTAGATATGCCCCGAGGCATCTGTGCTGTTGGAGGACGACAGATGTATCATATGTAAGGGAAAACGAGAGCTGAGACTTACCGAATGAGGATAGTACATGAGAGTTTTAGATGTGTATATTACATGTAGGGTACGTCAGAAGATCACATCCTGCCAGCATGGCGTGGTTCGCGTCAGGTTGGAGTATCATTACTGGATAGCATCATCTTATGGAACAACTCTGTGCACTGACACAATGTGAACATACACCCTATGTTTCTATTATGCAGAAGCTGAATTGATATTTGGATTTACATTTTCCAATAAAAAATAAGCGTGTCAGCGACCGATAATTGTTCTTTGATAGAGCTGCCCAGTGGCCACAGGACATTGATTCAACATCGATAAATGGTTGTCAATTTTGATAGAGCTGCCCAGTGGCCACAGGACATTGATTCAACATCGATAAATGGTTGTCAATGATGATTCAATGTTGATACAATGTTGATTCAACGTTATACTAAATGTTGTGCCCACTGGGTGTTGTTATGTTGGGTTAACGGACAGATGAAGCTTACCGGGAAATCCAGGAGAGATTGATAAGGGGGATTGATAATGACTGAATAAGAGTATAAAAAAGATTAATCAGTCAAAGTTATCTGAAATTATCAAATAAATGCCAGAACAACGTTACGTTTAATTTGTAGAAATTTAAAGATGACCCAAGGCGCTCCTGGGCGGTAATAAATCAAATATGGTTGTAAAATAAGATGCAACTGTGATGCATATGATGGATGGAGTTGGCTATCCTGTGGAATCAGTCAAAACTGCAAACTTTATAAATGGTTATTATATCAAAGTCAAAGTCTTATATTGGTCAAAGTCTGGATGCTGCTTTTGTAAACAACCCGCCTTACCGAGCTGTTATAAATCAACCAAATGTACTATTGTAATTATTCCCGGTGATATCGATTGCGCTATTAAGCTTGTTAAAACACTCAAGACTCATAAAGGCTCTGGCATTGTGCAAGTGAAACCAATTATTCTTAAAGACTGTAGTTATTCTGTTACTTAATTAATAGCTCTATTACTAGTGGTGTCATGCCAGGGAGTTTGAAGATGACTTGTATCATTCCATTGCTAAAGTCTTGTAGTCTGAAGAATGTATCAATTTAGCGACCAGTTAGTACCTTAAATTTTATTTCTAAATCAATAGAGATATCTGTACTTCAAGAATTAATGACCCATTGGTCGACTGTTACTTGATGGTTGAACATCAATATTGATTCATGTCGGGTCGATCAAGCAATGATGCAAGATCTAAATTATTTCAATTACTGTCTGGAATTAGGAATTTGGGTGAAATTGTCTCTATAATCTTTCTCGATTTACGTACGGCATATGATAGGTTAATCATGCAATGATTATCGAAACGTCAGACTAAATCAATTAGGCTGTAACCAAATCGAAATGGTTCAAATATTATCTGACAGATCGGCAACAGGTTACCCAACAAATGATTGTCTAATTATGCTAAAGGCATTACCTGTGGTGTACTCCAAGGGCCTGTGCTAGGTCCGATCGAGCTATTGGTTATGCGTTTTGTTAATGATATTGTTCAATGCATTCATAGCTTTGATCACTTTCCTCATACTGATGATATGGCTATGGTGGTCTGGAGTAGAAATCCGGATATATCTTGGTTGAACTGCTACAGATGTCTCAATGGCGCCAGCTAAATGAGTTAACCATTAATGCTAGAAAAACCGAAGTCTTTTGGTCATACTTTAACCCTTTTGTAGGCGAGGGGTTAAGGAATCGACCAGACTTACCTGACTGTGATGTTTATATGAATGGAGCTGAGCTTAGTCCTAGTTGTAAGAAAGTACAGAACGTTGTAACTTCTGGGAAAGATAATTAACACATGTTAAAAAGTATACATCAACTGCTGTTGCATTGTCGATATATAAGCAAGTGTGTCCATATCCATATTTGAATATGGCTGTAATTGATGGAGGTACTGACTGGGCACTCAAGGGACTGCAGGTATCACTAAATGACTGCTTATAACTTGTCAAGGAATATCTGCTCCCAGGGATATAGTATAAGAACAAGCCTATTACATTGCATTTGCAAAATAGTCAAGATACGAGAATAAGATTGTACCAGCAAAAAAGACCAAAAAACTGAATCTTCTAGAGTAAGTATATCAAATAGCGGTATGCTGATGTGGACCAAGTTGCATTATAACTTATAAAGCACCATCATCGTAACAACATGTTGATCTTTAGAAATGGGTAGTGATTGGGTACTGATTGATGCTCTTTGGACTCAGTTATTGTTATACAAAATATTGATGCATTGATGCCAAGAAGTAGGCCTTCTTGCTTACAAGCATAAGTGTGTCTTATGCTCGTTCAATCATTACATTTTATTCTACCACTCTGAATGACCAAATCGTTGATCCATCCATTCTTACTTATGTTGACATCTGACTCTTGCTCTAAATGCTTTTATCTAAAGGATTTATGCCCAATAAACAGTTCAAAAACTCATTAAAAAAAAGAACCGTAAGAAAAATCACTTTCAAGTTATGTCAGTACATGATATAATACATGTATCAATAGTCGTTGTGGAAATATATGGAAGATTAAGCATTCTCATTAGGGGGTGTGAGCTTGACACGTTGATTGAGGTGCAAAGAACAACTAAAGCTGGGTAATTGTCTCCGCTGTTAGAGCCTCGAATACTGTATAATATTATGATCAATCACTGAGGGTGTCTGTGGTGAGAGATGACACTGTCATCACCAGTGACTACCAGTGAGATAAGATATGGAGTATACGTATATATATATATGAGCAATTCAACGGAGGCATAAGTAATCACAGAGTACAAAGGGAGGGTTTACTTCAGGGCCTGGATTTTATGACCTGTCCTTAACCCAATATGCATAGAATTAACATATGAATTTATGAGCGGTTGGTAAGCTGCGTACATACAATGTTTTCGTTGATCTAGATGTTTGCCTTTTACAACACTCATGGTGCCGTAGATGTGTCCCTTCGGATATGGAGAGTTGTGTTTGCCAGAGGCTCTGACATATATGACCGGAATGGCAAAGGCCATTTGATATTGATATTATATTGGCTATACTAGGTTGACAGAAAAGGCCATTTCCCATAGCTACTGTACATAGAATTGATGCTCTGAGGGATCAAAGGGCCATCAGGAAGCACACTAGTCAGGTATCAGACATGATCAGATTAGTTGTAGGACAGGAGATCAATAAACTGGAACCGAGGGAATTGAGGAAGAGGGGAATGCCGTTCAGTGGGTATAGCAGATTCTCCTACAAGTGAGAGCCACGTATCCCTGAAGAATATCTTCGAATCGAAATTTGAAATGTAAAGCGGGATCATGACATAATATTCCTATACTTATTTCAGACAGATCAAAATATGCACTCTTCCCCATGAGGATCAACTGTATTTGAAAATGGCATTAGCCTATTTAATGAAAACCACATTGGATTTGATAAGTTGGATGTTTTACTAAGTGCAAAGTTAGGTCACCATGTAATTCAATTGTGGTATTGTGTAGTACAGTGCGAACCCTGGTACCATTAAGTAGGTCCAAAATATGATGGGTCTATTTGAAATGATATGTTGATAATTTGCCCTAGTCATGGATGAATGCATTTACTCCCATCAGCATGTGCCAGTATAAATAAATCGACCTAAAAAAACAGCTCACTAGATCCACGTTATACTATACAACTGTGTATGTTACAAGCTGGGTGTCCATAGGAGTATGCTGAAAGGTGGATTGGTTATGTGGGTTATAAAATATTGATATAAAGTTTTGAGAATAGTCCATTCCTATTTGGGTTTTACCATCTCAAGGATCACAACATGGGGGAGAGAAAGGCTATCTTTGGAACGGGAGATTAGGTGGTAATCGGGTAAGAGTAGGAGTGGGATATCTCGGGGAATTGGATTTTTAAAGAGATACGCATTGCTGATCAGAGATTTTAAGGTTCTTGGGATTAGATTTGGGGGATCAGCAGGACAGACCACTTCTTATCGAATCCATATATTAGATCCGATAGAAAGTGGTCTGCTGTAGGTCTGTTGAAGATATATAATCTATCTATCTATCTATCAATCTATCTGTCTATCTATTTACTATCTATCTATCTATAGTACTGAGAGGCATGTAAGATGGAAGGAAGCTAGAAAGCATAGCTGGACTGAGAAGGATAAGGACTGCGTGGTAGAGGAAGGGTAGGAGGCAGTCAAATCAACTGGGCAGTGAAAGGGGGATGCATGGGAAAGGCAATCAAGAGAGAGGCAGTCATGAATGAAGAGGGAGCAACTAATTGAAAAAGGGATGCTATGGGCAGGGGGGCAGTGGAACTGAGATAGCACGGGTAGCATAGAAAGTGTTTAGACTTCATGTAAAATTTAAGGGTTGAGATTTGTGCTGGGGTTAACCTTGTTTAAGCATTAACCCATTGGAATCAGGACTATCAGCTGAAATTTGAGGGGAGCCAGAAGGACAGAGGCAGAATGGGAGCAAAAAAGGACAGGAAAGAACAACGTAGTCAGGAGAAATAGACAGACAGCATGAAGAGGCCTAATGGATGTTTAGAAATAAAGTAATGATAGTAGGAAATTGAATGTAAGGCTGCCATGTAAGAAGAGTATTGGCTGTATTGGGATCAGCCATGAAAGCATAAACTTGTCGATATTTGGTGGGGGTAACATCAGTAAATACATATAAAACAGCAGCCTATTGGCCTTGCATTAGGCAGACATGGTTAGGTGGTGGAGAGAGATGAAGCTGTTCCAGGGGTTCTGGCCACTGTGCCAGGAAATTAGGTACACCCTTTGGTGGTAGAGATTAGTTGGTCGGTGAACGGGCGGCTCATAATATGGAGAGCGCTGGATGCTATTAACTGGTATGTCGGTGGCTCTTGCAAGGGCCAAATAATGCCCTTAATCTGATACTAGGTAGGACAAGCAGAGGCCGGGATCCCGGGTCTGCATATGTCACAGTGCTAAAAACACCAACTACAACAATGGATTTCTCTGTTATAAAGTGCCTTAAAATAACAATTGACATTAGCATGGGGAAGGGAACGGCTATTTGTTTAATTTCCAGTGGCATCTGTTAAGTTCTAGTTGATTATAATACTATTTTAATTGGTGAAATAAATACACCTGTATTGCCATCAAGTAGATTGGAACGGTTATTCTAGGAGTGGCACTAGTGCTGCCTCCCTGAAAAAAGAGGGTCAATCATATTGAGTCTCATTTGGATTGGTGACATCTCATACATATGGACTCTCCTGACTTAGAAGACTTGCTAGGTATCTCATTTTACTTTCTGTCATAATAATTACTATTCAATATGATGCATGACAAAATTGGATGATATGTACAGGCAGCTAGAATAACCAAGCATCCCCTAAAACCCCACAAACCCCACAAAACCACAACTCCTACCTAGAATAAAGTAATACTCTTTTGCATAGGTGTAAAAATATGCTGGCTAAAATTGGCGACAGGGGCTTTCCTGGAATGGGGTAATTCCTCTAGAATCTCTCCAATCCAAGGAGTAGCACAGTTGTATAAGCTGACAGGTGCATGATGTCAACTTTTCTTTTTCAAAAAATCTTAGAAAATAATATATCAATAGCACATCAATAATAGTTACATATCTGTATTTCACTTCATCCTCCCGTCATTTTGAGATATTATAGGATACATTCCGACCATTTTCTAAAATTGCGTTGTGCTACCTACTGATACCGTGTTATAGAGATACAAAAGGTCGGTTGGTGTGTTACATAGTCTATATTGTGTGTCAGTATGGTATATTACATCATACTATAGCTCAGCCGGAATAATGGATCCGCATATATATGCGGTTTGTAAACAGCATTCAGCTATAAAGGTATGAGCACACATCACTGCTTTGAGGGCCAGGACAGGGCACTTTGTTCTTTACATCTTGTCGTATTTCTCTCCTGAGAGTAAATCATAATACATCATACATTCCCACTGGTAAAGAGCAAGGATTTAGACCTTTAGTTTTCATGGAGTTGGAGCATTTGACACATTGATGGAATAAAGAAAGACTGTATTACCTGAATGATATTCTCTATCATTAGCCAATAGGGGTAGGCTTACCCAGTGAACAAAAATGTTGTGTGGACGTTTCAGAACTACTGAGTATTGTTCATTGGTAGTAGATGTATAGATACTAAATTAATTTTCATATACATGACATCTGGATATAATTATTATGTTCAGCAAGGTTTGTATGTGTTATAATGATTTAGTATGCAAATAATCTATAATGAAACAAAATACATTGACAACCATTCACATAACAGAACAAAGATCTGCATTTCGATTTAGTATAGACTAACATTTTTGAAAAGAAAGAATAAAGCACCAATTTACAAATTTGCCACACCAAGATTCCTACCAGCACTAGTGATAACTTGGGATTTGCAGTTAGGCAGCTCACCCATGTGGCCATGCAACCAGTACAGGGTAAGAATGTTGGCAAAGGCTATACACACTCTTTCTTATGTCATTGCATGCTCTGTATGTACAGAGAATAATTCTTTAGTCCATATACCAACCGGATGTAAAACGATATGTCTATACGAATCTAATTTAAAAAAAATCTAAACATTCACCCAACGTATCAAAGATTTTTCATCTTCTGGTTGTCAAACGTCAGTGGGTGTTAGTATCCGGGTCATGAATATGATTCTGAGTTGTAGCGGTATTTATTATGCCACTGGGGAATTGGAACGAGAGTACACAATTTTATATTCCAGATATTGATACCTATATTCTTACGCATGTACACGTCTTCTTAATGTGTTTTGAACCATTCCATTTAATCTCATCTCATTCTATACCATAGAGTTATCTTATCTGTGTAGCATTAGTTATTATTCCTAGAAATCATGTATAGGTACGATCCTCGAAGGCCACTTGTAGCATGTATTACACATTTGATGTTGCAATATTAACCACTGGGCATTATGTACCTGTTCAGCCCAACAGGTGAACAACGGAAACCAGCGTTTCTTTACCAAAGATGCTGTATGTACCAGTTTAACAAATCAAATCAAATCAAAATGATAATTATATCAAGCTAATAGGTGATTGAAGTGATTAGGAAATACTGTTGGTAGAATATAATCTACCGAACCCTCTCATACCTTTTGATGCAGACACATTAGTCTAACCTTCTCTTTAAAAGATCAGATCATTATCATTTGATGCAGTTGTTTTCAATGAAATTTCCCTGAGGCTATGAACGATTGTTTATTAAGCAGAACTCCTTGGGCATGACACAGAGCGTGACAGGTATTTATTGTGACAATGAGCCTTTATGACTGCCTTCCCCAATAGACATTGAGGAAAGCTGGGATTTGAAATTACAATAATAGGCCCCTAGGGATATCACTAAGCTGACCCATAGGGAGCATAATTATCATCTGGGTTCCTTCCATTATGGCTCTAAACCAGATAACAAAACTGTTATCAAATCGCCACATTAGTATTAGTGCCAAGAGACAATAGTTGGGATCAATTAATAAATAATCCGCGATGAATGTACGTTCATTGGGCCATAGGGAAATTATGCCCCTATCATAAAGAATTTAGACTATAATCCCATAGGAGTAAGCACATATTCAATGGACAATAATTGTGGTTCCTATAAAGCTACTCCAAACCAGCTTTATTTTATAGAGATCTGTAGATGGGAATACTTATATATTATGTTGAACATATTATTTCCCTTTATTCGTTTCTTACCTGAGGGGTTTTAAATAGCCTTCTTTACAATATTAGTTCTATAGTATTTTTCCTACTTTCTCCCTTACATGTGGCCGACACCCTTTGTGTACACCATACCTCTTTCCATTTACGGCTCTATGCGAAGGAACATGAATCTGTGAATTGCTTGCAGTTTACGTACATTCAATGCCTGAGATTCTCAGATACATACTATGGAAACTTTCAAAAGAAATTCAGGAAAGGTAGATCAAGGGAAATCATGAAAATGTGTGAAAAGTACCATCTCTTGAAGTCTGCTGCTTCAGAAATTAATTACATGTCGGTAAATGTGTGGCATACAAGAAGGCCAATGACTGGTCGGACGTTTAGTGATGATCAGAAAAGTATTTATTTTCTGTACGTTAGAGCTGACCCATGTGCTGCGACTGCTAAAAATACCCCCAAATTATCATCAAAAAGTCATCAAAGTTAGCATTTTTCATCCTAGTGATCTATGCATGCATTACTAAGACAACAAAATAAGATGTGCTGATGACTAGAATCTATAACAATGATCAAAAGCGTTCATTTCAGAATTATTTCTTTTTTTTGATATCTTTAAAAAAAATTGTTGTAAAGATGTAATCCAGCTATTAGTTTCCATTGTCTACCAGAACTGTCGTTTTTAAAAGACATGGCTCCCGTTTCATAAATGTACCACAATAAGTTGCTGCTGTAAGAAATAAACAGTTGGTTACCCCCTCCACTGTGCGGTGGCGAAGGAAAAAAAGGTGGGGGGCAGGCCCTACAAAATACTACACTGGGCATGTTTGTTGAGAGTGTATCACCATAATAAAAGTATGTGTCTTTCCATAAAATCATGTGCCATGCAAAGGATTATGCTTAAAGTGGGTCGGTTTGGGCCCTCCTACCCCCCACCCCCAATAAAGATTTGCTTCCTATGCCTCTGCCAATTAAGTATAAACTATTCCTGAAAGACAATACTCAAAATACTGAGCTGGTCAAAATTAATATGCAAAGGGAAAAAGAAAGAGAACTCTTTACCTCGGAGCATATTTCCATAACATTTCTACACATGATATTTTACCATAGTTATGTGTTTTGTACTCAAAATACATTAGTGCATACTAAATTACCAATTTAATTAGATGTGCTCTAATTGCCTAACTGTGCTAGATAATTGCGCGACGGGTGAATTATTTATAGGTGGCATTTTTACTGACACAAAGGAAACAAATGAACAAACGACAACATCTAAATCCTATCTGTATGGAACAATTTTCTTACTATTTTGAAAATGCATCATTACATGGACATTTATCATATTTGGAAGTAGAATTTCGAAACATAAAGACATTTAACATTAGGAAAGGCAACGAAGGCTCTTTCACCTGAGATATTCAAATTTATATAGGGTGAATTTCCATTAGTCTATTCTGTGACAGTATTTGGTACTCCAAAAAGCGTTGTGGTATCTGCAAATCACTTGCCATACATATCCACAATGTGAGAAATACCACCAAAGCATTTTGTATCAGAACGTTAACATCCCATAGTTTCCTATATTCTATGACCATGATTTGACGTTTTCTTCTCAGGGTACATAGTTTTCTGTCTATTTTTGGCCAATATTAGGTCTGGTTCTCATTGAATCCAATATCATCTTTGTTTCGAGAGAAAAATGTACTTTTTTCTTCAACGTTGTATTAATATTATTTCACATAAAACCTACATTTACGTTCAAAATACGTATTCCGACATTAACACATGAACATTAACCTACATAGGAAACTCACGTAACCTGCGTTAATTAAACATATTTGTGTTTACTTGGATGTTAAATATTGCACGGCCCATGATATATGTCGTATCAACTATGGTATAATGGTGGTGGTAAGATTTTAACGCCAGCCCAGTAATCGTCTTCGCGAAGCAGTTAACCGGACTGGAAGGACCTTAATTCTCGGGGCTTTCACTTGAGATCAAGTGTATGATACAATATTATGGTTAAAGTAATAACAAACGCTGACTCGAATCGTTTAACAATATTTATTGATGACGAATAGTTCGTTGATCACGGTTAACAAGGCACTGAATCTCTCACATTTCACACAAGAGAGAAATATCACAACTTCATCAGGGGAAACTTTTGTCGGTGTGTGCTATTAAGTCTAAGGCGTGGATGGGATGGTATCAAAGGCAGGGAACAGAGTGGTGTCAGTATAGGCAGCCATATAGCTCTTATGGCCACCGTCCACTGGGGAACTTCGGCCGATTAAGCCCATACATTTGCTATGTAACTTTGGCCGCTAGAGCCCAGTGGATGGTGGCCATCACCAACACGATTTTTTTTAATAGTTTAATGAAATAATTAACATCAGGCCTAACTGTATGTCTGGGGTCTATTGCAGAACAGGAAACGAATTCGTTAGAATAAAACGTCCACCAAATTAACGAACATGGGAAATTTGTTTCAGAGATCTTCGTTTTGATGTAGTTTAAGGGTGTTTCTATTGTTCAGTGTAGGATGGCCTCAAATGTCATCTTACACTGAAATATTTTGTTAAAGATCTAGGTCCCATTGATATAACCATACCCAGTGATAAACATGTACTTTAATATATATTTCCATTAATGAAAGCATTGATTAAGCCAATCAAAACATGTATTTGATGAAGATGAGAAATCATATTTTCAGAGGACTTCGTTTTGGTGACAATTCTTATCAAATTCCTTTGGCAATACAGTTTAAAATAGCCCCCAAACAATCTCGTTACACCAGTGTTGCTTAAGAAAAAGTACATCAATTTTTGTTCTGCAATACACCCCAGATGCACAGCATAGTTTGGATTTTTCTTTTAAATGGTATATTTTATATAGGTTGCGTATACTATAATAAGTCCTAGGATGAAAGTATATTACAACTGATTAGAAGTACTATGACAGTTCTCAACTCCACTTTAAGCATGGTCCAGCTGTAAATATGTTTTTAGAGAAATATCATCAGCCTGACCAGTCCTTTCCATTCATCGCTAATACCTGTATCACATATACCTTCTTCTCCTGCCAACCAACTGACACAATTGGTAGCAGAAAAGGCTACAAACGATTTTTTCTTCTTTCATATTGACATAAAAATTTACAGTATGTATAATTATATACAGAACAAAACAAGAAAATATAGGCCGGGGTGCACATATCACTATCACTGCAACTATACACTTTCAACTCACAATATTGATGCATTATTGAGATGCGGCTTTGCCCATAGTCATTGAGTTTGAGTTGAATTTGAATTTTTATTTTGGAAAACAAATTACAATATGTGTGGCGCTTTTCATAGCGTGCCAAAAGAAAAGAATAGAATAGATTAATGTGCAATAGTCTAGTACACGTATATCAATCAATGAGTTCATTCTCTTCACCAAAAGTGGTGGCAAGGCAAGGTCTACTGGAGTTAGGCCCGATTTGAATTCTTTGAGAGTTCTCATTCCCTGCTGGGCTGACGTCAAGCAATCCCAGAATCTGGATCCTCTGTGCAGTGGACTCTTCAGGAAGATGTCTTTCTTGTGGCGTTGGACTTTCCGCTGAGTCTTGTCATTGCCGCGTAGGACTCTGCCCAGCTGTATCACATTTCTAGGATTCTTAGACAGTTTGAACATGTGTGTTAGGGGCTAGGCAGCCCATGTTGTCATCGTGGTGCATAGCCCCTATGTTGGCATCTCGTGCATCAAAGATATTGCCACCGTCCACTGGGGAACTTTGGCCGATAAAGCCCATACATTTTCTTTAATTATAACTTCGGCCGATTAGAGCCCAGTGGATGGTGCCCATAAAGCACACAATGTTTAATCTTTGTATCATATTCCAAGTAAGTTCAAATAAGACCCCTCAGACATTTCAATGATATTTCTATTGTGTCTAGACAAGGCATTGCAATAGACCCAAACACCTCGTGCATGGGTTTCAGCCATGGAGTCATGCTTTAAATGTCCATAGCTCTATTTTTTTTAACCTACAGATGATCTCAATTGACCAGCTGAACCTTGACATCGAGTACAAATGTTTTTTTTAGTTGTTCCGTGCAGGAAATAGATTCTCAATACATCGATTACAAACAACTCAACACAATGTTAAACCCATACGAATCGTTCTAAGGGCAATTAAATAAGTCAATCTTTTGGGGAAAGAAAATAAAGTAGTCTGTGTGCAAGTTGACATGAATATCCCCAGTGGATATATAGGTTACCATAGGTAAGGTAATAAAAATTAGAAAATATACACTATAAGTATCCGACCTACCTACCCATGTATCTTGAAACAGGTATTTTCCCCTTGTGCAACAATCAGTACTGTTTGAGAATAGTGATCACATCAATGTTGAATAACCCCCCAAAAAGTACCAGTGTAATAATTTAATCGATTCATGTGAGCACTGGGGTTAAATGCAGAGTTGTACATAAAAGACACGATGTATGATGAGTCGGCACATAATAAGTGTGATTGAGATGAAAGCTAATGAATGCAAAACTATGGCCAAAGTCAAAATCGCAGTAAAGAGCAGATGGAATCCTATATAGCTCATTCGATAGTTATACCTTATAAAGGTTATAACGGCCATATCCGTATGGCATTTGTTTTGATTAAAAATATTTAGATATTAATCAGTACAATAGAAATAAACAACAAACATAACGATTACGTGTAATTTTGATACTTAAAGATCATAAAGCAGAAAGTACCATCTGTAATAATTTCATTTCGTAAGAACATGGAATACTGGATTGATCAGCAAAATTAATTCCAAATGCAACATAAACGTGTATAGCAGAGGTAGGCATTTAGAAGTTAAAATACTGTTCGGTCATGAGACCATTGGCAAAGCGTTAAAGATGATATTATTCATAGGCTTTGAAAATTGGCCCCTACGTGTCGCATAATGTGTGCCTTATGAACAAGGAGAGGAATAATATAAACTGTGTATGTTTGTTATACATGTGAGCCTTCAGAAATTGGGCCATGACTAATCAGTTGATGATCTGATACATTTCTGAAATCGTTCAGTGACACTTTCATCTATATATATATACAGGTCAATGCTTCTGAGGCTTTTAATATGCAGTCCAGTTTCGGGACCGCCATATCTATGCCGGTATAAAAAGATCACGCTTTCCAGTTCAAGGTCGCCCTTTATACCTCCAATGTCTGCAGTCACATGATTCATAATTCTCGTCAGATAAGCAGGTACTTCTCAAACCTCTCTGTGTTCCCCTTGCCAGACGCAACGTGCGGCGGGGTCAACCTACGGGCAAATGTCGTCTGCAAACCTGCCGTTTTGTGCATGTTTTTGTGTTTGCCTGCTTGCCCAGCACAAGCCAGGAACACATAACTCTCCAGCTGGTACTGCTGCAGTTGCCGCCCGCCTCCTCCCCTGTCCGAGCCCAGAACTAAAGATGGCTGCCCCAGACGGTGCTCACCGAGACTCTCTCGGTTTTCTCTCACCTCGGACGAGAAATCGTTCTCGGAGATTCCCGCCGATTTCGGGGGCCCCATCAAGGAGGACGAGGGCGGCAAGGCGCATGCGCTGCCGACCACGCGGGTTTGCGGAGCGTCCCGGACGCCGCAGCACCAACACCGGAAGCACCACTTTCTGAGCTCTCGCGTGACAGTGCGAGCATAGGTGCCTGGAAGAGAGTAAGACAAGAAAGGGGCGGTCAGCATTATAGCTTGACTTATTTAGCACGGGGAAAGCAGTTGTCGACTCCTGGGATCTACCCTCTTCCGAATACAGTTGTTTGATATCCACAATCACAGAAAGTCCATCCGTTAACTTTATAAAGCGACGTCACAGCAAACAAAGGGATAAAATGAAAGACACACTAGAGAGCGCCTCCACCTGTCACACATGCGCACTGCGCATTTGATCACGTTCGTTGGAATGCTTGTCAAGTCATTACCCTGAGAGTTCCTATGCTATTTAGCCAGCCAGCCTGATGGCCATCTATCCTACTGACCAGCCATCCAGCCAGCAACGAGCCAGCCAACCGACTAGCCAGCTATAGGCCAGCAGGCCTGTCTGGCAATCATTCAGCTTGCTTGCAGTGCACTGCAAGCATTGAGATCAAAGCAACCTCCGATGTAGTAAACTCCAATCTGTGCTGTTCTGTTTGTGCTAACGTTAGAGCTAACCCTATAGGCTATACTACTTGTGGCGTAGAATGGTCATTTCAAGATGGGCGGGTGGCGAGTCTTTTGGAGGATAGTGTGATGATCTCCTGCCTCGCCTCCCACACAAGGCGACTCGCTTCAGCCAACTGCAGCACATCTTCAGTTCTCTCTGAATGATCGTAGTAAACAGGCCTGCAAGTAAGAAAAGCGTGCCTTATAGCTTAGTGCCGCCTAGCTGTCACCAAGGTAGCTGAGATATATTGCATATTGCAGAGAATGTCTACCCAATTCAGCTCAAGAGTTTGGATGTCATGACCCCAAAAATTAAGCTGCGTTTCCAAGAGAAAGCTGGAGAACTCCAGATATTGCTTAGGTTGTTGGTAAATTACGCTACTTTATATCCTGGACTGTCGTACCTGTATGATATACGGTAGTTTGGTTGCAATATACTTGACGATTTAGATTACGGAAAAAAAACACGCTGAAGAACTAGCAAACTAACTTGTAAAAATCACAAAATCGTTTAAAAAGAGTTAGGATCGTCCCTGTTTTGCTAGGTAGCGTCGCATATTACCGGAAACAGGCATAATGCTTAAATCTAGGATTAGGAAAACAACTATGATATCATACACAGATGGTGGAACAGTTTGTGTTTTTTTAATGATAATCAAAATTAACATTAACCCCGATAGATTATGGTGGATTATTGCGAAGCTGAACTTGCTTTCTCTTCGAGTCACTATCTACATTTATACTGATGTGGAGAATGCCCTAGCTTTTTGCATCTTTCTAACTAATTGTAATTTTGTTCATACATAACACTGATGAATGATGCTCTGCTCTTGTACAGATTGACGAGATAGGCCTACAAGGAGATGCAAGCAAATTTCTCTTCGTTCTGTGTGACATATTGCGGGAGGAGAAAGATATTGCAACAACAAAAATACGTGCATATGATTCAGGTCCTAGTCGGGGAAGTATAAAGGGGGGTAACGTTTTTTTCTCTCATAATTTCTAGTATCAATTAATTGACAGCAATTCGCGTTGTTCATAGGTGGCGGTGCAGTCTGTGAGAAACAACATTCATACATGAAAATAAATCTAGGTACATAAGTATAAGTATACACCTTAAGAATTTTTTTGGGAGGAGCTGAGGTTGAAATACACCAAATTTTGTGCAAGCATAGATCCCGGAATAGTATGAGCTGGTGCTCCAATATGCGATCTCAACCTAAAATTTGGACTATTTGGAAAATTGCTCATAATGTCTTTAAAGAAAATTTAGCACTCTTCAGACACTGTTTTACCATTTATTCTCCAATTATCAAACATTGAAATCGTGTAGTAGAGTCCCAGCTCTTTCATTGCCATCGTTGCGAGATTATGTGAATGTAAAGATGAGAATAATATGTAATCTACATACAGTATGTTTACTTTTAAGATATCGTTTTATAAGTATATGTTGTTTTCCATTATCAGTGAAGTTAATATCATAAAGATTGGCGATTATATATTGTATGTTTACAATCGTTTTATACTGTAGATGAGCATACTTACCATATACTACAGGGGTAGACACTAACGCTGGCCCGGGAGCCAATGGCCCGTAATTTTGGGTCCGGGCCCGTAGTTTTCTTCAGAATAACCTTCCCATGGGCCCGGGTGGCCCACTGGAAATTTTGGAAAATATTTGGGATGAATATCCTTGGTAAGTATAGTCATGTAATATGTCGTTGGAAAGAGGAAAATGTGGGAAAATGAGGCAATTTGGTCTCATTTTAACATAGATAAATCAGTCTCTCTTTCAAAAAAAGGAAAATTTGTTCTCTGGCCCACAGCTGAAAATCCGGGCCCATAGATTTTTTGAGCTACGGGCCCGGGTGGCCCACAGCTGATAAAGTTAGTGTCTACCCCTGTACTATAGGGTTGACACATGAGTTTGAAACAGCAAATATAAACATTGCCCTCTGTATTTTGGGATGTATGGTGGCCGCAGATTTTCTGAAAGTAAAAGATTAACTTCAATCAAGTTGTGTATACATGGCTCTCGGCTTCCTAGTAATGAATGTTTTATGACTCTATCATATATTTAGAATTGTACGGTTATTTGCCAGCCAATGCGAAATAATTAAAGCTATAAAATACAGATACTGAATAAAGTATAAACGAATTTTCTTCATTAAAATATTATCTTTACTATCAATTACAATACTTACGCGTCAATCCACCACCAGGCACAAATAACGAAGTAAGGCGTCCAACACGTTACAAATACGAGAACTGCAGGTAGAAAAAGACAAATATTACATTTACAACTATGTTGTTGTGACATATAAATTTCTACATCAGTTGAGAGTTTATCCGATGTCACATATGTGGTAAACATCGACCCATGTGGGAGAGGACAATGTCAAAATCTACTACAGAAAAAAAGGAATTGTTTCTCATGCCAAGAATAGCTCTTGTGCGATATGATGTTAACAGTGTACCATACGTTTACTCCTCACTCTCTTCAGGGCCAATTAAGTTGTCTGTTGTCTCGTCTCATAGCGGATTATTGTCAAACTACACGAGATACTTAAGGTTGCACAATATGAATATTTGAAGTCCAAACCAAACTCTCGGATTCGTGTTCTCTGAATATGGATCCTTTTAAAGGAAATTATCCACAGAAAAATGTCTCATCGGCCCAATTATATCTGAATAATTCCCAGGAGAAATCTCAAGTCGGCGATTGGTTCTGACGTGCCAGAATAACACCGTGTATTTGTCTGTCCCACAATGAACTGGTACATGAGCACCAAGAGACGAATATGAGAGTGTCAGGAGCCAATGGCCTGTTACAAGAACAATATCCAGTGGAATTATTCATTTTAACAGGTCCTTTGAATGGGCAGGAGAGATGTTGTACTCTTTTTTGTTTATGTTTTATTAAGAGCACCTCATATGAAAATAAGACAACAACAACAAGGAACACACAAAGAAAAAAAGAGTGATACAGGGAGAAAGAAAGCGACAGAGAGACCAAGATAGAGAGAGAGAACCGGACAGAGACACACACATGCGTGCATACAGAGGCAGAGAGAAAGACGTATACATATATGTACACACAAAACAGATAGTCAGAATGGTAGTAGAAAGAACCAAAGGGAGAGAGAGTCATTTGGAGGATAGGAGCGAGTGAGGCAGAGACAGATTATATGAAGCTAGAGAAAGACGTTTTCTATTTATCTTCCAAGTTTAAGTTAGACTGAAGGATTGCTTAATACTGGTCTGTTGTTGTCTTTGAAAGTTCTAACAGAGAACAAATAATAGCTGAAAGGTTGTTAGTCAAGCAGAAGTTAGAAAAGAAGCTTCTCCTTCAATCGGAAATGAGACTTCAGGAAAACTGAGGTAGAAAGAGGATGCTTTATCTATTTTTAGGCAGTTTCAAATTGAAATTCCCGTTTTCAGATCATTGCCCTGATGATTTTGAAAAAAGCCGCTAAGGCCAATCAGCGCCAGAGATTGCCCAATCCACAAGGGAGTCTGAGGTGTCCAAATGGTCTAATAACTAGATTCCACTAATGGAGGATCAGTCGGATTACCCAGATTTACCTAAATTAACAACTTAAGAGAAAGAACCAAAAACAAAGAGACACAACAACAAAATACCATAATACGTGCCAAGTGATCTTTGTTGAAGCAACAGCTTTAGAGGAACCATTGCACATTACATACCACAAAGTGATATATTTTTTGCCTCAAGAACGAAGTAAATTTCAGTAAATTTCAGTCAAGAATAGTCATACGAGGTAATACCACTGACAATATGCCCGTAGAGACCTACTTTTATTTGGGATGTTTGCATGCTACTATATGGATCATTATTAATCTCTTATAATTAATTTTGTCCAAAATAAAATATACCATATGCCTTATTGTGAAGCATATATAGGAGATAGGAAAAGAGTACGAGCTACATCTATCATATAATCGGTTTTTACAATAAGGAAATCCCCGACAAAACCATTATTAAAAATGTAAAGTAGGGCCCAACTAGTCAGGAATAATCTTTATGATCCTTGCTTGTAAATATATTTAATGCAGGAATTTAGTACTATATGCAACAGTAGAATATATGTATAGACACCGCAAGAGCTCGGATTGTCGAGGTTTTAGTGTCAGGAAACTCAACTTGAAATTCGAGTACAGGCAATATAAGAAGAATCAACCTACCAATAACTATAGTCATTTTCAGCGTCCGTATACGAGCCTTTTCTATCCGCCCTATACCGGAGCGACGCATCCGCTGTGTCCTTGGAGGCACCGCTGGGTTTCTTTGCAGCTGTTCTGTAAGAAGGATTGATTAAAGAGGGTTAACTGGGTTATCACATAATTAAAGTCATTCCTTAACCATAATAAATTATTTAGTTAATTCGGCCATGTAGTCATGATCTATCATGCAATGCAGTTGATGTGCACACTCTTCATTGCTGTGTGAGTGATTTTTGAATGATCAGATTCTCATCGACAGTATTTCAAGGACTTGTTGCACGGTCTATGGTAATTGAATGAGCTTTGCCCATATTGATCACAAGACATTCTAAATAAGACATTGCATGAAAGCACAGATCAGTACATACTGTCAGTACAGCTTAATGTAATCAAGAGGACAGAGTTGTGGGCCTCGACGAGGACTCCATTCCACGCTAGGGTGCATTCACCCCAAGTCGGGCACACGTCTTGAGTCGGACACGTTTAGGCTTAGATTTCATAATTATACAAGTACTCTATGTATATGAACGAATGAAAATTGAAGTGTCCTTCATAGAAATAAAAAGGAAAGTGAGTATACACAGTACATTGTAATACTATTTACAGGTGTAATACTACCTCCAAGTACCTCTATTCCATAATGAGGAACGCTTGCGTAATATGTAGCACACCATGGCATGGGAGCAAATGCCAGACGAAGAGAAAGAAATGACCACCTAGCACACGTACTATATATGGCAAAACAACACATATAACTTGATGTACAAGATCCTAAGATCTCAAGAAAAGCTACGACTTTTAACGCAGATCTACATAGATTTATTACTTTTATTTTGACATTTATAAACCTTGCAAAAGGTCGAATCTCAAACCCTTGGTTGCAAGGATACCTACAGAACCACCTGAGCTACGTTGGAATAAGGTAGCATGTTGATTAGCATTGGGTGCTGTGATAGCGCCCACAGAGCAAAATGGAGGTAGGGTGGGAAATTGAATGTCTTTTGAACCTCCTGAGCCCATCCTGAACGAGAGGCAGAGGCCCAAATTTGGGACAGGCTCATCCTTTAAACAACGGTACAGTGTTTCAGTTGAATCTACTGTTGAAACATTATGTAAAGACTTGAATAAACTTCTACACCAGCCACACCACCAGTATCAATGATAACATATGTAGGGATATCAAAGAAGCGCAGGGCAAGGAGGGGACCATGCTTTATACAATTTTGGACCTAGAGGACAAACCTCAAAATGCATCTTTAGTTTGATCATCTGCTCAACTGGATCCACATTCAAATGATGCAGAAAAGAGTTGAACGCCTTGATAGAGTAAATAGAAAAAAGAAAATCATCCGTGGCACCTGTTAGGTACCCATCTCCAACCATCAGAATAGATAGCTATTCAAAGCCATTCGTTTAACTGGTATACCATTGCAGATTGCGAGGCAATTTTCAGTATGGACATGCATCAAGCCGGCAACTGACTCTAAAAAGGACAAGCTCAAGAGACCCATTATGGTACAACTGAGCCAAAATAAAACCAACGGTCTGATTTATTCACACCTAAAAATCTGGCAAAATGGAGTCGAAGGCCATCATCAGCATATCTGATGACCAGACCCGGGCTGAGGCAGGTCAACAACGTAATCTCAGGATTGTCACCGACCATGCCAAAGCGCAAGACTGTAGGGTGGAGATGACTGTAGGCTGGGACTTCACTACCTGACTTTGCTGTATTGTCAGCTATTCTCACAAGTTAGGACCAAACAGATGTAAATGAAAACTTGCAAAAATAGCTTAGCTCATGATATCTCGTTTTAAAGGTCCTGACACCAGCTCTAATACACAATTCCCTCTCGGATAGCTGTTTTTGCCTGCCTGCTCAATTTAACCCCTAATTATGCTATTGAATTGTTCCTGGCCAACTGATGAGTCGGACTATCATTTCTTACAAAATCAAAAGACTACTAAAATATCAGACTTGAGCTGCAATTAGGACCCGGACTGAGATTATTTTAGTTGAAAGGTTGGTTAATTATACATGAGGAATGGAGCACAAAACGTATCCCATCCATGGGTGTGCAATAATAGAAAGTGGGTGAAGTAGTCCAATGCCCATATCAAAGAGGTTGTATCGATAGTGACAACGAGCGTTACACCTCATAATTTTAAGTTTCAATGAGAATACATGATGGTTCTCGAAAGGGTCCGCTGGTAGCTCTTCCAGTGAACATAAACAGCAACCTATATTAAAACCATTATAAATGAGTTCGATTCTGAGTGCCCCCCCCCCCCCAAAAGAAAATGTACCCAATTATCCAGGGAGACAATTAATGCATGCCAAAGACTGCATTGACTGCTTTCGGATCTACTGTCTGCTGTCCTGGATTTGTTCTGTTGCCACGGCAAGAACCCCATACAGTCAGCATATGCATGTCATTTGAAGGGAATGGCACCTCAGGGAATGTCTTGATGTATAGATCCAGAGGGGAAGAGATACAGTGTCTGAGCTTATCTCTTATGGGTGAGAGAAGAGGACAGATTTCAAGAATGATGGAAGCTTTGTGGAAACGTGAAGGAGTGTTGGCTTTATAGTAAGTACTATCTGGAAATATGTCTTTACACTTAAAGGGCCTTAGAATATAGTAATTTCGCACCTCTAACTTATTCTTAATTTGCTTTAATGATTATATGTGCTACCTGTAATGGAATATTTCCTGTAGTAACTGTATGTTATGTGCACTGCATTTTTGCCTTGATGTATTTGTTAATGCTCTCCATCTGCTAGTTGAGAGCACAAACACTTAGCAGCTACACAGTTTATCTTTTTCTATCTTTTCATCCTCTTGTGATTTATTAAGAATGCAGCTGGAGGTGTTTCATTGTTCACTGTCGTAATTGTGTTTTGGTTGACTCCAAGTGATGGATAGCGTATTTCCCAACAAAGCTTCTTGGCAAGAATTGTCAAATTTAACTGTCGAATGATTTGATGCTGAGTGTTCCGTAAATTGAAAGGTGGATGTACTGGTAGTAAGTATGGCTTGGTGACAAGACCGTAAATGAATGGCTGAGGAAAAGGGAAAAAACAAAACAAACTGTTAAAAGGATTTATTTGGTAAGGATCCGTTCCTTATACGAATGCAATAATTAACATTATCAAATTGTAGTCAATATGATGTAAGAACCCTTGTCATTGATGTTGGGATTGCCCTTCAGTTCATAGGCTATTGCATGGAATTAGTTTACATGAAAAAAGTAAGAATATAAAGCCTTAAAGATCAATGATCGTACTTGAGCTGCCCAGACATCATTTAAGGGAAGAGATGAGGGGCTTCTCTCAGGACTAATACCCACTGATTAAGTCCCAGCACGGCTGCAGTCTCAGAGAAAGAGCAGCTTAAGTGGCAATTTGGTGAAAGCACCAGCCCTTTCCCACAGGAGCTCCAAACACAAATGACCCACGATAAACATGTTAACTCATGTTTATACACACGCCAGTGACCAGAATCATCAGGTCTGTTGCTTTTTGGGGAAATCAATCAAATTAGTCTGCCCCAATTTCCTATCCAGCTGTGTGACCCATACTTGAAATTGCAGTCATTCACTGAGGTCACTTGCTGCCTGAAATCAGCAGATGTTCACTTCTCAATCCCTTTTATTGAATCGGAGACGTTTTTGATTGGTGTTCAAAAGGAGGAGGAAACAAACCTCAAAGTTTTGTGTTGCATAATTCTGTTTTGCATATCTCAGTTGCCATGATCACCAACAGCTGATATAAATACACATAACCCATTTCGATAACCATGGATCACCTGAATATTTTTCTCATTGCAATCATACGTTTGTGCATGGGGAGGTAAGATGAGAAGGGAGAGGCTCTACCTGTGCTGTCTACTAGGCTACTGCAATAAAGGTATTTGGACACACCCACTTAATTTTAGAATGCAATAACAGTACATCCTCCACTAATAAGGACTCTGCCAAGGGCACATTCGTGTTTACATTCGTGTTGACCCATGGTTAAATCAATTTTATAGACCGGCTGCATCACTACAAAAAGATAGCAATGGTTCATAGATTGCTTGATATGGCAGCATAGAGTGGGGAATGAAAGCCTTCCTGGTCATATTTTAGAAGAATTAGACCGAAATTGAATATTTTCAATAAGACCTTTTGAATCCTACATCAGAATGAGATCGAGTTTAGTCATATTTCACATAATTATTACAATCTTGATAAGCCACCCAATTGGGACGATTCGATCCTGGTGGAAGATCCACTTCAGTCTGATAAATAACATTGGATACAATGACACATCCGTGTAGAGAGATAACATCTGCGAAGGACTATTCATAAGTTTGACAATAATTACCCCCTCAATGGTCGGATTCTATTGCAACCCACAATGAATGCTTGAATATAATTATGATTGATCATGACCATTTTAGTGTGTAGTTGGGATAAGCAGATGAATAATTACATTTTCCTTATCACATCTAAGGCATGCCACCACTTCCATCTTTAATAACCCCTGCCTTCAGCAAAACTCAAAGAGCATTCTTGCTATTTTTGCCACCAGAACCAAAGACTGTTTTTTCTCTCTTTTTATCCAAGCCCAGACGAGGGGTTTAATCTGACAGCTGAAAGATCTGACAGTCACCAGCAGAACGCTGACATTGTCAGAGGGCCTCAGTGCAGCAGCAGATAGGCCCTGAATTACTCACCCTGGTTACCCTTTAAGTCTCCAACCAATCCATGCTTTTCTCGGTATGCCGCATAATGAGGCAGAAATCAATATTTCTGCTGTGCTTGTCATCGACTGCCTACATTGACATATTATAGGAGGCAGTCTCCCTTTTTTACACATTTGAAAATCTAACAGCCTCCATGGTGGATGCCCTAATAGATACCTATCTTGAGATTTCCGCTCCCTGCCTGCATGCGATAACTTCATACAGCATGGCACAAAGCATTGAATAGGAAGTTATCAAGTGAGACACAATCTTTGAATACCAATACATACAGCAGCTGTTCGAATATTATTAAGCATTTGAGAGGGACATCAATGCTGATCTCTACTTTGTCAGCAAACAAAATGCTAAGAGCACAGACTCTACCAAGGCAAACAAATGCAATGATCAGGAAAATCATTCATTCTGGCCTGCTAATTTGCACATATTATTTTCCGTGTGTTTCGCCCTAGTAGCAGCACCGGAGCTTTCTATGTACAAATCTCATATGCATGCATGTATGGTTTCCATTGATTGTTTCTCTTGCATCAGTATCTACTATCTATTTCTGCTGGTTGTGCATCTCATGACCTTCCTGCCATGCTACCTGTGTGCAGCTAAAAATAGATGCTTACAATATGTGATGTGGAGCTCTTCCTGTACATGCATAGGAGATGTGTATTAGAAAGATGAGCCGTACATCCCATGCTAAAACCATCTGAACCTAAACACACAAAAAGAGCCACTTTAAATGGATCACGAAGGCATCTTATTGTAGTCGAGGCATGACATGGGATCTTCACAATACTTATAGTTAATGTGAGGCTCGCGTGGTTTATTTCCATTGTGCTCATTATAATTAATTGTTATTTGCTCATAATGCCGCCGACCTACGGCCTGCAATACGTGGGTTCTAGATAACCCGACCTACCTTAGCATGCTGATAATGCCCAAATGAACAGGATCTAAGGGTGAACTTTTCAAAACCATCTCAGATTGTGCAAAGTAGTGTCAATTTTCGCTTAGGTTGGGCAAGCCGACTCAATGCGCTAGGTTGGGTCACCCCTCTCTGGGTAGGCCGTTTCAATGTGCTAGATTGGGCCGGCCCTATGCTTACCAAAATCCATCCAGAGGTGGTAGCCTTCTCTATGCAAAGCCACATTATACATGTCCTGTGGACTCTGTGTGCCCTGTTGCTGGGTTGGTCTATTTGGGAAAGCGGGAGAGTTGTGACCGGCCAACCAAAGCTCACACAATCATAATAACCCAGTGGGCACAGAACATTGAATCAACATTGACAACTGTCAATGTTGATTCAATGTTGATCCAATGTTGATTCAATATTGAGTTGAATTTCTTGCCCACTGGGAAGGGGAAGTCTTTCTTCCCAGCTCTCACCCAAGTTCTCCGGGCACCTTCTGATCAGCTAACTAGTTGTTGTGTTTGATTGAATTGGAATCGGGCTAAGTCGTGGCAGACCACCCAATTCTCACACATCCCCACACATTGCACTATAGGAACAATATCCGTCTACAGAAGCTGATCCATACATCCACCCATCCCTGACACCGATTTTGTGGATCACACACACACAGAAATACACACACAGAAATGTTGTGAGAAAAAATAAACACTCACGTCGATTCTCGCGAGACTTGCGCGTGATCTCGCAGAGGATGACACTGTAGGTGACGAGAATGACGATGAGAGGTGCCAGGTACATGGCGCAGACATTGAACAAGTTGTAGGCCAGCTCATGTGACGCCGAGGGAAAGAAGCCGAACGTCACACACTGGGCGAACCAGGGGAAGGCTGGGTGCACCTCCACGTGAAAGATGACACTCTGAAAAGAGAGAAAAACACAAAATGGTTCAGGAAAAAGTTCAGATAAATACCGGAACATAGTTAGGATCAATTATATCTGGTGCCATATTATGGAGACTATTCTTATAATCCAAAGGCCCACCTCTAATGACAGGGAATGCCACTTTAAAGTTGGTATCCCAACTGTTGCGGTGACAAATTTCCAATTCCAGCATGGGGATAAGCATGCTGATGTTGTAAGACATATGTGAAAGTATTGAAGCTCTATGAGAACTATTTCAGGGTGGAGGTGGTAATAGGAAGCCTGAATGACCTAAAGGGGTTTCATTGTAAAAGTTGTCACCCTCCTCGGTGGACTTCAATAGACCCATAGAAAAGGTTAATGGGCCTTCCTGATTATGCTAATGTGATACCTGATTTTTAGATGTTGTCTTCTGACATGATATAATTCTTTTCATCTTATTCATCATCGCATGTTTGCCAATTGGTTCCATATAGAACACACGCTTGCATTAGACGAATAGCCTAGGAGAGCAAGGACATTGCAACGACATGTACTGTAGTGGCTCATTCAAGCGCCTGCTCACTTGACACACAATTCAGTTCAACGTTGGATCAACATTGAATCTACATTGAATCAGTATCAACAACCATTCTTCAATGTCGATTTAATGTTCTGTGCTTACTGGGTGTGAACATATAATATTATGTTTCAATACCACTGTACCCCGCCGCAAACAAGAGAATGGTTTATTCGAGATATAGCTTAATTCTAAGTACCTAGCGCCTATACATTTCTATAACCCTGTATCTTGGCGCTTATTGGAGGCCCGCGTTTTTTCCATGAACCGGCGCTTAAATGAGTCATTATGGTAGGCCCTACTATGATTGGGAACAGGGTTTGGAGAGTGCAGCCCTTTTTTGAACAATTCTATAAATCCACCTAAGTGGTAATATCTAATTATGATGCGGCTTGCGAGTAGCCAATTCATATTGAACGAGTAGGCTGTAAAATAAAAAGTCGAGTTCATTGACAGTATTTCTTAAATCATCGTCCTTGGGTTTTGTGTTCAGCATCTTTATTGTAAAACCATCTCGTAATCACACAGTGATTGCCGCGTCGTTCTACTTTGTCCGACTATTATCGAGTGATACGTGAAGTAGTCTAAATCCGATTACATGCCATTTACGTCCAGGGCGATGCTTATTCACTGGTGGAATTATCTGACTGAAGATAAAAACAGCTGACACTATCTCTGAGCAGCAGGGGATGACTAGCTATTCTGGATCTGAGGGTTTTAATAAGGTTTGAGGAGACTGCATTGAGGAGGATGGAGGATTAGATAGTGTCAGGCAGAGATGAAGAGCCTTTGGCGACAGGATCAACGGGCAAATTGGAATATAACTTAAGACAAAGTCCCTGACAAGACCAGTGGGGCGAGGATAAGAAACACAACACACACATGCGTTCCTAAATCTAAAAGAATAGACATCCCCAGATGATGCAAATAGCTATAGAGAAAATGTAGACCAGATCATCCTTGCTGGATGCAGCCCTTTAAAATGCCCCCTATCCAGCAAAAACACCCCCTTTTCTCCTTATTTCAGGGTCATACGAATACAGTTTAATGTATGAAGCATTTAGTGCAAAATGGATGCTTATTTTTCTTCTTCAATTTGCGGGCTTTCCTAAGAATTGGACTGCAATATGTACAATGAGAAAATAGATACAGCAACCTGTATACAATTGCCAGAGAAAACTGTTACTAATGGAATGATATTTTCCTGCAAAAAGATTGAGTTGGGAGGGGTTGACATATCAAGTGTGTGTGTGTGTGGGGGGGGGGGGGGCATATCCACCCCCTTTACGGTGTTTCTCTAATCCCTGGGCCAGAACTAGTCATTCCAGACTTGTAATAATGAGACATCGACTTGGACTGGACTGTTCACCCAGGTAGTGTTCAATTTCAGTTTATTTGCCATCAAGACTCAGTTTCCCTCGCTGTGCTAAATGCTCTCTCTATACTGGTAAATCATAGCAAAGTCTCAATCTTAGCCTTTTGTGATAAACAGATCCAATTTCATCATAACACTGACACCCACCTTGAGACCTGCAATGTGCACCGAGAAATAAGAGGTTACACCTTGGCAGCTGTAGTTGGTAATGGCGCAGTAATCGCCAATACACGCCATAGCATACTCTTCCCTTTTTCTATATACTTCTAGGAAAGCGGAAGCCATCCATTGGCGCAGCACTTTATGTGCCTCTACCTTCTCTCTTTCCATACCAGGAGGGTCTTTCAGAACAACTAACGTGACAAAGCCTGTTTGACAACCACAAGTAGGGAACTCGTCTTAAAGTCTTTCAGAACATGAAATCGTCAAAAAATAGAATTGGTTATATTTGCTAGATGGCAGGGTTGTATTATATATATATATGATAGACATATATGATATGTACACTTGTAATATGATAGATATACCTTGTAAAACACCCAAAAATTCCCATTTGACGACCACTAATACCAATAATAAGTGTACAACTTTGCCAGCTACCAATGCACTCATCAATACCCAAATTTACACTCCTGACGAAAATCCAACTATGGCGATTGGCGAGTCTGTTCTGGAGGCTCTTTCAGAATGGACCCGTCAGTCGTCACAATTAGATTTTTGTCAACAGGGCAATAATATTTGCAATTGACAAGGGTATTTGGAGCTAGCTAAATGTGGTATTTACATTAATTTTCTATAGATTTCAACAGGAAATCTTGTGAAAGAAATTCTACTACTGGTCATCCAACAGGTTTTGCCGTGTCATCATTTGCCTACGATCACATCAGTTGTTCTGAAAGAGCCTCCTGAAAGAGCCTCCAGGCACCAAAGTTGCATCCTGAATAACAAAGTGTTTACTGATGCTGTCCCCAGTTGCCTTCCTCCCAGCCCCCTCTACTCTAGTTCTGCACCCAGTTACACCTATTAGGTGTATAATGGGGTACAATCTAGTCTGACAACAGCCATCAGTGGCTTTACAAAAGTTTGCTCCTTTAAAGGGGAAGGTCTCGTAGGGGCACCTAAGGTGTGGAGTGCCGCTTGGGGCGCGTCTGACGTACATGAATTACGCTCACATAAGGTGGTAATTTTGATTAGGCCTACTCAGCAAGGAAGCACCAAGCTAATTAGCTAAAGGCTGTGTCTCACGAACTTGGGACAATGTTTTCGTCTATGACTGGGTGCAATCTATGACCGGGCGCAATCTATGACTGGGTGCAATCTATGACCGGGTGCAATCTCTAACCGGCTTGAAAGAAAACGGTTTATTTAGGGCAGATGTAGATAGAAACACCCATTAACATTTTCCACCATTTACATCTTCATCTGCCCTAAATAAATCGTGTTTATTTTCAAGCCGGTCATAGATTGCACCCGGTCATAGATTGCACCTGGTCATAGATTGCACCCGGTCATAGATTGCACCCAATCATAGAAGAAAACATTGGCCCAATTTCGTGAGACACAGCCTAAATTTACACACTCGTTTATCCTTTTGTGAGACAATCTTTCCTAGGTTTGAGCAAACAAGTAGGAAAGTAGGAGAGAAAGTGTGAAATCATATTCAAATTGATACCTTGAACCCTGGTACAATTAACCATGTCAGGAGGCTCTTTCAGAACAGACTCGTCAGTCGTCATATTGCGATTTTCGTCAATATTGCAATATTTGCAATTGACGAGGGTATTTGTAGCTGGCAAAATGTGGTATTTACATTAATTTTCTATAGATTTGTATAGGAAAACTTGTGAAAGAAATTTTACTAGTGGTCGTCAAATAGGTTTCGTGATGTCACCAGTTCCCTACGACCACTTCAGTTGTTCTGAATGAGCCTCAAGGTACATCTAGTAGGAGACCTAAAGAGATATACCCTGGCATTTCAACCAATGCGACTATCTCAAGAATAAGGACGTAAACATCTATATACGAATGAGACTTTTAAGCCAGCACCCAAAAAGTGATAAATGGTAAAGGCTGCTAGCTCTAGTGGAATTTCACTAGATGGAGAACTCTGATATCATTCCCCATAGGGATGAAGACACCGGCCGACTCATACCTCCTTGTGACCGAAGCCACACAACTTTCAGTTGAAGAGACACCCAGCCATAACTGACCACAAGGCTCGATACACGTTTTTTTTTCATAATGGTAGGAAATAGATAAAATTGGCCAGATTGCACCCCTTAGAAATATGCCGTAGGCCTATAGGTCTATCAACAATTGCTCATACGCATGGTTAAAGTCCTAATAGACAGTGAGACACTGACTACAGGTGAACTGCACCCCACTCACACCCACTGACCTGCATTATTGCCAGTGTCTGGTAAGGGCATGGGTAGTGGCCCAGAAGGGCCAAATGGAAAGCAATTCAAAATGTGAAACCTCAATACTGGCCTTCTCTGGTTTATGAACCATACCCAATGCAAAAGGATACCTGTCACAAGCTGTTGGCAGATTGACAGATTGACTTCGAAAGTTGAAACGTCAAACTTGAAATCGGAAAGCCCCTTTGCTGTATTGGTTTTCAATTTCATGTGTTGATTTCCACTTTTGCATTTTGATTTTCCCTTTTAACATTTTGATTTTTACTTTTCCCATTTCGAATTGCTTTCCATTTGGCCCTTTTAGGCCACTTGTAGGCATGTTTACAGCATACATCAGTATGGTATGGTCCTAGCTTGACCAACAGCAACTCTATAATGGTCAAACTCACATAAAAACCTTATTTAACTAACTCGTCTTCAGGAGTTGACCAATCAAATTAGGTATACTAGTCCCTGTGCAAAGTCTGGCAGGAAGTCACAATCTAAATCGCAGTTTGTCCATTCCCCTTTGTAGCCCTTGTGGACTGGACCAACAGCTGATCCGCTGACCACATGAGGAACCAATGAGATCAGAAGGAGGGAAAATCATACACTCTTTGAGGTGTGCTGTCAAATGTCAGCAATTCCTAGGGCACTTTTTTGTAATTGTGGTTGAGGGGAGACCTTTAAATCTATTGTTCCTACCCTATCTCTCAGAAGGCCTTTCCTGATTGGCCGCCAATGACAGCTCCCATACCAGACCTGATAGATTATGTGCTAATTAAGCATGAGCTAATTAAGCATCGTGCAGTTCTCCTTGTGAAGCAGATCTAGAGGGTAGTTAATGGGTTAGTCATTGGAGATACACAGGTATTGACTGACGGCTCAAGTACGATGTCATACTTATTAAATCTGCACAGCAGCCAGAGTGTGATATAATAGCGGTTTGAATACTTATGGAACTGGACACTGAGATTGGTACAGATTATCTAAGATATTCCCAAGGAGGGCTGATTAGGAACACGTATCCCATCAGGCCAAATACCCCTGAGACTATACATGTACATCATTTCGTGGCAGATGTATGCGGTCACCATAGCATTAGAAAGCGGCTTTGGAGGAAAAGCAGAGTTGTGGATACAAAACTATAGATGCCATAAGGAATGCCATAAGGAATATGAACTTGAAGATGTGGGAATTCTTATTTGGTAGATACGGCTAGAGGATACAACTAACAATGAGCCAACAGGGGGATATATCAACTACAGCCTGTTAGTGGGGTTTGTTATGGTAGCAGTAATTCATCTTGACGAGTTTTAGGAGAGGAAGGGCACAGTTATATTAGCCATATCTTGTCTCATGCCTTTGGTGGCCTTTGGCTAATAGGGGAAATCGATGGAAATGTTGAAGTAGGCAAGGAATTCAGAGGCCTGTAAAATGCGAATTTTCAGAAGATGGCTTCCGAATCATCTTTGTTGGAGTAGAAAAACTGGATTGTGTTTATATTTTGCCACCAATATCAATCATCAATGGCTAGTTGACAATTTGACCAATAGTCTGTCCGCCTTTTTGTTGCCTTGCTGTCTGTCTGCCCCTTTCCCTATGTTAACATCTGATTCTTCCTTCCCCTCCTCCCCATTCACTCACCTCTCCCTGCCTTAAGACCCCTACTTTGCTCGCTTCTTCTCTCCCTCCAACATTTGCTGTCTCCATTGCAAGGCTACTCAGCAGTATCCCTTTTCCATTCCTATCCTTTCTTATCTATTTGGCTCACACTGCCAGGTTTTGCTACCATTCACCAAGCTCTATCCCGTCTCATTTCTCTTGGCAGCTTCAGTGTATGCTGATGTATGTGAATGTTGAAGACGGGAAGAGTCAGGACACATCAGGAGTATCTAGACCAATGAGGGGATAACTTTAAGCAACAATTGTGATCATTATTCATATGTTTATGACTGTAGATTGATTCTCACTCCCCAGTCTATTTCAACGAGGGCCTCAACTTTAGCTGGGGCTCCACTACCCGATTGTCTCACAAAAAGAAATTGGTCAGGTCATGGTAACATGGACGATCAGAAATGATTATTTGTGTTAGGCTTTGTTTATATTTACATTTGTTTACATCTGTTTGGCCCTTACTTGTGAGAATAGCTCCGATATGACAACGACATGAAGTCCCAGCTTATGGACAGGGTCAGTTGAGTGGGAAGGCGGCGTATCGGCGTGAACAGTGAATGTAAAGCTGGGATTCCACTACCCGATTTCCTCATCTGATCGGACCTATTCTCACAAATCGGACCCAAACAGATGTAAATATAAATGACCCTATCCTTCGGGGATTCTTTGTATTTCCATCTGTCTGGGTCCGATTTGTGAGAATAGGTCCGATCAGAGGAGAAAATCGGGCAATGGAGTCCCAGCTATAGGTCTACTTTCCACCCACTTACTGCTTCTGCCCTCTCCCGCCTGTGTCATGTCTAGAACCGTGTTATTAAGTCCCAGGAGGAAGACCACTCCAGATGACTACTGGGATATCTCGACATCGCCTCCAATGACAAAAGGCACAACATTGATATGGTGTGACAGTAGTAGCCAACTTGGTTTCCTATGGGTATGCAATAGCTTTTTTCACAGCAATGTCCAAGCCACTTTCGTGGTACAATATCATAAAGTATGTACTATGAACTCACTCTATACAGCTTGGATTCCAGCTCAATCTCGATCAAGCTCTGGTATTGGTTGGAATAGGTTGATAATTGCAGAACTATCATTTCAGATAACATCAGAATCCACCAGAAGAACCCAAAATCATCCCAACATGACTACGACGTTGCATAACAGGGGTCTTGTGGAGTTTGTATATTGTATATTTACTTTGTAGGACTCATATCTTATAAAACTGAGCTCCATAATCATCTAAGTGATAATCATCAGATTTTCCTTGAGATTTAAAAGCTCTCATTGCAATAACCTCAAAGCGTTCACATGTGGTAAATTATGGTAATACATATTTATTTCTATACTTTGTCGACCTCTGAACAGTTCCCAACAGACAACACTAGGACAAGCAACTGACAAGGTACACGTAAAAACACTTCCTCCTGTCCCCAATGGCTACATTGTATCTGACATGTTTGGAGGCTGCTGGTTACCAAAGTGACACTTGATATTGACCCTAAGGACTAGGTATCATGAATATGAGTGTAGGCATGGATGGGACCTATTCCAAGGGTTGAAATAATCAGTATGTAAACCAAAAGGTATTGCTTAGTTTATCTGATTCGTATATATATTAGAATATTAAATGCTACATAAACGTTTTTTGTATTATTTTTTTTAACAGAAAAAAGGTGTTAGGAAGTAGGAGACATTGCTTTAAAAAGCCTCCCCATGATTTCCGGATATTATCTCAACCTGGTCAAATATAATTATAGTAGCAATTTACCTTGAACACCAAGTAGAAATTATTTTGTACACAGGAAGGAGTAAAGGTACATCCAGTGCCACAGGGGTTGTTGTGTTGAAAACACGGGATTACGGTAGACTTAGGTCAGAAGCAGAGTGGTTATAGGGAATATGAATATGGATTTGTTACATAGGTAAAGGGATTCCCTTACCTCCCCTGGCTGTATTCTCCATCCGAGAGTAATAATCTGCCCTCGGCGCCTTACAATCTAAGTGGCCACATGGTTGTATACTGCCTCTTGTTACACTGCAGAGTGGTAGGGTAAACCGCCCATGGCCCAACCACTTCTCTATCCAGTACTCTTTTAAATATAGTATAGAGGAAACGGTTACCTCTATCCCCATTAACATGTCTCATATGACCTCATGTCATATTCTCTGTGTTTACTTATCTGAAGGAGTAGTGGCTGACATTAGAGACTAGTGGTTGGGTGATGGGCCGCTCACCCTAACACGCACAAGACACCCTATCCTCTCCTCCACAAGCACTCTACAGCACCACTTCACTCCTACCTTAGTTACCTCCTTGAATTAAGCACGGTGAGCAACTAGTATGAGCAGCTCTGAAACTGCTCGCGTGAGGAGACTGTTCATTTACCATCTGCCCCTCCCCCCAGGACACATCTAAAGCATGTCTCAGGTGTCAACATGAAGTTCATCTTGACAGCCGATCGAGGTATTGGACAATTATAACTGTCCATTTGATTTTTGTACTAATATCTTTTGATATCAAGCTTCCTTTCCTTGACCCATCACGATTTGATATTCTACTAACGTGTATACTATTTCAACAACCAACTGAAGATGATTTAAAGCACATGTCTGTAGCGAGCGTAGCCTACTTACATTTCATTGTAAGGGAGGATTCATTATTTATGGCAGGGGTGGGGGTGAGCGTTTGGGAAAACGAATACGTCAAAAATAATTGCCCCCCCTCGGAATAGGTTGAAAAAAAAGGCCCCCCCTTGGAATAGGTTAAAAAAATAAGCGCCCCCCCCCCCTACCATACATCATTTTTAACTTTATTACAAAAACGACATTAACGTATACTAATTGTATGCATGTAATCCTGGGCACTTTTTTACCTATAATTTACTAACTTGCAATAAATACATACATTTGTAAGGTGTGTTAGTGTTAAAGTCTCGTGATACTTGCTGGTGAGTGATAACAGTCAAACCTCTATAGTTCAGACACTCGATCACCGTTTTTTCGACTTACATACCATTGGGTTTAAAGGCCCCAGCGCTTATAAATTGGAAGCTCTGTATCCCCAGTGCTTACATGAGGCCAGCGCTTTTTTGAAGAGTGTCAAAAGCGATGCAGTGAGAAATTTGCTGGGAGTTTGAGGAAAATTTTCGAAAATTTTGAAAATATTGATGTAATTTGGTAGAATATAAAACAGGCTCTTACCAAAATTCGCAACATATTTAAGAATACCCCCCAAGAATAGGGTAAAAAAAAAAGGCACCCCCCCCCTTTGAATACCCCTACAAAAATGTGGCCCCCCCTCAAATGCTCATCCCCACCCCGGCCATAGATAATGAACCCTCCCTAAATAGTTTTTATGAATATCAATCATTCAATCGAGTAATCAATTAATATGCATGGTCCCCATGAAGGTGTATATAAAACACCATGGTAATTGATGCCACATATCGTTCATGACCGCGAAGAGATGAATTTACCTGTGCCACTTCAGGTTTTTCATTAACCTACCTTCTTTAATTACCAGCTCTGTTAGTTTTATTGCTGTGGATTCTTTCATCTGGCTTTATCAGTGATCGAACACGATTTGACCGGCCTTCGTCTTGGCATTAATGATACCAAAAGAAAATGGGGCCATTGATACAAGTTTGGGAACTGTCGCTCCTAAAGCTTGTTTTGATGGATTGGCTTGAATGTTGTTTCTTTCGTACTCTCGAAGAGTCTTCAGTTTGGCTTATTTTTGACCGCTTGAAGTGAAGCTACATAACAGCCAAAGGAGCACTGGAAGAAGTTCTCAAAAATGTAACAAAAGTGATGATAGGGGATAGTAAACAACATGGATAAAGACAGTAGAGAAAGAATGACATTAGGCATTGCAGTAGAAAATGCAAAAGGTAGGAAATAGTTGCAGAATGTAGTTGGGGGATAAAGGAAGGACTTCTAAACCTGTGCTTATCAGAAATACCCAGCACAAAGTCCTTCACCATTTATTCATGGCGCGACCCCAAACCATCCATGGGAGCAGTGTTGTTAGCACATCTCTCTCGCTCTCCTCTGTCTCTCCCTCTATGTCTCTCCGTCTCTCTATCCCCTCCACCCTCTGTCTCTCTCTGTCTCTGTTTGTCTGTCTGCTTCCCTCTCGAGGTGCTCCATGCCAGACACGTCTGGGTTGTATTCTCAATAACAAGGTGTTTACAGGAGGTGTCATTATCACCAGTTCCCTCCCGACCCACCCCCTGCCTCTGCCCATGGCTATACGAGATGTATGGGTTACACCTTAGCCTTAGCAAAGCCAGCAGCAGCTTCACAAATTGCACCTTTAACAACACACATGCATCAGCTATGGGTTACCTCATGGAGGCGACAGGATGACAAATAGGGCCACAGAGTAATAAGAGGTTGCCAAACGCTCTCACCTGTTTACTGCCGATGTGGATACAACACCCCGAGAAGGATGGGTAGCAAAGGCCTTAATGAGGAGCGCCCTTTGTCAGCTATATCATTACACGTTGAGGCTACCAATTACCAACATAGACTTCAAGTGCGTAGTTAAAAGGGAATAATTATACACTAAATGTATTATGGTTCGAGAATAAATTCAGTATTCATGTTAAATCATGCTGTGTGTTACCCCCACCTATCTATCATAACTTGTGGTTTATTGGGTTTTATTCATAGTATTGTGTTTTCATAAATAGGTAACACACTGGTTGAACATCCGTGTCCAATGTGGGAAATATATGCTGTGAAATATATAGGTGGCGCAGTAGGGATATATCTACTGCAATTCAACTAGCTGTATTTTCTATGGAGTAGAATTGGGACCTGATTGACAATCAAGAAGATACTCATGAGCCATGATTTCTTACTTTTTTTGCCGTTGCTTCTTTCAGCTGTCAAAAGATGACCGGTCTTCATCTTGTTTGTTTGTGATTTATTTTATTTACACAAAAACTAGTAAGGGCAAAGCCCTTTTTTGTACATGTTGTACGTCCTGTACGTCTTCAGACGGCGCATGTCACTAGACCGGAGGCCATAACCTTTGCAGGCTGCTCAGCTCAGGAATGAGCCGCAATGCCTGCAAATTTACAATGTATATAAAACTTAAACTTCTATATTTTCTTTTATACAATAGTGTCAAAATAAGCTGTTAGGAATTCTGGTTTTCGTAATGCCATGATAAGGTTGGCTGTAAGAAACAAGCCTGCTTCAAATGTTACTAAACATATATATATTTATATATATATTCATATATATATATATATATTTATATATATATATATATATGTGTATATTTTTATATACACTGGTATATATAATTATCCCAGTAACCCCCATTGTTGTTTACAGAATGACAAAAAAACCCATAAAAGCCACAAGTGAAATGACCTGTGCCATATTGCAGGTGCAATAAGCGACATCACAATTTCTTACTTTTTTAGCCGTTGCTTCTTTCAGCTGTCAAAAGATGACCGGTCTTCATCTTGTTTGTTTGAAATTTATTTTATTTTCCATATTTTCTTTTATACAATAGTGTCAAAATAAGCTGTTAGAAATTTTGGTTTGCATAATGCTCTGATAGGGTTAGTAATATACATCTAAATAACTAAGTATGAATGCCTGCTGCTTGCAAGGTGCCTTGGTTTTAGTTTATCTTCGTGTTATCACCAGAAAATGAGGATGTGATACTAATGCAATTCCTACAGATGGACTTATTGGCCGTTTATTCATAGGAAGGTCAAATCCATCCATTCATGTACACAACCCCACCCTCCCCACCTTGCTCTCTTTCTCACTCAGCCTGTCTGTCGCTATATTACTGTCATTTAGCGGGACTTTCCACAACAGGCACGCCATGGCTGTACTCTCAATAACAGGGTGTTTACTAACCATTGGTGTCATTATCACCATTTACCTCCCTCCCCACTCAGGCCTTGTGCTATACCCATTAGAGATATGGGGAACACTTTGGCCTTACCATAGACAACACCACAGTCACAAATTGCTCCCTTTATAGCATACATGTATCAGCTAATGGTTATCTCAAGGAGGTGACAGGATGAGAAATAGGGCCACAAAGTAGTACGAGGTTGGCAAACACCTTTTTACCACTCATGTGAACAGGCTTACAGGGGGATTTTAATGAGGTGTGCTATTGGACGTTAAGGCGAACAATTGCCAAGCATGACTAAAATTCTATGTTCGAAATAGCTGAAATTCTCAATGAGGGCCATCTTGTTATACTGATGACTTTTACACAGAGTGTTTCCTGATGATGGTCCGCTGGTTAGCCATCTTATACTTTGGGGAATGTCTCAGGAGCCAGGTTAATGTAATAGTCCATCTTGAAACGTGACATTATAATCACATTGGCTTTGCTTTTACATGTCTGCACAGTTTAAATACGTTGCTGCACAGTACTAAATTGTCTCAAATTGTTCATTATGAGCATTTGCAATGGGAGTAAGTACGCTAGTACGTCAGACATCCGAGGGAAAATCATTTAGAGGTAGACCTCTAGGGCAATTATATTACAGTGAGGCACTGAGGAGGAACATGGGAACTGTGTATACATACAAAACCAGATATGCTATAAAGAATACCAATGCATGATGTGGGGACTCCTATCGGTCTGTCTAAGGAGGAGCCTAGACCCAATGAGCCAGCAGGGAGAGATAACAATAATAGACAGTGAGACTGGCTGCTATGGTAGCAATAACACAGAGTAGAGCCCTACTTAGTGGCAGCAGTCTCCTGTTACTTGTGTAGCAGTTGGGTGAAGCCACCCACAGTAAGTCAGATACCATAAGTGACAGACTTGCCATACCTGAATGCACAGTGAAGAATATCACCAATACATATTTAATCATTAGAAAAATGAAAACAAAGGTGTCTGCTTACCGTGATGGCCGGATTTCTAAAATAACATATTAAAAATGGAAGCCAAACAGAAAGGGCTTTGTTTGAAAATCTGCATGGGAATTTACAGCGCAAAGGCAAAATGTTATACACTATACACTTGTTTTATGTAAGATATAAATATATATAACCTATGACATATGTGTATTAGGCAATAAACTTGTAGGTTACAGCAGTTACTGTTATTAGAACATCCCCATATAAGCTGAACCTGAAAAGGGAGGTGCACTGACAAAGACAGTCCTACCACACAGTATAATTACAATAATTATGGATAGAACGTCAAGCGTATTGCATCCAAAGTGCCCACACTAAATAACAAGATAATATCTCGTTATGATATATTGTATAGACGCTTCAACATTATGTTACGATGTAGCCCTATATCCATGGCCAGATGCCCTCAGATACATATGGACGCATTGTGTCATAAAAGCGCCATGCAGGCCTCCTAGTGATGACTATACCCCTACAGGGAACCGCTTGTTAAATGAATTGAGTTGGAGAGCCCTGTACTTCATAAAAAAGAACCCTGTACCGGCCCCGACGTTAATTTGATGTTTAGTTCTTATTTCAATAAGAGGAGAACGGAATGTAGAGCATTGCAATGTAAACAATACTTTTCATTTTGTAAGCGAAGCCTGTATCATGTAAAAATGTGGAACTGGAGATTTCTGTTGCAATATCATATTATGTCATTTTCTGATGAAAACAATACTATTCGGAGCATTTTTTAGACTAGTTGAATTTCAAACTCGAAATGTAGAAATGGGGAACTGGAGATTTCTGTTGCACTATCATATTATCTCATTTTCTGATGAAAACAATACTATTCGGAGCATTTTTAGACTAGTTGAATTTCAAACTCAAAATGAAATACCATGGAAAATTGTACTATGCTTTTTAACAATGCAAGAAGTTCAGGCCTTCGCCTCCATTGTAACTGAGCATGTGTCCTTTGTACATACTAAGTGCCGTGGCTCCTGGGGGAGGTGAGGCAAAAGAGGAAGGTGCCAGGTGTGGACAGTGGTATATGTCATGGAGCCAGGCACCGTCCTCTCAGGCCAGGAGGGGGCAGTATAACATCCCCCCCCCCTTCCCACATGCGCCTGGCCAATGCCCACTTCATGTCTCCCTCCATGTTATAGTTACTCGTTCTGTGTGGGTTTCTTATTCATATCTATTGTTTTGTTTCTTTCTCGTCCCTGTTAGTGCAGTAGATAGTGCATAAACATTGGCACTTCCGGCGGCAAGCATGAAAGTCGGCTCATAGGGCCTTCTCAATGTGCTGAATCCATTTCTAAGTGGAAACATCATTTTTGACAAGTGTTTCTACTTAAAAAATTGGTTTAAAATAAAAAAGTAGAAAATATTTTTTTAAATTACATTAAATTCAATATAATTCTAACAAAACAGGAGAAAGGGGCACACACACATAAAACTACTGCTATCCACCCATGTTAATAATACAGGGCCTAAATTAGCAATGACTCTCTTCCCGACTCTCTTTCTGAAGGGAGTCAGTGCTTGACTCCCTGTAGAAAGGGAGCTGTATGACTCCCCTGTCCAAGTCCTGGTTTTGCCTGCAACATGCCTCCACAATTACTGCTACACACCCATGTTAGTTATATTGAGTCTAAATTAGCAATGACTCTCTTTCTGACACTTTTTCTGACTCTCTTTCTGAATGGAGTCAGTGCCTGACTCCCTTTTGAAAGGGAGCTATGTGACTCCCTTATGCGAGCCCTGGTTTTTCTTCCAAAATTACTGCTATCCATCCATGTTAATAATACAGAGTCCAAATTAGCAATAACTCTCTTTCTGAGCCTTTCTGATTGGAGTCAGTGCCTGACTCCCTTTAGAAAGGGAGCTATGTAACCCTCTCATGTGAGCCCTGGCTTTGGCTACAACATGCCTCCGCAATTACTGCTTCACACCCATGTTAGTTATATAGAGTCTAAATGACTGTCTTTGTGACACATTTTCTGACTCTTTCTGAATGGAGTCAATGCCTGACTCCCTTTAGAAAGGGAGTCACATAGCTCTGGTTTTGCTTCCAAAATTACTGCTTTCCACCCATGTTAATTATGACGTTTGCAAAACGTTTTTGTAGAACCTCTGGAAAACATTTGCAAAATGTTTGCAAACAGTTTGGGTGTAATCTTTTGCATACAACTGTTAGTGAGCATTAAAAGCCACATTGAGAAGCAACCCAGGGGAGTACGAGACTCGACCAAACTACCTTCAGATTGACAGTCCCAAGCCTTATTCATTACGCTACAGTCCTAATTTGATTGGTGCAGTTTGTGATGTAATGTACAGGAAGGAGGTGAATGTGACAAAGACGAGGTGAGGGTGCCATAGATGAGGTGAGGGTGACATAGCCGAGGTGAGAGTGACATAGACGAGGTCAGGGTGACATAGACATGTCCATGCTGCCCTGTCCATGCACAGACTAGGCTAGCACAGTTGGTAGAGTGTTGGACCTCAGCTGCAAGGATATCATGTTCAATTTTGTGTTGAGCATGTTTAATAGCCTACACATGATTTGCTAATGGTCCCTATCCAGAGGTGCAACATCTACCTTACTTTGTCAAGAACTTGAAACTATGACCAACAATGATGCTGGTCACTAGTAATCTGTCAAACTGACGCATACTTAGAGACGGACTTATGAATCTGGACCCTGGCCATTTATTTGTCACCAAGTTCCTATGTAAGAATTTTTCTTGCCAAATAAAAATATGTTAACAACAACAACAACTATCATTTTAATCCGGACATGGCTTCTAAAGGACTAAACACAGATCAAATGATAGCCCAGCACCAAAGGCCCCACTATCTATGGTATAGTATACATCCAGTAATCTATGCATGTCATTCTATTGCACCAATGTCCATGATATGTCCATGATATGTCCGTGATATGTCCATCATCTGTCTAGTACTACGATGCAAGACAGGTGACAAATATGACGGACAGATGACAAAGATCACGGACATCAGTTATCCATACACAGAGAAAAGAAACAGCTTCAAAAGGGAGTCCAGGTTGCCACCAGAATGACTCCGGTCTCTAGGGGAGTCTAGGTCACCTAAGGGAGCCTAGGTGACTCTCTGGCTGACCTGAGGGAGTCACCTGGGGGAGTCATATAGCTCTCTGGGTCAATAGCCCTTTACCAGTCAACTTGTATCTAAAATATGACAGTATCCTCTTAGTGCTTTTTTATGATCGCATAATATTAGGTATCCCAGGTCATTTTCAGATATTATTGTTGCATATGTGGGAACTGGTTAGGTGAATGGACCATGTTAAAAAAGGAACACAGTTCAAATTTCATACAAATCTGTCCAGCGGTTTGGATTTGGGAGCCATATGAATATGTAAAAATATTGTTTGGCCAATTTCAGAGCTTGGTCTCAGCTAGATTATGCAGGCACATTCAATGTCATTGTAAGCATTCTGAAATTTGCTAGAAAAAGAGTAGATTCTAGAAAATGCTTGATCTCTAATCACTGCATATATAACCTTTATTCAATGAAGACTCAGCAAGTGCAGACTTCAAATTTTATTTTTACAGACCCTCAAAATTGTAATATATTACATATCTTCTCATAGACCTTGGACATAATTGGTTGAATAACACAAATTTGGAACAGTGTCATTTCATCAATATGTCAGATACTTTCAATAGGGCTACCCTCACTTGTAATACCTCAAAATGACCCCCAGAATGTCCTGATTACAGGGGTTTAACTCCTGTATCCGCAATGGCGTGGGAGTCCTCCAGCACTGCATGGCTACTCATTCCCAAGAGGTCCCGTTTTCCAATTGTGACCTAATTTCACAGCATCGGCAGCAGTACTAAGCATCATGGTACAGCTATCATGATACATCAGGGAGATGCGGATACATTAAAGCTTTCGCTGGAATACTTTAGGTAAGCGATACACCAAGGATCTAGGACAGGAGGTCATTTCTAATAGTAGGTGTTTTAGTGGGTTTTCATGTGAGGACACGGCCAGCGGCAGCCTACTGGGATACCTAATAAAATACTTTAAATATCTAGTGCCCTTTGACAACCAGGCCCAAACATATTCAGCCCCCCCCCTCCACCCCTCCTCTGTAATTGAGAGGGCCCAGGTCCCCCTGCCTCCTCTATTTCCAGCGCCAGTGAATGAGATGGATAAGCACTTAGCTTAGTCCTTGCAGTGGTTGTCTTGAGGTGAATTCTGGTCGAAATTAGCTAGTTTGGAAAATGATGTCTTATTATAGAGAAATTGATAACAAGAACCAATGGAAGATATAAACTTTTATGCTTATCCAAATATTCAGTGCCTGACTCCCTTCAGAAAGAGACTCAGAAAAAGAGTCATTGCTAATTTGGACTCTATATAAATAACATGGGTGGATAGCAGTAATTTTGGAAGCAAAACCAGGGCTATGTGACTCCCTTTTTAAAAGGAGTCAGGCACTGACTCCATTCAGAAAGAGAGTCAGAAAATGTGTCACAAAGAGAATCATTGCTTATTTGGACTCTACATAATTAACATGGGTAGGTAGCAGTAATTGTGGAGGCATGTTGGAGGCAACACCAGGGCTCACATAAGAGGGTCACATAGCTCCCTTTCTAAAAGGAGTCAGGCACTGACTCCATTCAGAAAGAGAGTCAGAAAGAAAGTCATTGCTAATTTGGACTCTGTATTATTAACATGAATGGATAGCAGTAATTTTGGAAGAAAAACCAGGGCTCGCATAAGGGAGTCACATAGCTCCCTTTCAAAAGGGAGTCAGGCACTGACTCCATGCAGAAAGAGAGTCAGAAAAATTGTCAGGAAGAGAGTTATTGCTAATTTAGACTCAATATAACTAACATGGGTGTGTAGCAGTAATTGTGGAGGCATGTTGCAGGCAAAACCAGGGCTCGAATAGGGGAGTCATACAGCTCCCTTTCTAAAGGGAGTCAGGCACTGACTCCCTTTAGAAATAGAGTCAGATAGAAAGTCATTGCTAATTTGGACTCTGTATTATTAACATGGGTGTATAGCAGTAGTTTTATGTGTGTGTGTGCTCCTCTTTCCTGTTCTGTTAGAATTATATCAAGGTTAATGTGATTAAAAGAATTATTTTCTACTTTTTTATTTCAAATCGATTTTTGAAGAAGAAACACTTTTCAAAAATGATGTTTCCACTTAGAAATGGATTCAGCACTTTAAAGCACCCTTAGGGGCAAAGTTCCATGCTTGCCGCCACAAGTGCCAATGTTGGTCAAAATTCCTGCTTTATCTATTCTACTATGTGCATTTACTTCCCATCCATCTCCTCGCTCCACGTTCTCTCTCTGCTCTGTATGTTCTTCCTGTCTCTGTCTCTCTCTGTCTGTCTCTCTCTGTCTCTCTCTTTCTCGATATATGTCTCTCTCTGTCTCTCTCTGTCCCTGTCTCTGTCTCTGTCTGTCTGTCTCTCTCCCTCGCTCTCTATCCCTGTCTCTCTCATTATGTCTTGTATCCATCTATCTATCTATCTATCTATCTATCTATTTATCCATCTATCTATATGTATATATCTACATCTAAATATATTACCTGGTGCATTTTGGATGTTGTAGGCATCAGCTAACAAATGTATAATGTATTCAATAATGAAGCGACCTGCGGTTATATCGTTCATAGAGTTGAATGGTATTCAATGGGTGAGTTATGCCTACACATTGTCACTTCCTATTTCTGCCAGAGGCCACTGGTTCCCTCCTCCATCCATCATGCCTGGGAGCGTTTAATTAATCCCTTGGGGGATACCCGCAGTGCTAGCTATATCAAGTCTTGACATGCCATCCAGGTGCGCAAGTCTAGTGGCAATATCCCAAGAGAGGGTTATTCCTGTAGCGTACATGTAATGAACCTCCCTAAACCATTAAAATGTTGCCATAGCCTACGCAGTCTTTGCGAAAACATGAAGGACAGTGGCAATGTCCTCCTAAAATGCCACCGGTCCAGCGGATTCGCAAGTGTAGCAGGACCGAATTTCCAGTCATATATTGGGCTTTTCCGAACTCGAAGTATTCAGTTGGGCTTCTAAAACTGAAATATGTGTCAATATACTGTGTAAAACTATAAATTTGTCCTGATGTGGCCATAAATGATTAAAAATAAAGTGTATTTTTGATGGACAAAACTTTTTTATATCTAAATTCAGAAATCGCCAGATATGTGGCTATCCGGTCCTCCAAACATGTAACCGGTTCTGCAACATTGAAAATTTCCAGGACCGAATGTCCTGTGGGATGAAAAAGTTTTCGCAAAGACTGCCTACGTGTACTTAATCAGCCTAATTATGTCCTGGTATCTGATATCAGGTCATATCACTCTTAGGCATGAGATTCAAGCAATCAGATTTAGGGGAAAGCAAGATTTACTTAGGTCCATCACAAGAGCACTAACTAAAAGGTATTGCTAAGCCATTACCAAATGGAATGCTCTCTGCAGTCAAATATAATTGTGGGATCAATGTAACCGTCATTGACGATGTTGAATGGTGTTGGTCAACATGGTGAAACCCTTGGCAGCTGCCACTTTTCAATGACTGGAGATGATGCAGTCAGTAGTGAGGAAATGGTTGGTAGGGATTTTATGGTTGTCCAAATGATCTGTAGATAACTGATTAAAATGGAAATTTAAATGGAATATGAAATTTAAATGGAATATGATTTATTATCAGCATGCATTTCCATTTGGATTCTCGTATGTTACAAAACTGTACGATGTGTGTATGATTAGGCCACTCAAAAAAAAACCTGGTTTCTCATCACCCCTCCGCATCATAGAAATCCGGTTTTGAGGAATACTTTTTTAATATATTATATTTTTAATTTTTTTGATGAAAAACATGATACATATAGGCAAATATTGTATCAAATTAAGGCTTTTACTCTAACCAATACAGTTGGCCAGAAATAACTGACATTTTCCCAAGTTTTGAAGATTGATAAACTCTTAACTACTAAAATGTGGAGTTTGTTACATATGGTCAGTGCATATGAGCAGCTATTCACTATGCCAATAGTATTCACGCTAATATTCAAAGTATGGGTATAACACACTTTACCCATGCAGAGGCATCTACTTCAGTGTAAATGTTTATCTGATATGTCTTATAATCAATGTAGCCTACGAGGCCAGAATGAGCTACCACTTTGTCTTTCAATATATCTACCCTATAGCAGATGCAAACTTGTGGTTCAGCTATGTCTAACTCTATTCCACCTCGTTGAACTACCAGACTGACTGCACCCAAGCTCATTTATTGAGATCAATATAAACATCTCCTATAAGGCACGCTGTGTACCCAGTTCCTGGGTGCTGGACTGTAGGGCTCATATGGTCAAATCAGCCAACAGGTGGTCCCCTATAAAGCCTGTTTTAGCACCTGCCCCACGCCATTCACTAAGGGCATCCATAGTCTACAGAACACTCTACAGCCTACGCCCTCATAAATAACCATAGCCTTTGGTGTCAACCGGCAACTCCTCCATCAGTGACAGTCTAGAGAATGCCTATAATAGATACCTATGATAACACCGTAACTAGGGAAAGACTTGGCTGAGGATTGATGAGGTAGCAATTTACTTTGTTTTGGGTGAGTGGGGTTGGAGATAGTTAATCCTCTAACCCCCGTAAGCATGATAAGCCTGAATTCAGGAATTCAGGAAATGTCCTGTTTGTGACCTTGAAATGACCTTGAGATAAGGTCAAAGGTCATCCTATTTCAGGCCACATGGTATTTAAAGTATCAGTCATTGCCCTATGAGGCCTCAGACTGATACTTTAAAAAGTCGCACCATGATATCTCAGACCCAAAGTAGCCCCCATTAATACTGTCTACTTATTGGCACAAAAACATATGCCACAATAGGTGACAATGGGTGTAATACATATTTGATTTGTATATAAAACCATCATTTGGGTGGGGGCGTTGATCTATGATTTTTTTATCACATGGATTGGAATTATTTTGGGCTCACACAACATAGGCGTGGAGGGTTGTTTTTCTTGTTATGGACTTGGATAATTAACTTGGACACACCCAACAATAGAACAACAAATGCATGACATGAACTTTTATTAGACCATGATATAGCAGTATAGTTTGACATAATCTTAGCATTGGTGCATAGTGCTATATGCACAAGCCCATTGCCTATAATATAGTATGTACTGTGGTCATGTTCTAAAATACACAGCCACACCCATGTGGATTGATAATACAAGTGAAATAACACTGTAGAAAAGAGTTTGATGGAACAGATTTACACACTCAGACAACTGACCTGATAACAGGATATAAAAACATATTGATGCATATGTGATAACAGGGTGGATATAAACTAGAGTGGGTCTTACCTATATTCAAATCAGGTAGTACATGCATAGGGGCAGGTATACTTGCAATCCTTATCATCATTGTTGGAGAAGTCTGGGAATGGCATGGCTTCTGGTCATGAAGAGCTTAGGCTGACGTCTAGACCCCACTCTCATATCAACATAACCTTTGCAGCAGTCTATGTCCAAGGAGGTATAGTAGCCCAAGGCAGATAGTGTATGGTCAAGTCATGATAGGTTTGAATGTGGTCATTTATATAGCAGAGAGGTCAGCCTGAAAGTGCTACAATCAATGGTAAGACATTGAGGTTGCTGCTTCCTGGGAGGGCTACATATTGATAAAAAGCTCCTTGGGGTATAATCAATAAGCTTTGTCTTTCCCGGCTTTGGTAAATCCTCTGGCCTTGATTATACTATACTACCATCCTGGATGAAATGTCTGACCTCCTATTGGGACAACCTGTGTAGGCCTTGATGATATTTGAGAGACAGGATCAGCATGGTAAACTATACATATTAAGTATATGGCTTCCTTCCGAAGCATATTTGGCAAATTGAATAGATTAGTGTCTGGATTTATTTATTTGATGAGTTTATTGAATTCGCAGTTCATTTTAAGCCAAGTTCAACTTCTCTAGGTTTGTATTTAGACTAATTGTTATGGGCTTTTGACATCCATTATAGACCACCTGCACTGAATATGCTTAATATTTAAACTACACCACAGGAACCTGATCCTAACAGTCTATACTCTACACAGGTGCATGTAACAGATTCACATTCTGCATGTATTGTAGGTCATCTACATGTCTTATTTTTTCCTCTTTTGCCATTGATACAATATCTCAAATAGCCTGAGGTGGTTAGTGTAGTTACATTTCCATATGCTATGGTGTAGGTAGTTGAAGTGTTACTGAAACCACCCTTCATGTGGCAAGCTTTCATGGCCCATGATGATCAAACTACAAACAGTGACAAAAGGGATGGTGATGCTGATGTCACCACTAATATGCTCACATTATAGGCGACCGCCAGGATATGTCAAACAAAGTACAGCACTTATGCCTGCCAGCCTCAGTAGACTACAGCGTTAACCTGCTAGTACTGGCCACCTTGCAGTTCTAATGCTGACCTTATGTAAAGAGTATATTTTTAGTTCTTGTTTGGTCCATGTAGAACAAAACTTCAGGCACGTAATCTGTTCTTACAGATTTGTAACTCATACATATTTTTAGCAACTTCTCCATAAAACATCTTTGTAATGACACTCACTCATAACCCCTATCCAGGTTGGAGAAAACCTACAATTCATACCATGCTGGGAGAAAATAGAATGAGGGGATTTCTTCCCTTGATTTCGGGTCAATATACCTAATATATGATTTTAGGTTCCACCAGAATATTCAATTCCCTAATATCCAAACATTATTTGCTGAAAATGATTAACCTATGTGCAGGTAGACAATGTGATCATCTGGGTACATAATGTCAATGGGGCTGTATGACGGTTTTGTATATCGTGAAATATAATGATTTAAATGACAAAATATAGCTGAAATAAGGTAAATTTTTATGTGGATCCCCTCCCCCCTACACCCCTCCCTCGATACCGGGCCGGCCCTTATCTCTGTATAGATAAGGGCTGAGCACCTGCCACAGAGCTGCCCTAAGTAAGGGAGAATCTCCCCTTGCTGGAAAATCTTCCCCTGTGGGGTATTATACCTGTAGTGGAGAAGTTCCCCGATAATCCAAGCCTGCTATCATAGTACATGAATTATGATGCCAGTTTGATGGGATAAGAGGAGCACATCAGCTTACACATGGGCCATATCATGTGCAGCAATGAGCTATCCACCTGAATAGTGATGATAAAGGTTATTCAGCTTTCCAGGCTTCCCATTAGTGAGTGTATTGTCCATCCACCAGTGCATAGGATGAAAATAAGCCTCCATACTATAACACTGACATGTCCTCAGTTGCTGGTTTGCCTTTGTGCAGTTAACTTATTGCATTAGGTTAAATAATCAATGTAATGTTCAAATTGACCCCCCCCCCATGCACCTCTGTAGGGTTAGCGTAAATAGCCTCTGTTCTTCCGGTCCCATTACCAAGCCCTCTTGAGACAGGAATAAACACATTCATATATTCCAGCTACCAGTGAACCTGTGTTCTGACAGATATGCCCCTTTTATTTTGGGCTTTTGGATGTCTTTTACTCAGTTGGGGTGACCTACCTGCCGTATAGGCAAGCTTTAGTTGTTTAGAGTTTGTTCCTCTATTCCCACTCAAGCATCAACACGATCTTTGCAACGGGCACTCCTTTAAGAGGCATGGCAGCCAGATGCAGTCGGCTGCAGGTGATTAATGATCAGGTATTAATGTTCTGGTAACCCCTTGGATCTAGCCACACCCAACACTGTTGTTTTGATCTACAACATCCTTTGCTGAAGAGTCTTTTTGTAACGCAATGTATGAGAAGTGACTTTGATGGCCACTAATAATAGATTGACATGTATTCTACACTGCTCCAGGCTCACTTAATTGTGTGTAGGGAAGGAACATTATAATAGTAGCATGAACCTAAATACACTGGACTGGCTTCTTTGTAGCACTGTAGTCTGACAGCTGTGGTATGGGTGATTGTAGTACCCCCACCCAGCAGGTGGCAGAAACCGGAACTAAATGTAGTAGCTAATGAACTCATTGGAAATAATCTTTTTAGAAGACTTAAAATGATCTCAGCATTCAAAGTGCGTTAGAAAGGTCCAGGTACTGACCCACCTTGCTTGATGGAGACTTTAGTCCCGAGGAACAACACAAGGGCTTTGCGAATCATTGTGGCTCTATGACAATTCTAAATGACAAAAGAAAATCTCCTGATGGTAACATTATAGAGTAAGTGATCAGTTGGGATTGATTTTCTCTTAAAATGACTGGATAGTTTATTTGGAAGGCTTAAAATAGTTGCAGCTCTTTGATTCAAACTGTGTTAGAACGTTCTGAATTGTAGTTTCTGACCCGCTTGTTTGATTGACATATTGAAAGGGGGAATCTTTCAAATTAGGCTCCGAATGTAATGATTTTTTTTTCTGAAAATTTACTCAATTTTGTAACCTTTGTTACTTGTAACCTTATTGGTCATGTTGGGGGTATTCTCATATTATAGCAGTACATAACTTGTAGACTAGACGTCTTTGATGTTGAAGGGGCTGTTTACATGTACTGCAGCATATGTATAAGGGGAATGGCTACAGAAGGAAAATCTGAGTATATAGATGTAATAATCCTGCCTAATTGATCAAGAGGTTTGTGAGTACCTACTCCGAGTATGAATTGCTTGAAGAATAATTGCATCACTGTCTAATTACCTCTCGTCGGGGGGCCTTTGTCCTACCCACTTGGAACCCCACCAGTCAGGTGTTGGTAGGCCTTTATGGGGGTATCTATGCTTAACCTATCAACCTTTACCTGTATTTACCTGTGTTGTAGCCGTTCCCGTTTCTGTACCCATTCCCCAATCTTAACCTCTCTATTATCACTAAACATTTTTTCCTTGTTGAATCAACGACCTTTAAATCAAATAAGGCAAATAAATCATACACGTCTTTCAATCCCCACCCAGGTAACATAAGTACATTGGGCCATCATTGGGCCAATATACCACTTAAAAATGGGCCAATATTGGCATTTTGATATTGGCCCACCGCTGGTTTGACCGCTGGCCCTGTAATGGCCCATGCTCGGAAAAAGGGATATCGATTTCATATTGGCCCAATGGTGGGCCAACATTAAAATGTTTTTACATTATTCCAAAGTTACAAATTAAACATTGGGGCAACCTTGAAATACATATGTGGCTCCAACATATAATTCTCAATATAGGACAACTGCAACAATCACTAATATTGAACAATACTATTTTTATGTGTATATTTGAAAGTACAAACACATTTAAGACATGACTGTCAAGTATCATCAGTTTAGAAAAGCCATTTATTTCTGTCTTTTTAATCCATCTTGATCTCTATCCCAAATTGGTTAGACACCATACAAACTGTATTACTATGATTTAGGACTTATCTAACTCCATTACCCACACATGAGGTGTCTTCAAGTTCCTTTTGACAAATTCCCACTGATGTCATGCAGTAAATGGCACTTTTAGATATCAAATTTCATCCATAAACTTCCTCTGACCTTTAACCATGTAGAGCACACTGGGGATCACATTTATAACCCAATATGATGGCAAAGTTGGAGCCATCCTGAAAGATATTCTTCAGGCAACATTGAATCCCCCTGGTGTAGATCACAGCCAATATTGGACAAGTGCAGTTAGAATTTATGTTGGTCCAACATCAGAAATAATATGATGGCCCTGAAATGTTCCAACACTGGGCCAACACTGGGTCAATATCAGCAATATCAAGCATGGGCCAGCTCTGGGCCAGCGGTCAACCCAGCAATGGCCCATTATAGGAATTGCCAATGGTGGGCCATCATTGTTATTTGTATGTTGAACCAATGTATGCATTACCTACAATGGGCCATGGTTGGTATAACGATTGCGATGGTGTCGATCATTGTCGACATTGGCCCAATATACCCTTGCTACCTGGGCAGCTGCCCCATCCGTCAATATCATCAAATGATTCAGCAATCTCATCGCACTCTCTCCTCCAGTGGTCACAGAAAGCAGTAGATCTACAGTGGTAGATCTACAGTGTAGTCATGGCCAACTACAATTGAGAAAAAATTTGATGTTGGTTCAACATTACCAATCCTTTCCTGACAAAAGAAGAAAAATCGATTGCTAGTTCCAAAATAAATTAGTTACACAATTCGAGAAAAACAACCTTTGAATACTTCATCATATATTCTATGTATTAATGTATTCTTTATATCAATGGGATCCCATGTTTATCACTAAGACTCCATTGCAGTAGGCTACCTTTGCTTATTACCCTCTTGTTCCACTGGCCAATTTTGAATCATCCAGAGTATTGATTAGATATCATGCAAACCTCAGGTTTTGTCACTGCTGTGCTGCCCTGATTTATCTATTTAATTATTCAACAGCTTTCTACTGAGGTTTAATTATTACTTGCAGCATGCATGATTTCCACCTTATTGAGGCAATGACTGCCTCTTATATAGTCCAAACCAACTTCACACTTGAAGCTTTAGGATTAATTGGTCACGTCTAGATGTTAGAACTAAGAGCTCCATTTCATCATATACATATATAGAAGGTCAAATCAGCAATATCTGAAGTAAACTAGTACTCCATCGAACAATGTGATATAGCTATACAACATCCGATAAGGGGGAATCAAACTGTGTTAACAGTTAAAAAGTATGATTTAAGGCAATTTTGATAATTTTAACTATCTAAAGCAACCATACACATTGTTAAAACATATACCTAGACGAATGCGACAATTGAATTCAATATAACAATTATTTAAGAAACAGACGATGCTGACTAACTGCTGGTGGGAAACCATAATAATACTGTGATATTATAATAGGGAATATACTGCCTGATGTAATACGACCCATGCCCAATTCATGAAAAACCATGCAAATGCATATCATTGCCATCGATGAGCATTTCAAAATGATCATGATAGGGAATAATATTACCTATGCCATACTATCTAGAGGCAATGATGTCTTCAAACCCCCCACCCACCCACAAACACACACACAACTAGCTCAAACAAGATTTGGCTCTCCTCTCTGTAACATAACATAAGTGGGACTCCTGGTCACCAGATCAATGGCACAAAGCTTGGATCTCATTTTGAATACATAGAATACACACAGGGCTAAGCGAATATACCATATTTTTGCCACAAGATGCAAAATCACTGGAATAATAATCCTGTATTCGCGACTGAAGGTTATCTCATAAGGCAAAGCCCAGGGAGGTAACCTGTAGTCTTGAGCAATCCTAGTGCTGCTTGGTATTCATGTAATGTTCTTATGAACTAAATCAATAGAAATAACCATTTCAAGTTGAAAACACTATATGGTTTTCTATTTAGGCGTTTTAAGCCCATTTGTCGTGAAATACAGTGTACTTGTAATAGAGAGGGTTATCTAACAGGGAGTGTCAGATGCAGGATTCTTTGGCCAAATCAATGGGGTTACTGTATTTGCCATGAACCAAAAATAAGCATATCTTTGATTCTGGGTTTCAATAATAGAGCATGAAGGTTGGTGTACTGAACTTTATGACCTTGTCCTTGAATGTCAACGTTAGAAATCCTAACAGAAATCGCCATTATTCATATGGTATGAGTACTTTCATTAAAACGCACAGGCTGATTTCTAAACGTCATTAAACTTATTATATTCCAGTATAATAATCAAGTGTAGTTGCATGACAAAGACAGCACAGTAACAGAAATAGGCGATGTGTTTCTCATTACCGTCAAAGTTAATCGGAAGGACTATTACAGTAGTCACACAATTTACTCTTTGTTTGATAATAATCAATAACTTAAAGATGCTACTCGAGCACAAATTATATTCCAGAGCCTTTATTAGAGATTTAATGCGATATTAACGAGGTAAAGACTACACACGTCATTGTCTTAATCATGATTGCAGGACACTGATTGATCGAATATGTTCCTGAGTGGATTATTATAGCATAACGATAATTATTGTTGCATACAGCTGTATCTGACTTTTACATTGGTTATGATTATGGGGTATAATCCTTAATACTACGGGAAACTCCTATATATCATAACACAACCTTATATCAAGAATATGGCCTATACTGGATTGCTCGCCTTATAATCAAAACATGGAAATCAGATCTCATTTGACCATGCAATGCACCTTGGCAATGTGTGTTGGGCTAGATAGTCTCAAAACTGCGAGATAGTCTCAAAATACTATAATTTTGTTAGGATCTCCCAACCAGCAGGCTAGATAGTCTCGAAATTGCGAGATAGTCTCAAAATCCTGACAGATAGTCTCAATATTTTGAGACAATCTGTCATACCTCAGGCTAGGTAGTCTCAAAACGGAAAGTGTAATATATTTACGGAAAATACGAACGTGAGTTTCATATAATCATGTATAGCATATATCCCAGAGGGCCGTCGACCCAATATTGTACCCAAAAAACATTTTATGAACGGTTACCAATAAAAGATACTTGAACTTCAAACTATAGTATTTCAAGACTATCTCGTAATTTGGGACTAACTAGCCTAAGGGTTGCAAAATAGTCTCAAAATGTTGAGACTATTTAGCCTGACGTGTGTTTTTGTCTTTCATGCCCTTCATCTACTACATAGGCCACTCAAAGAAAAAAGGTTTCTCATCACCACACATAACATAAGGCCACTCAAAATATGTAATGGTTTCTCGTCATTGCACGCATTATAAAAATCTGATTTTGAGGAAAACCTTTCTTTTGCAAGTTAAAAAAACACAAAAAAGAACATGGACAAAATATTGGCAAATTAAAGCTAATAATGCCAGCAATACAATGGTATAGAAATAAGTCTACTTTTAAAGATCAATTAATTCTTAACCAATAAAATGTAAATTTTGGTCATGAAAAATCGACAAAAACATGACACCCAGAGCGCCTGTGGTCACCTGGACACGGAGAAAGGGCTAATGTAAGAGATTGTGCTCTGAACTGTACATGTGATTCTCCTTCCGATACCATTGTTCTGGACAGGCAGTTTTGTAAGACCTTCAACAATTAAAATTAACCTGTTTTCCTTTTCGTAATATATATCATTTGCGGAAATCAATGTGAAGAAAACTAAATGTGTTATGTGATCGGTGCTGCAAGGTCAATGAACTGTGGCATGTGTTGCGGTCCAGTTGGAGACAAAGAGAATGTCACATGTTTCCTACACTGTGAAAAAAATGTCGTCAAAATGACGTTGAATCACCCGCAACTTTTGGGACATAACTTTCACCGTTTTTTTAACGGTGACGGTCACCGTTAATTTTACGCAGAATCACTGTTCATTTTACACAGAATCACTGTTCATTTTACGTTGAATCACCGTTAATTTTACGTTAAATCAGCATTAATAGATTCACAGTATTCAAATATACAGAGAATATTCGATAAGCCTCACAGGGAGTCTGATTATGGTGACTTTAGTTCCTGTAGCATATATCTAAAAACTTACGGATAAGCCATACTTTGACTTTGTCCTTATCCTATATGCACCACTGACGATCTGACTTGCATACTAGCCCTGGCCTATACAGGAGGTTTTACTCTATGGGATTGATACAAGGCAGAGTTTCCAGAGGTGAGGATATATGCAAAGTATATTACCACAAAAAAGGTGTATAGATCCAGACAGCTACTTTCTTCTGGATATTGGTGACCAGCTCTAGTCCGTCATGTTTACACACATCACACACACACAGGGGACGTGATCATGGTATTTTGTCAAACCTATCGCAAGATTGAATTGTTAAATTGTCAAACATGTAGATTAATTGAAAATTACCATTATTTTAACATGTAAACTGCACTTCAAGGGCTCACACTCTCCAGAAAAATCTTCTTACAAACCAGGCCACCTATCTATGGCAAGATCCACTATATGTGGCTCCCTCTGGGATTTGACATTAGAAGATGAATTTACGTTGAATCATTGTAACCCAAACTAGGTTAGCATGTAACAAGGATCCACTGTGAAATGGCTGATATTTACGGTGCTTCATTGTATTCCAAATAACGGTGAATCAGCGTTAAATTTTACAAAGTGAATCTGTAAAAAGTACATCTATTTTTTACAGTGTAGTTGTCTATCTTTGGTACATAGTCTTTGTTGTGTTTCCCTGAATCAGTATTCCTATTCACATTATAATGTAAATAATGGTATCATCGATAATATCGATCATTAATCATCCATTTCTAATTCACAATATAGATAATATACATACATACCTATTTTTATATCTACCTCTCAAGACCTTGATGATTGTCATATTTACACACCGAATATTACCATTTTTATTTCTAGGCCAGTTAGGGTAGAAACTTGTTACTAACAGGCTGTTTGGGCGAGGGTTTGATCGAACCCTCAAACCACCCATAGTGACGCGATTATCAGTTGACTCAAGAAACAAAAGGTCAATTCACCAAAACTGAACCTGAATTGTTTCAATTTCAGTGAGAATGATGATGAGAAGACCATTTGTAAACTAATACCGATGAAAAAGAAGAGGTTACACCACGGGCGACAGCAACACCAACCCCAACAGAAGGTCTAAAGGCATGCAGTCGTCCGGGGGCTGATGACATGAAGTTTATGTTCTCATAAGAATTTTTATTTGGGTAAATGATACAAATACAATAGTAAGGCACTAAACCTAGCATATGTTCATTGGATTCCTAATAAGGGTTTTATCATTGACCCAAATAACACATTTTGACAAGAATAAAACGGCCAACAAACACTATCCCGTCAGCCAATGGACTACCAGCTTTAGCTAGATGATTCTGAAATGAACATAATAATATGCTTGTTTTAGGTAAAATTAGTGACTCCAGGGTCCAGCAAATGCATCACAATCTTGGGCAATATATATTGCGAAAGACAAATGTCATTTTTTCTCCTGAAGTGGCCAAGTGCCAACTGCACGTAAATGCCAAAAGCAAACCTGATGATTCTAGTCATTGGTTTGCGCTCACATATTAGTTAACATGCTCATTGGGGGTCATCTGGGTTTGGAACTCAACTCAAGTGGTCCTAGGCTTGTCATTAAGAGACTGCAGCCTTGGTTGAGCTTAATAAGTGGCTATCTGTCTTGAGAGAAGCCAGTCATCTCCTCCCTGAAATATAGTTCTGATGCCTAAAGTACGACCATTGATTTCCAAGGCTTAATATTGTCCCAATTCCATACAGATTACTAGCTTATAAACACATAAAAAAACCTGCAACCTCAATTGCAACGGTTCTTAGAATCAGTGACTATACTTACTTTGATACTGCTATACTGAGTGCTGCCCAAATTACTATTAACAGATTAAGAGCTATAATGCCATTAGCCTCACATGTAAGGGACGGAGGGCTAGTACCCTGTGGGCACATAACATTGAATCAACATTAATAGATGGTTGTCAATATTGATAAAATGTTGATTCAACGTTGGTTCAAGATTGAACCGGATTTTATGCCCACTTCGTATCAATTCAACAAAGAAAACACTTTCCTTTACATTTCTAGCAATCTTCTTTCAGCATTTCTATTGTCTTTTTACACTGCATTTCCCTTCCCGGATCTATGAAGTCAATCCCAGAGGTGTCATTCCCCTCCATATCCTGTGCGCATGTGCAGACTAGGGGTGCTTCCGGTGGCACCATAGCGAGACCAAGACAGGAGATAGCAGGAGGACCGGAAGCAGTCAATTCTGGCTTCTAGTAAGGTGTCCCAATACCAGGACCCCGAGTGTCATGAATACAGATAGGTCTAAGCGTGTTGAGACGTCCCCTACCTGAAAAGTAGAAACGGCTAGCATTTGGTAGGTATGGCCATCGCAATGAGAAAAGCATATTATTTAGATATCCCTTTTTCGGCTTCAGAAATCTCTTGAGGGAAATCGTCTATCTGGATTTACAAGGACGAAACCGTGCACAGATTTGCACCCTGAAATATGATTATGTCATTTGGCAATTTCAATATAGGACTAGATTCAACAGTGGCAGTCGTCTATATAGGATATTCAATTCAAACTATATTGCAACTGCCCCCCATTTCAATTCAGGTGTTTGATCATATAGTGCTGATTTGCCAGTGGCTATATTTTGTCTTTATTGCCTCTATTCTTTTTGCTGCCAGGCATGACCCCAGCTCATCCTCAGCAGTATGCTCTGCATGGTCGGCTCTATTATTCAGTAGTGCAGAACACCGGCTACTCAATGTAAACATTATACATTTATTCCACCTACACTACCGGATGAAATATTTCACTTGGCCTTGGGCGAATAGTATTATTTACAGCACTCTACGGTCATTACTCCCCTGTCTAGTCTATACCCTTATTCCTTTATTGATAAATTTACAAGTTTTCAGTCGTAGAAATGCGTCTTATATTCTGCCTTTGTAGATACAATATCCTCATTATTTGGTTCGGTATGAATGCTTCGGTAGATGAATCATGTTCAATAAACATTATTTTAAACTGTTGATGTCATTGATGATAACCTATCATTGATCATATCATTAAGGTAATGCCAATTTCGTATTCAGCTATGCTCTGAAAGAAAGAAAGTAGGAATGACTTAAACTTCTGCTTAAAGTTCCAGCGGTCAACAATGCGCTTCTTCTGTACTTTAATCACAAATAACAAAAGTAACTGTGTCCAATGGATTCTATTCAGCTGGAAAATCAGATCTATACTTATAAGTCAAAAGCTGTTGACCTGGGACAACCTCACCTAGCAATATTGGTAACATTCATTCTATCCTCCTGGAAATGATAGGTCGTGTTTCAGTTTTAACCCATGTCAGAGCTGGGTTTTGGTACCAACTATACTACATGGCGCTCGATCCTACATCATTATCAGAAGGTAGGCTGTGATTGCATTTTCGCCTTATATATTTGCAATATTTACTCTGTGTATTTGCTCTGGAAATTGCATCAGTTATTAGCACCAGGGCTCATGATTGCCAGTAGGGAGTTGCCTATACGGCTGAATATCTCCTTATCCTACACATAGATCACCATTCAGGGACACATTGAGGCCATAAGCCTGAGTAATATCAGCTGTGTATATAATCATATATGTGGTCTCATTGACTGATTCGAAATTCGAGAAATTCACTAAAAATGAGAAACTACAAAGGTCTACAGTCAACTCCCTCTAATGTGGCCACCCTTGGGACTATGAAAAAGTGGCCGCTTTGGTGGGGTGGCTGCATTAGAGGGGGTCATTTTCTGTACATTGTAGTATGTCTGGGACTATGGAAAGTGTCTGCATTAGAGGGATTGGCTGCACTGGAGGGGTGGCCGCTAAGAGGGAGTTGACTGTATTATGAATTAGGAAGTGATAGTATACGCTTAGAAGAGGGATCTACCATAACTATGGGATCCATATTTTGCGACATTAGATGTTTTACTATCATCTAAAAAGCACTGGAGTTTATTGAAAACAGACAACCCTGCCTATATGGGATTCTTATGCCGAATAAAAACTACGAAGGTGGTTATTTCGGGACAGTGTTAACATTGTTCTGGTGTTGAATTAATACTGGAAGTCATTACCTGATACTGGAAGTCATTAAGTCGAAAGCAGCTCTTTTTTGGGAGATGTTTGCTTCCAATGGTGGCAGAGGTACAATCACATTCATACTGGAAAACGATGCTCCCCCTGGCAACTGTATTGTACAGATGGCTTCATAGGGGACGAGACTCAAAACACAACCCTTGTTATAGGTACTGCACATTTGTGACAAGATCAGATCTTGCTCCAGAAAGGCATTCAAGCTTATAGAGAAACATTGGTGAAGCCAGTGCAACTAGCTGAACCAGACAATCATATTTGTTAACCTCGTAGGTTTGGCATTATGGCACACTAGAATGCACATTGCATTTGCATTAAGAGGAATGATGTGGCTTCAGGGGTTAACAAAACAGGACACTCAGTATAATCTCTGTCACATCCATCTTTCTTTTTCTCTCAGATATGGACTTGATACTGCAGGAGTTGACCATGCAACACTGCCCATATTATCGATTTTTGAGATCAACACGCTCGGCTTTCTGGACAAAACAAAGAATCAAACCAAAGAGAGCTTTAAACAAGAACCTCATTCAGGAACCTGCTTTGCAAAAGCTCCTATTGAATTGTATTCTATAACCATAATGCATTGTCAGTCTTAACTAATGGTGTCAAAAATGATTTGATATTTAGCATTATTTTCATTGGCAGTTTGATTTTTAGCATTATTTTCCTCATACCATTGATAGCATTTATAGCTACTTTACATCATGAGTGCCTCAGGTTGACGTAGAATCGTAGCCACAGATGGCGCTCACAAAAACCACCTTTTCGATGAGACCGCCAATAAATCATAGTTATTATAAAAGTGGTAAAATAAGATGGTGTTGCTAGTGGAAATGCAGCTCTACCACTGACCTTCCACCGATCTGAACCGAAGCTCTGATAGAAATTAACGGCGGGGTGGGTAGCATTGTCTACAGGCAGACTGATGAGGTCGATAATTGTGACCAGGTCACTTCTGGACCTGTAAGGGAAATAAGAAACCCCACCACCACCAGTAAAGGACACTGTGTCCAAGCCGGCGTCCAAGCAAAGGTCAGTTGAAGGCCATCGTTGGCAGGTGGTGGACCTCCAGCCTTAGATGGTGACCCCAGCTAGGGCATGGCGGGTACTGTGTCAGCAAACTATGGGATATAACAAGGATAAAGGGTATGCCTAGTGACCGTTGGCTGCAGTGGCCAAGTAAGGTTATCTGTATTATGTGCTTGCAGTTGGAGGGTGGACCTTCTTTAGTTTCATTTGTATCCCCCGGTTCTAGCACAAGTACCCCCGACATCTACTCTCTGCCATCTACCCCCTAAGACATCTACCCCCTAGGGCATCTACCCCCTAGGATTATACCCCCTTGGACATCTACACTGAAAACCTCAGGGTCGTCATTTTGACAATGCCAAAACTGACAACTTTAGGTAGTCATGGTGACCACCTCAGGTCGTCATTGTGACTACCCATCTGAGCCATTCAGACCAAAGTTGTCATAATGACGACCTTAGGTAGTCACAATAATTGGGTAGTCAGAATGACTACCTCAAGGTTGTTAACTTAGGTATTGTCTATTTGAAGACCTAAAGTCATCAGTAATGACAACTCTCAAGTCCTAGGTTGTCCCAATGACTACCCTATGGTACATAATTTTATTCCTCACTTGCTACTTATGGCACGCTACTGCCACCTGGTTTTAATATCTGCATAACTATATCTGTCGTGAGATATACACTGGTGACAGGGAGCAGAGTGGTCTCTATACCTTTGAGGCCATCATTCTCACCCATTGGCAACTTATTTATAACAAGTAATGCTACTTAGTTCAATCAAGACTACACCAAATATGTGTAAAGGATGCCTCTCATTAAGAAGTGAACTAATTAGAGACTATATTCATACACCATTCTCCACTCCATCTGCCATTATTCATTGTGACTACCTAGGTGGTCATAATGACTAGGCTCCTTGCTCTGGGTTTTCAGTGTACTCCCTGAATGTTTACCCCCTTAGGACCTTTAGCCCCCTCCATATTCAACCATTTGCCTGTGACTCAAGAATGAAGCAATGTTTTTGTTTATATTAAAAGGAAATTAGCGAGCTGGGGGATAATTTTACCTCTTGGTATATATCCCTGGCATCAACCCTCCGGACATTTACCCCTTGGACATTTACCCCCTGGACCTTTACTCCTATGTACACCAAAAATACAAAATCTAAGGATCATTTTATCGGAGAGACATGCAGTCATCATGAGGGAGTATCAGTTGAGGTAAAATTACCACTTCCGTCGATGATAACATGGCTTCACTTATATTATCCCTCATCCCTCATCCCTTGCAGGAACTTGCAGCAACGAGCCTAAATAGCTGTTCGCTTACACGCGCATGTACTATTCTTGCTTGCAGGAAGTATCGTCCCATAGGCTATATATATATTATATATTGTAGCACCCTTGCATCATGAGTATTACTTTTGTATAAGATATGCTGCAACAAAAGTATATCAAATGCACACACGTATGCCTTATACAGTATAGCTTAACTCTATAAACATGCTGATAATTACAAGACCAAAGATTCATGTGCGATAGGATAAACTGTTGGAAACTGGTGGCAGGACCCTGTGGACGTGTTCAGAAACTTGCTACCCCCTGATGAACATTTCAGAATCTTTAGAAACTCATTAACTCCCCCTGGTGTATATTGGTCCAAGGCTCATTCTAGAAAACATTTAGTAACTTTCCCCACAAGAGGCTCGAACCCTAGCCCCTTGGTTTTAGAAGCAGACATCCTGTCAACTAAGCCTACCAGGCAAGTGTCAGCAATGCCAGCAATTGATGAGATAGTCAATAGTCGATAACTATAGTTTAGATGCTATGTTGGACATTCATTTTATGATTTATCATTTAATACAATGGTGACCCATTGTGTTATTTTGATATATTACAGAAAAAATATGCCCACTCTATATGACAATACTTCCATATTTGAGTTGAGCATTAATTATAATGTTGCAGATGAATTGTAAGAAGACTCGAGGGACTTTGAGATACAATGAATCAACCTGGATTCCTGGTAACTCTATGCAATTTCCTGTGAATCCTCTTGTACTCTTGTTCTTCTTATCATTGCTGATGCATTTTGGGATTCGAATAGGTAAACAGGGGACAGCATAGGCCTGGCCAAAATAATGAAGATTGTGATGACAACCTCTGGAAGAAGCCTTGTTTTTATATACATCAAGTCTTTCAGCATATCAGTCAGTGCCACTGTAGGCGTTGTGGAATATCCGTCTATATGTTTCCAAATGTGGTTAGTGGTGCACCCTACATACCTCAGTCATCAAGCCTTACCCACAATGTAAGAGACCATACGACTCTCACAAAGAGGCATTCACCATATAAAGGACTTGCATGACGCCCACATCCTGTTACGTCAAGCCATAGCGCTTAATAAGAAGCCCTCCGCTGTCTAGACGCTCTAATACGTCACATGCCATACAGGAAGGGGATGTCGGACCCTATACCTCACCCAATGGAGAAGGCTTATATCATATACTAAGGTGCCTCTGTCGGAAATCCATTAAATTACTTGCTGTCGTATATTTTTGTTCAACCTTCAAAGTTGTAGGGGACCACTATACAAAGGGGCAGAAAAATAACGAGCCTTTCCTTGGTAGTTGACCAGAAGGCAAACATTAATATCCCACAGCTAGTCTGCAATGGGACCAACAAATAAATTTCAGCGTGGACAGCCTTCTTTTTTACTACTTAATCATGTAGCAGCATTGCCCAGGATCGATCGAGCTGGAACCGTTTAAAAGGAGGAACATTAATTTAATTGATGATACTGTTGTCTTGTTCTATGCTAATATATTTGATTCTAAGGTCACTCCAAATAATATTGTTGTTTCTCATCACCAAGCCATGAGATATAATATGACGAGGGCGCCTTCTTTTGCTGTTTTTCTTGTTAAGGGCTAAAATTTAATGGGTAGTGGACGCTAGGCTCTCGTTGAACTAAATTCATGTTTTAGTAATTATGAGATGATCTACGTAAGTTGTGAATATGCATGTTTTTCCTATCCCATCATATTTGCAGCATCGTAAGCTTTAGTTTGATGTGAAATATGGCCATATTTGTTCATCATTATCATGTTTTTTCATTCAAATTTCCAAAAAGAAACGAAATCTTCAAAACACAACTTTGCATAACTATTTGAAATCTGGAATCTACTACTAGAACATATTATATAAGATATTACTCAATGCTCTGAGTTTTCTTTCAGGTACATTAGCAAACTGGTAGCTGCTGCCATGGGGATCTCATGCAAACAGGTAGTGGAAGGTGTCGTGCAACCAAGTACTGTCATGTCTGCCTACGTATACGCATTCCCTTGACAATCGGGCTGCCACTAGTAGCGTCTTGCCCTGTTTTTATTTAGCATCAAAGTCTCGTTTTCTTCCGCTAGAGTCTCTCGGCCATGCAACTAGAATCCCAGCAGACTACATATATATATAATTTTATATATATATATATATATATATATATATATATATATATATATATATATATATATAATATATATATATATATATTATATATATATATATATATATATATATATATATATATATATATATATATATACATATATATATATATATATCCTCTCTTAGCCATGTACGTTTGTACAATTCATCTTAGTGTTACAATTCTTTATCTCTCTGTATTAGTGTATATTATACATTTTTTTAAAGATTATATTAAATCATAAATGTTCCTTTTCAACTTGTCGATGCCGCCTATCATTATCAGTGATTATCTTATTTAATAATTATGGTTCTCCTGCATACTCCTCACTGTGTTATGTCACCTCAGCGACATAGAATTAGCCTTATAATTGGCTAATTCCTGGTATTGCTATAAAACAGCTGGCTAGATTGGCAACATCAAAATCACATTTGGCATGTGACATAGCAAGTTGGCAACAAAACAACTTCTTTGAAACCAAGGAATGGATCACAAACAGGTTATGGAGCATGCCACCTCTGCCCACTGCCACCTTCATTACATTCAGGGGGGGTCTACATTTATCACAAGGAGGATGATCACAGGGGTGACATCATTTATGGAATCAACTAAGAAATGTAACAATGACTGTACTCCACAATTGCAATGGGTTATTTAGATCCTATAAGCTGCACTGACACTATTCTGCATCATAAACATTAAATTGTTGCCTGAATAACCTTTAGGCCTGTAGTGAGACACAGCTGAGCCAGTCTAAGCAGTTCAGACTTTTATGATTGTGTCTCTACATAATTTCTTCCAATACAATAGAGATGCACTCAATTGAACACCCCCTACCCCAAAACATGTCAGATTGGATGGTCGGAATATATATGGGATATCAATACCTAGTAGGAGCTAAATCTAATATTCATGTAGAGACCCTGTATTTTCAGCACTGCTTGCAATGTAGGGCTATAAAGAAGGGTGAAGATGGATGGCATGGGAGAAGGAGGCAGAGTGGGGTACTCTGGGGTTGAAGGCAGAGTGATTGTGGGGAATATGGGATCATTTGTTATTAAGGCACTGCCCCTTTAACCCACCCACGGCTGCATTCCACATCCGGGAGTCACAAACATCCCAGCACCACCACGGTGCTCATGGCCAAGTACAGTCCTCGGGCCCTATTGTTACCACGCAGAGAGGATTGTGACACACGAAGGACACTCAACTTCCCTCTCCAGTGCCCTCCAGTGCCCTCCAGTGCTTCCCCATTCCTACCATGGCTACTCTGAAGGTTTTACAGCTTGGTGAGAAACCTAAGTGGCTCCCTGCCACTGGTCACGTAAGGAAGCCATTTCTCATGCACGTGATTCCTGTTCCCATGCTACTGTTTTTGTCTGCCATTTAGGTTATACTCTAAAAGTTCAGATATATCTGGTTAAAGCTCTCTTCTTCCCTCATCATACATACTTTGCCAACATCAAGGAGGGAAAGGGGAAACCACATTAATCGATTGCTGTTACAAAGTAGTTGTTTGGGACAGGTACGATGGCTTCTAGGGACAGTGGAGACGCTTACAATGCCACATGGTTGGCATGGTTCACATTTATTTATACTTTACAGGTCTGCACAAGGGTTTGCTTAGTTTCCCTGAGGTAATGTGTCTGTTTACATGTATTAGGCAACCATTTATACTCCCCATGTGTATGCTTATTAGGAACTAAAGGGAAATGGGACGTGTTATTGTCTTTGAATCAGCAATTAAACAGGTTAATTCAAAGAAAAGCTAGAAAACATTCTTTCGGCAGGGAGCATATTTTTGGGGGGTGATTCCAGTATTCAGTGTGTGCAACACAGCTGGGTAGGAAATTGAGGAGGAGAACTTTTATTGATTTTTCTCTCTTGATCTCACCAAATGAATATCAACAGACCTGATGATTCAGGTCAATGGAGTGTGCTTAAGTGTCATTTAACATAATTTACTGCAAGTCATTTGGGTTTGGCTTCTGTGGGAAAATGGTAGTGCTTTCACTTAAATGCCACTTATGCAGACGTTCTCCTGTGACCCCAGCCTTGGTGGGACTTAATCAGTGAATATTGCCCCCGAGAGAAGCCGATTATCCCCCCCCCCCTGAAATGTGGGAGTTTTGCAGCTGATGAGCATGCTATGGTATTAAAGGCTTTTCACGTGTCGTTTTCAATACAGATTGATTGCCAATGAACTATGAAGGCTATCCTCAAATTGATCATTTACAAGGGTTTTTAGTGCTGCGGACTATGTTTTATGATATTGTTGTTCAGATTTCTATAATGGAATGCAAATCAGTATAGCTATATTGAAAAATACAACTTTGTAATCATTACCAAATGTTGTGATTCACTTGTCATTTCCAGTATGATATCATAGGGAACAATAATGTAAATGATAGTGAAGGTGAAGGAAATATAATTAGGTTACAGGTGGTACATGGTCATAGAATGAACACATAAAATGACCATACGTACAATCCTTGGCTATTTGGATAAATTGTATACACGACAGCTCTCCCCCTGCCCACATGAGTTGAGTTTGAGTTTAGATTTTTTAATGGCATGAACATTCGTAAGCGATACAGACGTTTTTCAAGAAAATGCCATATTAATATAAACAAGACAATTAATAGTTTAGTCTATAGCACTAGTCTATCCCGATTGTTTATGCAATTTCTACACAATATCACATGAAATTAGGACCAATGTCTGGCGATCAGAGGATTACAAGCACTAATCAATCATGAGCGTCTCTGTGTATTTCACACAATACTGCATGAACTTAGGACCGATGTCTGATGGTCTAGGCGTTACAAGCCAGTATGGGTCATTGTGATTTCTAAATCAGTATCCTCTCTAGCGGCCTCAGGTCAGCTGGCTTTAGACTCTTACTGAAGCTGTCCCTAGTGGCGCTTCTTTGTTGTTCTGCAGTCAGCCTGTCCCATAGACGGGATCCTCTATACTCGGGGCTATTTAAGTAGCAGTTCTTGATTGGACGCCGTAGTTTGAATTTCGGCCTGTTGTTTCCTCTAAGTGCTCTGGTCGGTACTAGCAAGTTTTCACTATCAAGGGCTCGCTTGTACATGAAGTTCAGGATCTGTCGATTCCTTCTGACATGTAGTTTCTCTAACGAGGCGTCAGTATGTAGATAGTCAACATTCACCTCCCTAGCATCATGGATGTTGTTGACAATTCTCAGACAGTCGTTTTGGATAACCTGTAGCTTCTTCACGGCCCAATTTGGGCCACTGTCCAACAGGAGTGGACAGTATTCGAGGCAGGGCAGTACCATGGTCTTGTATATCATCATGGTCGTGGGCTTATCAGTTTCCTTCCTGGCGTTCCAGAGCTGAGTGTACTTGCCCCTGACTGTGCCAATCACTTTCTGTAGGTGTTGGCCGAAAGATAGGTGACGGTCTATAACTACTCCTAGGTAGTTGAAGGTGGGTGTAACATCCAGGATACTTCCATTCATTCTGATGTCTAGGTTTGTAGTGTCGATGGGCGAGGTGGCGGGGTATGTCCAGAGGACTTTGGTTTTGTCCTCGTTGATTGTCAATTGGTTTTTGTTGCTCCACGCACATAGAGATGTTGAATCTTGTTGTAGAAGTGACTGTACCCGCTCAGGGGTTCTGGCAGAACAGACCAGAGCCAGGTCGTCGGCATATATATATCCCGTGGTGTTCTGTATGGCATCTTCTACATCGTTGACATATAGCAGGAACAGTAGAGGCCCCAGGACGGATCCCTGGGGCACTCCACATGTGATTGGTTCCGTTGGCGAGTCAACACTGTTCGCTGTTGTGTATTGACATCTAGCCTGCAGATAGCTCCTCGTCCATTCCAGGGCTTGTCCCGAGATGCCTAATTTGAACATTTTTGAGAACAGAATTGTGTGATTGACAGTGTCGAAGGCCTTGCGGAGGTCTATAAAGACCACCGCAGAGGGCTGACTTGCGTTCATGGCTACCAACAGGTCCCTGGTCAGGTTGAATATGGCATCACTGGTACTGCGCCCTGGGATGAATCCAAACTGTTGTTTTGACATGTGGTGACGGTTTATCATGTGTGACATTACCCTTGTGTGTACAATCTTTTCACATAGCTTGGAACAGCTATTCAGGAGACATACAGGCCTCCAGTTCCCCACTAGCTCGAGATTGCCAGATTTTGGCAGTGGTACAATTTTGCCTACTTTCCAGTCTGATGGGAAGTCTGCTTCCTGTGTGCTGTAATTGACTATCCTCCTGACCACTGAGGGTACACATAAGATAGCGTCTTTCAGAACACTGGCTCTTACGTGTTTGATGCCAGACGATTTTGTAGTGTTTATTTTCTTCATCAATTTGCTAACTTCTATGTCATTAGTAGGGTGTAGAATGAGACGTTCTGCCATCGGGATGTCGGCGGGTGGTTGGAAGTCTTGGTTATTTTGGTTGTCTGTGTCGAACTTTTCTGCCAACTTTGGGCCGATTGTACTGTAGAAGTGGTTTACATAAGTAGATATTTCCTCTGTGGGGATTCGTTCACCATTATCGTTCCGCAGACACATATCTTGTACTATACGATCACCATCCCATAGTTCCTTGAGAGTATTCCAGAACATCCTTGGGTCGTCCTTGTAGCGCCTCAGGTCCCCAAGAATTAGGGCCTTCCTGTTAGCAAGGGCCGTTGCTTCAACGGCCTTCATCAAGCGCCTCGCCTTGATAACCAACATACAGAGAACTAAACACTGGTTACGAAGAAAGCCATAATTCTTTAGTCATGAAGACATATTTATGATAAAGTAGGTCCACCATTTATTGACATTATTATCCCACAGTACCAACACTTTCCAACACACTTCCATTAAGATTTTATCATCAATTCCTTTCTCTTTACCATACTAAAACCATACTAAAATAGGTTTATAATGCTGCCCGCTCCCTCGTGGATCTATAGGCCTAAAGTCACTCCCCAGCTCCCAGAGGTGGCATTCAGCTCGAGCCAATGCCCTCTGTGCATGTGCAGAAAAGGTTGCTTCCAATAGCACTATAATGCGACCAAGACAGGGGACAAAAGGAGAACTGAAAATAGTCAATGGTGGCATCTAGCCGGATAAACAGGATGCCCAAATTCTGACACCGTTGGTGGCATGAATTCACATAGGTCTAAGCTTTTGGGCCCCAGATACTAGCAGAAAAAGAAGCTACTGATCTTAGATATGGCCATGGACATTGGAGATGTATACAAGTATGCATTTAGAATTTTTTTTGTCTATTATTAAAATCCCAGAGCAGAGCGGGAACCGTACAAAATATGGTGTCTCTAGTAAAAGGATATTAATTTTGGATTCCCAAGAAGTAAAAATGGATTTATTGAACTGACACAGATTCAACAGTTGCAATCCAAGCATGATATTTAACGCCAACTATATTACAACTGCCCCCTGATTCAATATAAAAATTTTAGTGGTGTATCCAAGGGCCATTGTACAGTCGTTAATCGTCTTTATTTTTCAGCAGTGCAGAAGAGGAGATTATCAGAGGAAATATTATTTTATTTGCTCTAACAGAGGAAAACCCGAATCGAGAGAATAAACGTTCTTTCTGCTACATGCAATGGCTTTCTCATCATATCAGGTAAACACCATAGTTGCCCACTTCGATCTATGCCTGTTATTATACCATTGTCTTTAATTTTGGACACAATCTGTGTCTTCCCTTTGCCGTATTCAATATGGCATTAGCCCATGACTAGGGAAAAGGATTACTTGCAACTAGTTGCATGTATAGTCAGCGCTGCTGAAGATTCTCTTATTTGACAGAACTATGTCATGGAGCAACACCTTGTCGCCATGTACCTGCCTTGGCACTGATGTTAGCCATGAATCAGGACAATTAAACTATATGAGGTATTATTTATTATAGCCCTACATCGAAATCAGGCAGTTACACTCAGCGTTACTACTGTAAAGCATGGCGTCACGTAGGCCTATTGGCCGTACCTAGACTTTTAGAAGATCCAAAAAGCCTTACCAGGGGAATGATTATGGCGACTGTAGTACTGTAGTATACATTTCTGACTTGCATGCTAGGCCTACAATGTATTATAAGAAGTTATTCTATGAATGAATGAAGCTGTTGTTACTGTGCATATCCCCACTGAGGGGGCAGGAGAATAAATACTTTATTGTGATTACCGGGGTATAACATAATGTTATTGTATAGGAAAATGATATTGACCATATATGCACAAAGGCATGACTATTATAATGATATGTAATAATGAGTTGGTCGATGAAATAGTTGAAAGACTATGTAAAGTAGAAAAGGGGTCATAACACAAATATGTAGATGATATATCGATATAGTATATCTATCAGGATATCCAATATGGGGAAATATAAATATGTAAATAAAAGGGTGTGTGTGTGAGGGGGGGGGGAGGTGAAATTGTAGATGTGAGTATGTTGCAGTCAAGAGAAAGACTGTGCAGGGAGGGGGGGTCATGTGACGCGGCAAATCCATGGTGGGTTGGGTAGGGTTATTTGTACTCCATACAGAGCAATGCCGATCATATGTTTTGCTTCCCCCAGTGTTATTCACTGTACACAGTGTGTTTCCTAGGAATCCTGTGTATCTTAGTAATAACTTTGTTGAAAATACTAGATAGCATGATAAGATGTTGTCTTATGTTGGTGGCAGAGTTACCATAGCTGCAGAAGAAAAGAAAACACATCTAGTCTGACAGGCGACTGCATTGTCTGTAGATGGCTTCATAACAGTGATCCATGACAGATTGTTGTTATCGCAGCTATATATTTGGTACAAAAAGTCAGAACCTGCTACCGGAGGGCATTCGACCTCATGAAGAAATATTGACATATGCTCACGTGCAGTGCAATGACCTTAACCATACATATAGCTGCTGTCCTTGGAGGGTTAAAACGCTGTGGCAGACAAGGTCAGATGGGGTTGTATTATGTGCATGCATTAAGGATATACTGTATGTCTGGAACATCCATATTTCTTTCTTTCTCCTTTAGATATTGATATTCCGCAGAGGCCAACCATTCTGATGCCCTAGGTATATTACTGGCCCAAGGATTCAGGTCGGGAATTCAAGACATCTTAATTAACATGTTATGTATTGACCAAATAGTGAGTGGGTAGCGGATGAGGAGGGGGTTCAGTGGCAACGTGCAAAATAGTTTATGGAACATCGATACCTGCCCATTTCAAGGACTGGCATAGAATGTAGTTGTTGCAATTGTATAGGGGCCTCTCAGGACTATGGATGTCACTGTTATTGTCATGCAATATCATGCAGTTGGACCACCTGTGTCACGCTTCTATTTGGTACATTAATTTTCACATACTGTTGCTACGAATGATATGGTACATCGAGACTGCCTGACGAAGGTACACCGGGAAGGGAATTAATTGATGAATCTTGCAGGAGCTATAGCAGGTGCATAGAAAGCAGTCTCAAAGTGTGTGTGTGTGGGGGGGGGGGGGACCACGTGGGTTTCTTATCCCCTTGTTACACCTCTTTTCCGGACCTTTTAGGCTTGACATTTCTTGGAGGGTGGGTAGTCAAATGTATGTGTGTGTGTGTGAGGGGGGGGGGGGGTTGTACCTACCACTACCCCTCCCCATGGCTATAATGGATTGTAATTATTGTCATATTGCATCGTGTTGTCATATTGCCACTGTGTGTGTTTACATTAGCAGCCAGTCAGTTTAATAATGCCTCGGACCTTTGCCAATAACAGAAAACGCCATGTACATGGTAATTGACAGAGATGAAGGTAGAGAGAAGTGTAGTACTGTAACAGCTAGGTAAGGGAGTGTTTATTCCAACAACATGGGGGGGGGGGTGCAAGAGTGCCAAAGATATCTCAGCCCCCCCCCCCCCCCCACCCGAGGGGTCCAAACCTTCTTGTCCCCCCTCCTCAGCAGGGTTAAAATCTACTGCGGCCAACCCCGTTTAGCTATGATAACACACCGGGTTTCTCTCCGGGGTTTCTCTGTTAAAAGGGGTGAACTTTATTTGGTCCCCTCCCAAATCTTTTCGTCTCCCCTCTCAAGGGGTCCTCATATTTTTGTTCTCACCCTCTAATTTACCAACCAGCTTCGTTGTTAATAAGTTACTGCTCCCTAAAAGAGTTCAAAAGAGTAAGAGTTGGCATGAACCGGCCGATGAAACCGCATGATGCTGACCTGGTAACCTGATATGTAATAGGAAGCCCCACCAACACTAGCGAAGGACACCATGTCCAATCTGCACAACCCAAGTGTCATCAGTGCCGTACAGGCCGACCTCCTGTTTCAGATACCGGGGAGAGTCAGTCTCTCATTATAAGGTATGTGCGGTCATGTGAGAATCTCCCGTCAGATCAATCTGACCCCAACCTATATATTCTCTTGCACATAACCCTTTAAGGACGGCATGTCGCTAAAAAATTGAGTTGTTGTCAAGATGTACCTATGCAGCTCCCATGTAACTCACCATAGTAACTTGCTGGGGTGGTGCAAGTAACTCGCCAGTGCGGCATGCGTTAGTGCATCATGCTGACCCTTCGGTAGTGTTTCAACCACGTAGGGTTGGCATTGATGCTTGAATGAAGCACTGACGAGTTACTTGGTGCATCATGACAATCTCCGGCTTTGCTTTATGCTAGAAACATATTGGTATAAAACAATGAAATAAAGTGGAATCCCGCAGCTACAATCAATGCATCTGAGGCATTTAGCTGCACCACTCAATTTGACATGGTCATCATATGACAGAATCTACAGAAAAAGGGACCTTAGTGCAGGGTACATTAAGGTCCCTTTTCCAAGTACATGCCACATGTTCTACTGTGGAAAACTCGCTGCTCATAACTCTGCATAGGTAGACCGTGAGCTCTTCTAGGGAGAAAGTTGCAAGGACCAGGAGGCTCTTTCAGAACGGCTTTGTCAGTTGTAAAAAGAATAAAAAGTCCACTATAAACCCTACAAGAAAAAATGCCCACGAACTCGTGACGTCATCTGAAAGAGCACCCTGGAGGGTCTTTCAGAATGGACACGTCAGTCGTCATAATTGGATTTTCGTCAAAGGGTATCACTAGTGTACTATTTTGTGTTAGCGACCATGGCAAATGTGTGGATCCCGAGTGGCAGTCAAATGAATATTGGGGCCATTTCACAAACTATACTATGCACTATACAAAAATAGCAAACACTATACAGTGTAGAAAAATGGCAATATATCCAATTCTATTTTCTGACGATTTCATCTTGTAAAACACATTTTATTAGTGGTCGTCAAATAGGTTTCGTAACGTCACCAATTTTGCCTACGACCACGTCAGTTGTTCTGAAAGACCCTCCTGGAGGCTCATTCAGAACAACTGACGTGGTCGTAGGGAACTGGTGACGTGACGAAACCTGTGTGAGGACCATGAGTTCTTTCTTCTTTCAGAACATGAAATCGTCAAAAAATAGAATTTGGTATATTTGTCAGATGGCAGGGTTGTAAATATACTTAATATACATACATAATATAATACACATATAATATAATAGGTACCCTTGTGAAACACACCAAATTTTCATTTGACAACCACTTATAATGTACAACTTTGCCACCCACTGCTAGACTCGTCAGTACCCAAATTTCCCCTTATGACGAAAATCCAATTATGACGACTGACGAGTCTGTTCTGAAAGACCCTCCAGAACAAGTAACATCGGCTCAGCAACCTTTCACTCACTATGTTGCTCTCTCAAAAATACATCCACTATCTAAAAGACATACAAGACGTCCATATCCTGTTATGTCAAGCCATAGAATGTATCAAGAAACCGACCACTTATAGACGCTATATAAGTGATTAGAGGTGGGGCCCATTTAGTCCTAAGGGAATATAATATGTGCTTGTCTAATACATCACGTGAAACGCAGGAAGCAGATGTCGGGCTGGATACAAAACCCCATGGCAAGTGCTTACATCATATGATAAGGCAAACTGTCTAGAATTCGTAAATTGCCCACTGCGTATATTTGTGCTCAACATCCGAAGTTGGAGCAGAACACTATACAAAGGACAAAGGGAAATAAAGTCTCTTCCTCCAAAGTTGAAATGTCAATTTAGAGAGGTATTTCCTTCCTTCCGGGAGAGGAGTTTCAAAACAGGATTCTTGTAATAGCTAATGCATAATAGCATGGGGGTCTGGATGTCACTATTGAAAGCCCAAAAAGGTCCATGTCGCCGTGTCGAATTTAGGGGTCCACGCCCATTTTCATGCACGCCACGAGCATAGTATGAGTATGCATTTCTTCTGTTTATCCACTGAAAGCCTTCCTCCCATCCCACAAACTGCACAGTGTGCATAATGTATCATAGCTGCTCAATGTCACCCCAATGGCAGGTATATGTATTGAAAGGATGATGAATAGGGTAATATATCTATCCTGAAAAGTCCCCCACACGAATGTTCGTGTGTGTGGGGCTGATGTACTGCTCACATGTATCTGTATCTCACTGTCAATGTCGGTCCCCATGTCAGGCAGGAGTATTCATTATTGATCACTGGGGGGTGTTTCGTTTTGTTTACCTGTTCATAGAAGGTGGTTTTCATTGTTTTTGTTCTATGTTTGTCAAATAGATGTCTCGCTTGGGAAAACCCTACACCAGGGGCCTGCCGTATCCGTCGGGTAAAAAGTGACGAAAGATTTTAAGTCTGACGATCATAATAAGGGGTTGTGAGGCCCCTAAGTCTCAAAAAGCCCCTATCCCTCAAATAATTGTGGGATAGGGGCCTTTTGAGACTTAGGGCACACCTGAAGTCCCTAAATGTCAAAAAAGCCCCTATCCCACAAATATTTGAGACATAGGGACCACATTCAAACAGCCCCTATCTGACAAAAATTTGAGTGAAAGGGGACATATATTTTGAGACATAGGGATATGTCAGGCCCCTATCCTACAAAATATCCCTAAGTATCAAAACCCCTATCCAGCAAAAGCATTTGTGATCAATTTTAAAGACTATTCTTACTTCTGCAATAAGAAAGCATGCCTCACAAGAAAAAAGCCATTCAAGGTTTGGCCCAAACAAAATAGAATAGTTCATATACGCTAAACATACTTTATTTTGCGCTGTACATATTTCTGCGATTTTCGCGGATTTAAAAATCGTGAAAATATGTACAAAGCAAATATCCAGTATACTCATACTACTACTATAGTCTAAAATCCGCAAATTTAAATACACGTGAAAGTGCACTTTGTAGTCAATTTGCGAAAATATACATGCGCGGAAACATATACGTTTACAGTAAATGATTTTTCCATTCCGCACATTTAACCAAGGGGACACTTTTGGGGAATAGTGGCTTTTGAGGGATAGGGACATGCTAAATATGTTTGTGACTTAGGGACTTGACATTGGCCCTATGTCTCAAACCGTTTTGAGAGATAGGGGCTGTTTGGCACATAGGGTCTTCACCTGGCCCCTATCCCTCAAACGGGCCAATTTTGAGGGATAGGGGCCTTTTGAGGGATAGGGGCCTCACAAGTGTCCCTTTCACAAGAAATCACATTAAAATACATAGAAATATGTATCTATGTACCACCTATAGACGATGAGGAATACCATCGTCAATTGCAAAATATGACACTATTGCCGATCCTTTTGTTATGACGGAGATACCAGCTGTTCTGAAAGAGACCCCTGAACGAATCTAGTCCAATTCTTGAGCATAAATATGTTCATAAAATGTTAACGACGACACCCCCAAATGCATAAAGATACATCTATAGTTAGAAAACATGGACCAATCCTAATATTTAAAAATTTTAAAATAAGATATATTAAGTAAGAATAAGCTTAAGGTGTATAGAATAAAGGGTCTGGCAACATTCATTAAATCTTTCATTTAAAGTGAACTCAGCCTACTATGAAATGTAGCTGGAAATTTAATGAATAGGAAAGAAAATGGGTGCCTTTGAGCTTTAACAGTTTTGGGAGCTGGATACAAAGTAATAATTCTATCCAACTTTGGGCATGCAATACTATTATATTAACTATGTGTAACCATTCCTCCTATAGTAGATCCGACCAAGGGATATATGACCTTTCTTGACTTACTCAAATTCACATTTTACCTCGCAAGTTTAGAAGCGTCTCCCTCGGGGGATTTCGTGAAAAACAGGGGGGTTTGACATGGACACAGTGGACTTCAGGTGTCATGCAACCAGGTTCTGTTATGTCGAGAGTACAAGAGTGAAGTAGAGCACGCCATCCGTTCCACTGCCACTTAGGCCCAAAAAAGAGAGGTTTGCTTCAGGTTACCCCACCGACCCTATCAAAGCAGGACCGACCCTACTTTTTCGAAAATGCAATTTTGAAGACATTTTTATATTTTTACACTTTTTTGGGTCAATTTGAGGTTTACAAAAGTTTTGGGGAAATGTTCCCATTTTCACACTTTTTTGTTCAATTTCAGGGTACTGGTATCGTACGTAGAGGGGCTGTAAAAAAAGTTTTTAAAAAAATCCGACCTACCGACCCTAGACTTCCCATGTTACCTGAAACAAATCTATTTTTAAAATTTGGCCTTAGTGAGTAGCTCGCAAGAAAAACCAGAAGCCAGCTTCTTTACTGATACAATGTCACAAAACGTTGGCCGTACAAATGCTGTTTAGTGACTCAACAATTTTTAAAACGGGGCTAACATGGAAATATTCCTTTTGTGACCATACAAACGTTAAAGATATGGTCATCAATATGGTGAAAGGCGTATAAAAATGTATATATATATGGTCACCAATTCACCATATTTGTCAGGTAGCATAATGTCTGGCGTACTAGAATGAGTGTTGCCATACAACACTACATTGTAACAGTGCTAATTGTATGTACCTGTTTTAATAGGACATCATATTCCTGTAAATTATCATTATTGTCCCATGAATATATTATCATTTTACACATATTCCGCCCACTTATATGTGAACAATGCGGCTGCTCGTTCCTCCCTCAATATGACGACGTGATCCTGTTTGTGGATATGTGTGTGTTGACAGTTCCCAGGTGTTGTCCTGGAAGATTTTAAAAGGTTCGCATCTGGAGAGAACTTGATATGCCCTTAGGGACGGTGCCTTAGCTGTGCTTCAACACATTACTCTAGGCACTAAAAAGCAGTCAATACCTCACTTTTAATTCTCTGGCTAAGGATGTCGTCCAAATTTCACATTGAATTTAACAGATAGAACCTTCCTTTAATTCTGTAATTTTCATCATCCTATTATTCAATTTTTGTTAAACAACAAAGGATGTGCATATATGTATTTGTACGGTCAACCATCGGACAATGTATGGTCACTGAGCAAGATTTGTATGGCAATATTGGGCGATATTTCCCTGTGATATTTGCACAGGTATATACTGCAATCGGGTTGTAAACACGGGTCAAGGTGGGTGTAAGAGGAGATGGATGGGGAGTCGGGAGGTCAATGGTTGCGGGCAGAGTGCTTGAGGGGAATATAGGACCATTTGTTCCTATGGAACTGCCCCTTCCCACCAACTGCTGCATTCCTCATTCAGGAGCCACATACATCTACTCCCCGGCAACCCCAGCCGGATCCCAACAACCAAGTAGAGGCTCCAGGTCCTACTGTTGCCCTGCAGAGAGGAGGGTGACACATGAAGGGCACTCAACTCCCACCTATCTCGTGCTCCCTGACCTCTTTCTAACCTAGCTTACTGATACCTTCATGGTAGTTCAGCGCAGTGAGAAACCCAAGGTGCGCCTCTGCTAATGCTCACAGGAGGAAGCCATTGTCCACACACGTGATTCCTGTTTCTATCTACTCGCCAGTCTACTTACATTAGAGGCCACTTTCAGTCTCTGTATAATAATATACGTCTGAGGCAGAAAGGATATTCCCCATGGCTCAAAGAGAATATGTTACATGCTGATCCAGTCTTTATCACTGCAGACTATATTATCTTATCGACTTTGAGGAATCGTAAGAGTAGATCTAATGTATTCCCATAGGCAGTATGGCACTTTCATGGTGCAATTCTGTCATTCCCAAGGTGTGGCACATTGCCGCGCGGCATCCCAGTTCCTAAAAAACATATTCTTAAAATACCATGCCACACCCATGTCGCTGTTTTGTTTAGATTGATGGACCAGCGGTACAACGTGGACCCTACGTGTGCAGGATGGAGTGGTACTACCTATTGACTCATATTATATCAATGAGACACTGGAGTAAAACAGGTACAGTGTAGTTGATGTGTAGAAAACTATGGGGTATTACTGGCAGGGGGATATTACTGACACCCTGGCAGTGTTGTGTGGAGTTTTTTCTAGGCAGATTGACTTAGAGTAGCCAATAACCCTTTAAGACATTTTGGGGACCTCTCCTATTCCCCTCAAAGACAAACAGTTTGAAAATCAACTGTGTGATGAGGATACATTCCCTGACAAATCATTGACTCATTAATCTCAACATTGGGGTCTTATGGGGTTTGCTAAGATTTAAGAGGAATTGGATCCAGGTTTACCGGTTTAACTTTATGAGCTTTCATGAACCTTAAGCATTCAATGATCATTTTTGAATTTGATATCAATGTCACTGAGATGGTAGGGGTGACAGTAATACCAACACATTTGTACAGTTGTGGGTATTAATGGCACCATGTCCTGCCGTCATCTATCTAATTAAGATAAACATGATAAGAAACACTGTTATTGGTTATTCCTTTGCCACTGCATTGTAGATGTAGATGTTTTATTTATGAGCAACCTTCACAAATAATGTCAATGCATTGGTGTGCTGTTGAGGACAGTGTTTGAGTATATGGGTGTGGGATGTCGGAATGACCCTGATTCCTTCATGGATGACACATAATTGTGTATCCCAAACAGGGTCAAACATAAGGGTGCCAATAATGCCTAACGTTACTATTGACTTTAAGAGCAGTATGATAAGCGACAAAAAAGTTGTCCTTGGCTATGTCAACCATTCATCAGACCCGTAACTGAGGCGGGGGAGGGTCATTGTTTCCAAGGCGTCAAAGAAATCACCCTAGGTGACTGTGAAGTGGACACCATTGGCTACATGCCATTTCTGATTGGACAATCATCAAGGATTTTAGAGAGAAAATACATGAAAGAATGATCAAATACATAAGCATTACATCTAATTACCGGGACTCCTCAAATATAGCACACAAAGTTCCACTACTATGATTAAAAGAAAGTCCAGTTCCACCATTAAAATGATCAAGTCAAGTTCCACCATATCCAACAACGAATTGCCCTGCGATGAGGGCTAGTTACGGGCCTGTTCATCGTCTAATTACTAATTAATTAGGACAATTAGTGCATCAGCGCCCTGTTTACTTATATGTGTCATAGGGGTGTACTGGGTGGAATCATATTCAAAGCTCTTTGCACTGCTATGACTAGTAATAGTATTAATTGAAGGTGGGAATATGACTTGTGGGCTGTACTAAAACGGACATTCTCACCACTCACACTTAACCACATAGTAGACTAGAACAGCACTAGAATTGTGAGTGGGATATGCTTGGTGATTATGCCACTTTGACTATACGGATAATTCCATCTTGTTAGGTATTCACTATTGTAGTTCAGCTACGTGGAATGACCTTCATCCTTTCATGTAGGATTAATAAAATGTAATTAAAAAGCAATTAAATACCAGGTTCTAAGTCGGATCAATACCATCAACTCGGGCACTGTCTTTTAGACATCCCCCCTACAGTCGGTGTCCATAAGTTACAGTACAGTCGGTATCTAAATGACAGGTATCCTCGATACCTGGACCAACCAAAAATTTTTAATTTTTACTTAGGGCTCTAGGATGTCTTTCTTAATTGCCTTTCCCGATACGTATTACGCAACAATGGTGTATTCTGTTGTCATTTACAGTCTTACTACCTAAGACGAAAACTAATTATGATAAAAGCTCTAGATAACCTCAAACTGAGGACCAGTAGGCTGCCCCCCTCCCACACACATACCTCAGCCAAGATGTAGTGTGAGCTTGGGCTACACAGGTAAGCTAGTTTACTGCAAACTTGGTCTAGAAGGACTGTGAGGGACTGGTTTCAAATCTTAATTTCGCATGAAGGCGAATAAACCTACAGTATCAGCTTGATCAAACACATGTGTTGTTTTGTTGTGCAATATACACTCATCTAAATCAAATTTGCATCCCAAATGACATATAGCTGGGACTTATAAGGAAAGTGGAAAGGGGGGATTTTATTGATTTTTCCATTGAATGTACTCAAGTGCGTGCCAACAGACTGGATGACTCTGGTTGCTGGAGCAGGTATACAAGTAAGCAACACCTGTATATTTTGGGCAATTCCTGGAGAAATGGTTGGTGCTTTCATGAGACCATCCCATATACCCGATAAGATCTTAGTTAGCGGCTGCAGCTAGGAAGCATTAGGGTGAGAGGTGTACTTAAGTATCCTATACCTACTGGTAAGCCCCTTCCTGATATGTTAATAAGGTCCTATCACCTTAAACAGGGTTGTCGACCGGGTGTGGGAAACTCTTTTTAGAGACACCTTTTAGAATCACTGACAGAATCTTGATGAACTTGCTGTTCACATCAAGGTCTATCTTGGAATGATGTTTGCGTCAACGACTGAAAGTTGCCAGTGAATCACCGTTATTTTGACGACATCTTTTTACAGTGCTTCTACCCGGGCTTCTATGTACTGAATACAGGTGTGCGCTAAAAAGGGGTTGAAGCCAATGCTTGCTTCCATACCAAGAATTGATTCTGGCGCATATGTATCCATATAGGACAATATATGTGGACATAAACTCAGTCAATGGCACTGAAAACCGTCCCTTCCCCCACAATCATGCCGTCCCCATGCATGTGACTCAAATAGGCTTGGTTCAAAAGGCAACAACAGGTAACAACAGATAAAGCAGGGCTATGTATTGTCTGTGGCTGGCTTTGTATCATATCCTCAAAGGATGACCTTTGATGACCAGGATTTTGTTACTGCTGTGAACTTCATACCCTACTTCAGGAAGGTATTCAAGGTCATAAAAAAACATGAATTCAGTGCAGCTCACTAAACAACCATGGTGCTCTTTCAGAACGGATTGCTAAATTGTAAGAATCAAATGTCTATTATAAAGTATATGCCCTATAGGAAGAGAAGCCCACATACTCATGACGTGTTCTGAAAGAGCACCCATATATGTTATCGTCATCGCTATCTATATCTTTGTGACCCACAAAGAAGCACATGGAATTTGCATTAAGGAGAAGGATGTGAATCCAGAGGGATACCAAAGCAGCTACTGTGCTGGAGATATCTTTTTTCTGCAGAAGACATGGAATTGATACTGAAGGAGCCCACCACGCAACATTGCCCACAATATTGATCATTTATGGCAGTTATGGCGGGATGTCCTCCGAAGTCACAGCAAAAGGAAAGGCTAGTGCTGTTTTCATGTCTGGCAACATAATAAATGTCGACACAATTCTGGTGACTTGATATGATCGTGCAAAACCTGGATATAACATTACGCTTTCATAATAAGTCAGTAATAATCACAGGAAAGGGACTGTCCCAGTAGGCACAAAATTCAAGTCAACATTGAATCAACGTTGCATCAGCATTGAATCAACATTGACAACCATTTGTCAATGTTGATTCAATGTTCTGTGCCCACTGGGCGTGTCGGGTTTCGGTGTACATATCAAATACATGTAGTAATATACTCAGCAAGACGAGATGGTGCATACGTTATGTAGCCTCTTGGAGGCTCTTTCAGAACAACTGACGCAATCGTAGGCAACTGGTGACATGACGAAACCTGTTTGACGACCACTAGTAAAAAACTATAGGAAATTAATGTAAATACCACATTTTGCCAGCTACAAATACCCGCGTCAATTGCAAATATTGCAATATTGACGAAAATCGCAATATCACAACTGACGAGTCTGTTCTGAAAGAGCCTCCAGGGTCCTCTTTCACAACAACTGCCGTATCTGTCGGGCCGTCAAAATATGTTGCAGACAGTACAAAGTGAACCTGATCGTCATCATCAAACCCTAATTTATGTACCCCGACAGATACGGCAGTCGTTCTGAAAGAGGACCCAGGAGGCTCTTTCAGAACAGACTCCCCAATCGCCATAGTTGGATTTTCGTCAAAACACGTCACAAGTGTAAATTTTGGTATTGTCGTCAAACAGGTTTCATCCCGTCACCAGTTGCCTACGACCAGTTCAGTTGTTCTGAAAGAGCCTCCAGGACAGCCCTTTCAGGGTATGAGATCTTCTCAAGTATCACTGTATTTGCACCAGGGCCATGGGCACTCACTTCACACCACCTGATGGCATTGGGCAATATATTCTCTCATTCCGCTGTGGACGAGTATTCCGCATTAGCAAGATGATCACTGTACAGCGCCATTTTGTCTGGTACCAGTGCTGTTTCCTGTTCTTATTATAGCAGCCAGCTGATCAGCTGAAGCTGGTTCCTGTCATGTCTGAAATGTGGAGTTTTAGGGGCCACATTTTTTTGAACGATTGGTAGTTGAATATAGCCATCCAGATTAGGGGAGTGGTTAGGACACAGGCCTGCCAATCCAGAAGTCCCGACTTCGAATCCATGCCAGGACTATTTGGTTCACACCATTTCAAAATGCTTTATTTGGTTGGTGAAAATCGTTGTAGTTTACAATTTGGCTGTAAAGATCCTTTACACAAGATAAATGATCTAAAATTAAGAATTTTTTTTTGAAAATGCTATTACTGACCAACTCGGGAAAATGTTAAGGTAACCACACAGCCTTGGCATGGATTCGAAGTCAGGAACTCTGGATTGGCATGCCCGTTGTCCTAACCACTTCCCCAATTTGGACAGCTGACATAAGGTATAGTCATCAAGAATCATTCAAAAATGTGTGACCCCTAAAACTCTCTATTTTAAACAGGCCAGGAACCAGCTTCAGCTATAGGTCTCACAAAGGAGAATCACTGCATCTCGCTAGTGCGGAATATAAGTATAAGTATCCTCTAAATCTCCACCTCCAGACAGTGACTCTGGATGGTGGTGTCCAATTTTCAGCTGGTTTCGGGATCTCCTTCCTTCGTCTTGCCATCCCCAGAGCATCCGCTGATGGCATAGTTCCTGGGGAAAAGAGACCCAATCTCCCCCGAGAAAGGTTGTAAATGGGTAATCTCCAGTGTCCCTTGACTCCTCGCGGAGGCAACCGCTGACCAAGACTTAATTTGGTTCCATAAATAGCCAGGTTTCTTAACCTAAGCTCAGTTGACGGCTGCACAGAGAGAAGAAGTAGGATCACTGTAACTCTCAAATGGGAGTCCAGCCCCGATCACTGAGGTAACTCTCCCCACAACTCTAAAGTGACTTCCAATCATTAGGGAGTCTTAGAACAGAGTCATTATAGAGTCATTATAGAGTTATTTTAGAGTCCTGCAAATGTTAAGGAGTCACGTTAGAGTCCTGGGGAGAGTTACCTCAGTGATCACGTCGGGAGTTACAGTGATTCTACTTCTTTTCTGTGTGTGGGTAAAGGTCCGGACACTGTGAAAATATGTCTGCAACGTTCGCTACCTTTAGCTTTAGCTACGTCCATTTCTATGTTCACCATGTGACACACGTGAAGATGACCGCTATGATATAAAAACATGAAGATAATTATAAATTCTACAAATGTAAACATGAAGATAATTATAAATGCTACAAATATACACTTAAATCATAATAGAATCACGATCTAAACATTGCACGGAGACCTCAAATTTCTATGGTAACAGAAATATTTGTGTTTTGGTATAACTATGGAGGGATGGGGTAAAAAAATGCTGACCTGTATAGAGGGGAGAAGGTGGACTGGAAAATCAACCAATCACCCGTGGCGTTAGATAATGACCACTCCCTAAGGAAAATAAGTCCCTGGACCATCATCAGAGGCCAATCTGCACCATAAGCAGAGGTCATGTGAATGTCAACGCCGGCAGGTGATGCTGACGGTCAGCGTCTCAGACCCGGAAGTCGGCCACCTGATTCCACTGGGTGGCGCTGCGAGCTGCAGCAGGGAATTATAGTCTGTCTCTCCCTCCATTGAATAATGGAGTCAGTTGACCACCAGCGCATTCTATCGGAGGAAGCCTTTAGATTCGAGGAAATTAAAGGATATATGTCAGATCTCAAACTGCTCAAAGAGGGAATCCCAAGGGATGACATCATAGCTAATAGCAGCCATGCACACATTAGGGTTTAACTGACTCTATTTACCGAATGGATGCAGGTACAGACTACAGGTAATTATGGAATGTGATAGAGATTCCCGCTGGCTGTGGGATGTCAGGAAAGAACGTTATCAGGTGCTGTGTATTGGAGATGTCATCTATTTCTCCTCAGGTGACCTCAACCCCTACTGTTATTGTTTTATACTGCTCAAGGTGACATCTCTAGAGCAACTAAGCATATTACATGTCATGCTCTCCTCTATATTAAGTATGTTGATTGTTGACAGGCATCTTCTTTTTCTGCTAATTAGTCCTCATCAATTCAACATACAACATATCATATCTTTTTGGTATGTGTTGCCGTGTAGCAAAAATATGTATGGCTTCTTTAATGAAATCCTTGTATGATAGAGATTTATTTACTTCCGAAAGGCATGGTATCCTGACAGCCCATACCCCCCGGCCAGCTACAGTGTGCTCATGTTCTCCTGCAATGGTGAAATCGTACTCTGTTAATACCCAGATACCCTTGGAGCTCTTTCTGGTAGATTTAATACTTCTTGGAATTGCGGATATATGATTTCTGAGAATAGGTTCAGGAGCAAGCATTATTTCTTGAGCCTAATCCTAACCCAATTTCATTTGGTTAAAAGTATTAAGGTCTCTCGGTACAAATAGCCGACATAATTTCTAGTTCTGACCCTATTTTTATCCTTCAGAGAGTAACTTTGTTTTTCTGGGATTCTTAAAAGTATAAGGGAAAATATATTTTTAACATTTTTGAACTTCATGAAAAATTGACCAAAAATGTCCCAACCAAACTTCTCAGATGTTTATATGAGATGATCTGGGACATAATCAATCCATAAAAATTAATAGTCATAGGTGAAACCAATGGGCTATGACTGATTTAAGGGGAAAAACACAAAATAAATTTATTGTATTTCTACATAGGATCATAAGATACACTTAATTTACATTCAAAATGATAGTGATTTGTTGATAAATTAATACAGCTAGGGACTTAATCAAATATTTTCTAGTAGGCCCAGACAGGTCATAATAGAGTAGTGCATAGCTTTTGGCAGTAGCAAAACACAGTGACAAGATGTGTAGAATGCTGTAGTCTGAGATTTAAAGGGGTAAAAAGACAAGTTAAGACATGATTATACAATAGGGAGACATGCTTTATCACGGTTTTAGGCTGTTTCATTTTTTGCCACCAGGTGCCATATGCATAGACCCTGGTTTACCCCTTTAATTTCGGCGACTTTCCTACCTAGCTATGTTCGAATTGGACAAAGAGCTGGCACAAAGGCAAGGGCATACAATAATTATATGTAATAGACTTTATATAGATTGCAAACAATATAAATTTGACTCTAATAGTCAACAGACAAGGCAAACAAAGCAAGTGTTCCATGATGTAGCAGGTCTGTCTATCCACTAGCAGTCAATTATCAATTTCAACTCAATTTCAAAGGTTTTATTGCTGTCAATCATAAAATGTTGTTTCAAGCACAATATTGGGCCGACAGACCCTTGCTCTAGGTGGAACAGTATACAGAAAAAGTAACATATTAATATCAATGAGCTCTAGCTGCCTTCAAGTTCCAGGAAAAAGAGTAAAAACATATCATTATGACTCGACGCATAGACTTGATGAATGATTAGTTATGGCTTGTACACAAAGACAAGTAATCATAATAAACAGTGAAAATAACCTTGCATACTTTTCATTGCATGGGAATGGTGATTTCTGTATCAACTCTATTATATCTAGAGAGATAGTTTTAAAATCAAAATTATATACCCTGCCCATCAAGGCCAGGTTCGTTGAGCAGTCTACCCAGCCAAGAGTGTCCCTAAATAGTATATGAAGATAGCTACAGGCTACAGCTTGAATCTGTCCCTTTTCAAGTCCCTAAATATACATACAGAATGCTTCTTAAACTAAATTCAAGTAATTAACATATAGAAATGAAATAAAATTCCCCTAACCTGACTTCACTAACGACTTCACACTTTCACATTTTAATCGTCCTGACACCGTCAGGTATATATACTAATACTAATAATCTATTATGTTTACCTCAGTAATCTCCTCCTACATTATCTTCTTCCTGTTCATTCACATCTGCTTCTAACCAGCTAACTTTCTCTAGGAAGCAACATGATATGCATGTACTTGTATTCTGGTATGGTATGGTGATATGCATTTAAAAGAGATAACAGTAACTAGACCCACATTTCCAATAACCTTATCCTTTAGGGTAGTATAGTCCTGACGGGTCTATACTCAAATTACATTGGAGAGCATAAATTGAAGGGGTAGTGTAAGAGAGGTATTAGTCCGGTTTCCAATTTTTACTTCCGCAAATAAAACTGCTTATGCACAACAACAGGCTTACACTTGCCACATTGGAATAACCACCCTTATAGCCATCGCACAGAATGAGCATTGCCTTCAATATGCCGTTATCATACATGCCAGCTGAGCCCACCCACTCACCATGATTCAATGCAGCCCCATGGCAGATATTTATGTATACCAGGAGGATAAATAAGGAAAGAGGCATGGGTGTATTCTGAAAAAGGCCCCATCATAAAATCGAGTTCCATGCACAGGTGCTCACACTGCATGGCCTAGCCACATGTCACAGCCAATATGGAGGACAGCCCCCCCCCCCCCCCCACGCCAGAAGGAGCATTCATGATGCTTTAATGGGGTGGATTTCATGTTTACCTGTCATGTTTGACGACTACATGCTGTCATTTTCTGTTATGTTCGTAGGCATTTGATCTTTCCGATTTTTTGCATAAGAGCAATTTATACCAGCTTGTGGGGCTCCTCCCCTCATCATTTTCGCGGTGCATGGCACAGTGTAGTTTATCGGCACATGAACAGATGAACATATGGTTGATGGCATTCAGCCTACACCAGCCTACATTAGCGTGGGCGAGGTAAACAGACAAAGCCGAACAATGACACACATCCATTATAGACAGAGGTTGGTGAATGACTGCATGGGAGGGAGTGATAGCGGGTCCAATGGTTACGTCATAATGTTGCGCAATACAAGGATTACCCAGTCAAGTGGCAGCTTTCTGGAAAAAATTCCATGAGAACTATTGGTTTTATGTTTGGACATCTACAACATTGTAGGAATGTGTTGGCCAAAAGGTTTGAAATTCTACCAATTTAAATCGACCAAAGGTCAGAGTACTAGTGGAATTACGTTGGTAATATGTTTGATCTATTGCTGCGTTTTTTAGATACAAAAATGAAGAAAAAATGACTATTACTAGTGGTTTGATGAGAGAGATTTCAAGACCTCCAACCACGGTGCTTGTACAAGACCGGCGGTAATTCAACACCCAGTGCCTAAACCTAACGCTATGCAGTGATATCCATAGCTTTATTGTGAGAACCTAGGTGGGGTGACGTCGGATGAGAATCAAAATCTTTAAAGGATTTGAGTGAGCATAAAGAAGCATAGCTAACTGGCATGTAACACTGTTTGTGTCTGAAGCAACGATTCATTGATGCTCCCTTCCTCTGTTAAGGAGCCAGGGCCACGCCATTCTCCCATCACATTGATGCTCCTGCAATTACCACACATATCACAGGAAATGGGGGAAAAGAATAGGATTACTTTGGCAGCCTCTGAATGAGAGGATTGCAAATTGTCACAACAAATAAAAATATGAAGGTCTCTGAGCCACAGCCAAAAGGGAAAAAGAATCAATGATACATTAATCCCAGGATTCAGTATCATTGCTTATCTGGACAGTAGATTTATAGACTTAACCATGGCGTGCTTAATCATAAATGTAAGAGTACCAGGCAGCAAAAGGAGGTCAATCTATATGGTATGCAGACCTCCCTCTAATTACATCACAGTAATTTGTGACCATAATTATTTGAAGGACAGATTTACCCATAGGTTAACAATGACACTTTAGGGTTTATTCGTAGCAGAACTCAAAAGTGATCAGAGCACAGATTTGGATGCGTTTTCATTGACAATGAGAAATATCCCAGAGAGACTGAATAACACTATCCAGAATGCAAAAGCAGACATTCTTCCTGATAGGCTACAGAAGAATAAGGGGAATTCAAATATGTACGGCGAATAGGATTGTGCCTCTACATGGGTACCCGCAAGTTTGACCGTGTCGCCGGGTCCAATTTTAGCAGTAGGGCAGTGGCATTGTGTCGATTTTTAGCTATATAAGAACAAAGAGAAAACCTCCTGTGGGTCGATTTTTAACCACGATTTTCCTGTGTCCGTCGATTTTTAAAAGGGCCAAAAAGGGCCGTGTCGCCGTGTCGCCCGTGTCGATTTTTACCCATTTAGAGGCACAGGATTGCCTTATAAAGCACAAATAGGACATATAAATATATATCAAGGCTTATATAGGCAGGACGCTGAGGCTCACTGTAGTTGTATGGAAACACAGATCTATAGTTCTTTTTGCCTCCGTGAGTGAGAATCCTTTGATAAAAGGATTCAGAAAGGAACTGATGTTGCTTCCCCCATAAATAGGACTCCTGGTCCAGAAGAATATTGACATAGCGACTGTAAAATTCGACAAAAGGGAAGACAATTGGTATAGGTAAGAATAATCATTATTGTTAACAAAGCGTCTCGAATACCTTTTGCCAACAGCAGAGTAATCAAAGATGCCTTGTCATTTGTTGTCCTTCAGCTCACAAACATATTTCAACAATAGAGCTTTCCACAGTATGGGTACCAATGATAGGAAGAATACGGAAACAATAGCTTTTGAATACCTCGAACAGACTCTAGAAAGTAATAAAGGTTTCCATGACTGCCAATATGGGTATCACTCTGATAAGAACACAGTTAAAGCTGTGTATGCCTTTGTGAATGACTTCTACAGATAATGGATACTGTATATGGCTGCCAGCTACATGGATATGCGAAAGGCAGTTGACAGATGAAATATCAACCCTGACGGGCCCTTGCCTAATATTGCATCTGGGATTAGCAGAATGTCTGAGAGTATTGGGTATGGCACATTCATAGGGCGAAAAATGCCATTTGACGTCAACCATTAGTTAAAGTTAAAGTATATATTTTCTGTGTGTGTAATTTAATCCTTCTGTTTTACATCTGTCAAATAGAAAGAGTTTTTTGAAGATGTCTTACTAGTGCTGTGAATGTGATGGGATGTAGAAAACATGCATATTCACAACTTGCAAAGACCCTTTATCTCATAATTATACTGAAACATAAATTTAGGTCGCAGAGAGCCTAGGTTTCCCTATCCATTTAGCCCGCAACAAGAAAATAAACCATATCATCATTATGAAAACTTTAATCAGTGGGGTGCCATCTTCCCCTCACATTGTTACTTCTGCAATTGATACACATATCACAGTGATTCAAGGCAATGAGCAATATCTAGGATTACTGCAGCAAGGTCTGAGCGAGAGGAGTGCAAATTGTCACAGCAACTAACCATCTAAAGGTTTGAGGGAGCCAGATCCAAAGGAAGCAGAGAATCATTGAGACATCAATTCTGACAGCATTTAGTATTATATCTGTCCATTTACATCTTAGTATTGTTTAGTAGGAGAATGAAGTCAGAACATATCGTATATATATGCTCAAATTTGGTATTCATCAAACTCAGTGGCTTTTTTTCAGCCACTTATCAATGTAGTGATCAGGTAAACAGCATGACGTCACGGAAACAAATAATGATGTCCCTATACCAGTTGAATACATATGAAGCAAATCAAGTAGAAAACCCTGGCCAAGTTTTGCTATTTGATTTGCCTAATCAGAGGCCTACAGATGGACATTGGATGAGCAGTCATCACGTAAACTCAGTGTATTACAGTATTCTCGTTGTATGCAATAGTCTGTCATTCTAGTTCTACAGCCACTACCCAGTAAACAAAAAACGTTATATAACATTTTGTAACGTTATTTAACGTTATATAACGTTTCTCTAAGGCTCCTCACTATGGCATAACGTTATATACAGTTTTAGAACGTTATTTTGACGTAAAATAACGTTTTTTTGTTAGCTGGGTAATGGTCTAAGATACACATATAGAGAAAGTGCGTTTACGGTACCCCAAGCATACCAGATGCCAATATCTGAATATGCATAATTATCTTAAATCAATGTCTGTGGAAAACCAACTTTATCATTCAGATAACCTGGTTCTCCTAGAGCAGCTCCTTGTGCTAAGAAATATAGAGGGGTGACTCATTCCAACCTTAAACCACGGCGACAGCCAGTCTCAACATTAGTTATCTACGGAGGAAACCGTCTACCTCAGCCTCTGACTGCAAAACATTTAGGAAGCAAAGAAGGTATACACTAGAGCATGGGCCTAGGGTATATAATCAATAACTAATGTGTCCAAGGGTGGATGTGCATGAAGTGGTTTTCACACCGAGCAAAGTGCTGCAAGTCACGTGCCGGGTTCTACTACTCTGAGCAAAAGAGGTTAGTTGGCCTGTAGGGAATTGTATGGGCAAATTCAAATTGATGCAGCCCAAGACTGGGGCCAATATTGATCAGGTTGTGCCTACTCTGGCCATGTGCTGAGGAACCAAATCTAATTTACCAGTAGCCATTCGGTTTGTGTTCATACACTACTACCAGACTACAGTCTCTGTTGTATTTTTCTTGCTTCATTTATTATTTGTCTCTTTAGTAAAGGACTGGAACCAGTGTCCGTGAGGACAAGCATATAGATCAAGGGTGCCCTCCACATTAGCCATCCACCCGTACACATGCATTGGGCATCGGTATTATATTAACTGAATTTGGCATCAAGGTCTACAGACAACGCCCACGGGTGGTGGTGCACTGTTATGATGAGCCATACCTGTATATTTTGAGGGGAAATACCCTCTCTGTGGGGTTATTCAGAATATTTTGGATGGAACTACCCTCTCTGTGGGGTTATTCAGAATATTTTGGATGGAACTACCCTCTCTGTGGGGTTATTCAGAACACGTCACGAACTCGTGGGAGTTTTTACCTGTAGCGTTTATAGTGGACATTTGATTCTCACGAGTTCGTGACGTGTTCTAAAAGACCATTCCGGGCTATTGGCATTGCCGATAGACTAGTTCTGCCTTGACCACTAATGAGCCATCTTAAGCTCGTCAGTAATTAAGGTGTACATTAGGCGATTCATTGGTTACTCACGATTGCTATTATGATAACCCCCCAGTAGGAATATAGCATGAGGGTTCACGGGAGGGCCCTTATAACAAGCTGAGAGATGAGCAATATCAAAAGGTTGGTGATTAGGAGAGATATCTCAGGTCTGCGGCTGGTATTTATAAATTGAAGGAAATATTGCAATAAAGTAAGAAATTAGAAACCAAGGGCATACTACTAATAAAGAGTAATCAAAGCAGAAATTCTTATGAGTCACGAATCTTAACAGAGCATTTGAGTGGAGGGGGGCAAAATAAATTCAGACTCATTGAATGGGAGGAACAACAGAAATCCAACCACCCCCCTGTTATTTAAAAATGACCACTTCCTTGGGGAGTGCATGTGACACCTATAACGACCAGCACCGAGCACGAACATAAAAGGGGAGGCAGTGCAGGGGTTTCCATGGGGCCTGATGAGCTGCTCACTATAAGCCAGCTGATGCACCAACTGATCCTTTCCTCCTATCTGCCAGGCAAAGAGCAGCTCATATCACCTCGGTTTATTACATGATGCCATCCAGAGGTTATTTATACATCGTACATCATTATCATTGCTCATTTTAAGCAGATACTTTGGTACAGGCTAGCTCAACTACCGTGTATTACAGCCCCGATTCTAGTAAGTACTGATTTCGTTCCGTAAATGAAACGGAAGCTAAGTGATATAGAAGATATTCTATTAGGAGATGTTGTGGAGAATAAGAACGTTTGAGAGTAATGAAATGACGAAGGAATCATCATTATTTATTTAAGGATTACTTGTGTCCATCGTCCACTGGGGAACTTCGGCCGATTAGAGGCCAGTGGACGATGGCCATAAAACCCCTATCCACCTACACATAATGTGAGTACCTGTCCACCGATTCCACTCTTACTGCACTGTTGCGAATATGATAGTCATATACCACTTATTTCTTTCTATCATGTCCAATGGTATATTCTACAATCTCTCAAATAATGCCCTGAGGGGTAATGTGATTTTGGTGGCAAAATTCCTGATCTGTTAACCTTCAAGAATGTGAGTCTAAGTAATGGAAAAAGTTTGCCGAACAAAAGTATTTTAATAAAATCCACCAGGTAATCAGGTTACCTACAATGGGGGAGGTCTTTTAACGAGGCTAAAAATATGCTCCCTCATTAAAAGTGCCTGGCAGTGTGTTCTCAAGAAGAGGGGAATTTGAGAACTATGAAATATTGGTCTGCGCTAGGTAACAACCTGATTTTAAAATGTCGAAATTATTTCAACTATTATACAAAATCTCTATATATATGGTCATTTTCTATACATGCATGCATGTACACACATGCGTCTTTATAATGAACCCTTATCTAAGGCGAACTAAAGTCGAACCATTATATATGATATCACCTGTAAAGTAATTCTGAGGCTATTTCAGAGTCAATTTGATAGTCTAAGAGTCGACCTCTTTGATGGTGAGTCAGCGCTGAAGTTTGCGAGTCAATTTTTGGGTACTTTTCAGTCCAAAGGGAAAAAAATAAAATAAAAAATCCGACCTACCCTACCTAGATTTTCAGAGCATGTAACCTGAAACACACCTTTTGTTTTTTGGCCTTATTATATCATGTTTTACTTTATAAATATAACAGTACATAAAACTTATGTACTGAAAACAATGATGATAACTGACGGAAGTATTTACACCTGGCTTGACTTTATGATAATGAAAATTGATTTTGCGTATACATAACGATCAGAGAATGGACCCCTCACAGCACTTAACCATAGAAGAATCTGAAGCACACGTAGACGGAAATGACTATAGATTTATGTGATATCAAGGATATGTTAAATTGAGTCTTCTGAGAATGGCTGGTGGTTGGGAGAGCTGAGAGGCCGAGCCATGCAGAGGAAACCCGAGGCTCATAAGCTACCTTGAATGACAGGGGAAACTTCCGAAGACAAGGTGAGTTCCTGTTGACTTTAATATTTGATATTTCAAGGACACCCTTGACGGACGGTTCTTGCCCAGGATGGAGTATTGTTGTTAATTATTAAAGGCCTGTCTCTCTAAGTCTCCACACTGAGCTCTCAACATGCTTTATACTTTTAAAACTCATAAAAAGACTCATTTTCTCTGGGCTACAGCTTTTTTAATATTCCAATACAGTTTATTTAAAGTTCAAATTTTACCTGATATTGGACACTTTGTATTCCCTTTGTTATATTCAAGTAATAATGACAAATCTATCTTGCTATGACTCTAAGCATGGCATAATTTATCCAGGGTTTGAATATTACTATAGATATTTAACATATCTACATCTGAAATATGCTTTTAGCAATATCAAACCTGACCAATATAGGAAATCTAGAAATACTTAGTTTAACTGAGAAAACTTGATGTTTTCTCATCCATGGAACTTGAAGATTTATTTTGAATAATATGGGATTAATATATTTTGCTGACAGAGTAATTGCTTTGCTTCCCCTATATTCATGGGAAAGGGAAACACTATGGACAGTGATGTCCATCTTATGGCGAAATTTGATCATGTTCTTAAATTGTCTGCAACTATTATTTTCTGGTGATCATTATGTTATAAACTATTTCAGAATATACATACCTTTTGGTCCAGGTATGGGTTTATTGTCTGGGTGTAGATATTATAGCAGAATTTAGCATTATAGCAAACCTGTCCGACATTGGGTACCATGTAATTCTACAAATAAGGCATTAGTTCCTCACCACAAAACAGGCCTACCTCAGTGCATAATCATGCACAAAATAATACTGATTTCCATACAAGCTATTTTCTTTATTGGTTAGAAGAACATTTGAATTTTACTATGATATTCACATAATTATAGGGTATAGAAATCATTATATACTATGATTTTTAATGCTAAAAGTGTCCGACTTAAGGTGTACGTCCATCTTTGGGTGAATCTACCCTAGATAGTTTATGAACTTCTATCCCATGTTTAGGCGAATTGAGACACATTTTGTCAACTACACTGAGAGGTCCACATAGTATAGATGTATTCCTTTAATAGTGGCTACAGCGTTTACATGTCCATTACTGTCAGTATTGTATATTGGGTTACGTGGCAACGATCATCACTAACTGACGCGAAGGGTTTAATTGGAGTCGGCAGGTGCATGTACCGCGCATTGCCAGACAGCCGCAGGTGCTGCCAGGCACCTATAGTACATTCTAGTTGTCCGGTAAATGTTGCCAATGATTCCTCCTGTCAATAATACGATCAAGCATGCTGCATTCATGTTATGTATATACATCGTTGACGTACACCGTGCGCGCACACACACACACACACATCCTTATATCCTTATATTCTAGAGTGGGTATATAATCCTGCCATATACAATTCATGTTCAGTCCAACTCTTACTTTACCAGCTTAGCATTAGTTTGTAGTGAAACGATGTTTTGAACCATCGATTTTCAGTGTGTTCGCTATTTGCTATAATATTGCCTCTATTGCCTCCAAACCGTTCGTCTCTGCCTTGAATTCACTCCATATTGTGAATAAAGAACGATTTCACACAAACTTAGTAGATTTTCAACCCTCTCACCGCTAGCAAGCCGCTAAATTGGCCAGAGCTTCTAGACTTCTAAGCTAAAAAGGATTTTTAATTACTCAAAATGGATGAAAATATTTTCTTACAAGTTTCAATCAAAGACCCTCATGTTTGGTATCATATTAAAGCATATTACGTCCTCTGTCACATCCCACATTCCACTTGTGTTCACAAATAACGTTTAAAGGGTAGCCATGTCAACACCTTAATTCGCGATTTCTTTAGATAAAAAATTACATTAGACAGTTTTTCATGCTCAGAAATGGCACCAACACATTTGAATACCAAACAGAATATATATAATCATCATGGAAATTCCACACAAAACTTAATTTAAATAAGGTAATTTAAAACACCTTTGATATAGAATTTGTTTAATCAAAACGATAAAGGGAATCCAGAAATAATATATTATAGTTTGAATTTTGGTTAAAGGGCCACTTTTGAAATTAAGATTGCAATTTTACTATCACTATGTCTCCCTTCTCAGAATAGCTTAGCTAAGGTAATGTTCCTTTTAGATGAAATATTGACATGATTCTTTCAGTTTTAGAAAACTCTTGCCATCCCCTACATGGCAGAAATGCACCCTGAAATATTCTTGTCTATAGTCAGAGATGGAAACTGCCATGTGGTCAATTCCCATCAGTGGCAAGGCAAGTTCTAGTGAGCAATAAGATACTTGAGAGACTCAACCTGTTTACGGAGGCTCATTTCCACAAATCCAGTTATCCTATACGTGCCCAGCCTTTGTCTCGGTAAGTGCCTAATTCCGCACCCATCATGATGGAGGGAAGGAGGGGGGCTGTTAGCTTCATGACAATGCCATGACACACCTTCCCCATATTTAGGACGTAATGCATACATATATATGTCTACAGCCACTAATTGCCATTCTTGAATCAAGTGGATCATTTTTCTATAGTTCGAAACTATTACTAAATTTCATTATCTAGACTCTGTTTGTAGCAGTCTATCTTTCTGCCACTGGTGGCATAATGATTAATAATTGACTTTGCCCATTTTATTGACCTGTGGTATTGAGTGAAGGGAATGGTGCTTTTGGCGGGAGGCAGGTGCTTCATTAAGAAGGGGTGTTTTATACTAAGCTGGCACTGATGGCAGAACCCGGTGCTAATTGGCATGATGGTACTACAAGATAGCGACCATTCTTCACAATTATCCTGCATAAGGTAGGCTGCGCTACTTTATAGAGCATATGACTCACTCTCACCAAATCAGTGCAACTAAAAAAGTGACGTACATGATCGGTGGACGTACATGATCGGTGGACGTACATGATCGGTGACGTACATGATCGGTGACGTACATGATCGGTGACGTACATGATCGGTGATTATTGACTGCCCCAGTCTTTCTGATCATCATATAACATAAGTAAACCTTACCAAGGTGTTCATATAATGTCTGTATTGGTATTTAAAATGGTTTAAATGTGTAAATGATTCTAGTAAGAGTATTTTACATGACATTTCAATGCCGATCGTGTACGTCATGTGACGTACATGATCGGTGACGTACATGATCGATGATTATTGACTGCCCTACTCTTTCTGACCATAATAAAACATTTATAAACCTTACCAAGGTGTACATATAATGTCTGTCTTGGTATTTCAAATGGTTTAAATGTGTAGATGAGTCTAGTAAGAGTATTTTACATGACATTTCAATACCGATCATGTACGTCATGTGACGTACATGATCGGCCATTATTTATTGACTGCTTTAATTACCTTTTCTGACCATATTTAAAACATAAATCAATCATAGTGAGGTGTACATATGATGTAGGTCTAAATATGTGTAATCATAGACAGGTCAAGCAGTGGGTAAATAGGAAATTTTACATGACATTCCAAGCCGATCATGTACGTCATGTGACGTACATGATCGGTTACACATTGAGCCCCCCCCCTCCGGCCCCTATAAATATTTTGGGAGGTTTTTTTTTCTAATAAACTCCCCAAAGATACATTACAGCCTGTAGGTATGGTTGGGAGAGTTAAACATCGTAGTGCAGGGGGTAAAAGACGGATTTTGGACTCTGCCGATCATGTACGTCCACCGATCATGTACGTCACTTTTTTAGTTGCACTGATTTGGTGAGAGTGAGCCATATGCATATCCCTACTTAGAGACACTACATTGTGCAGAGGTAATGAGTCATACCTTTAATGAGCATCAGACAGGGGATCCCTATTCATCTTAGTTAAGCTTTTATCTGTGTCCCTGTTATCATGAATGGATAGAATAGAGCAGTTGAAAAATAGGTGTTGCTGATTGCGAGGAAAGCCTTTAGAGGTTCACATCTCTAATGCATCACTGTGTATAGCTGCGACTATCTATAGAAGTGCAAAAAAGGACAGTGGATGCAGAAAAAGACTTTGATGCATATATCAAATGTACATACAGTGATCTATTTACATGTATATATGTGACATGCACTAGGAAAAAGGACCTTAGTGCACCCTGCACTAAGGGCCCTTTTTGCAGATTGTGTCACATATATAGAATTTTAACTATACTAATTTACCACTTTGTTACATTAGAAAGTGACTGTCAAAGGTCGCGGAATAGCACTTAACGAGACAAAGGCTGGGCACGTATAGGATAACTGAATTTGTGGAAAATGACCCTCCGTAAACAGGTTGAGTCTCTCATTAGTCACTGGAACTTGGGTTGCTACTAAAGGGTAGTAACCAGATGGCAGACCCCATCTATAGAGACTTTTGACAAGGCAAAACTAACATACGTACCAAGCTTGAGGACACATCCACTATTCTAGTACGCCCTAAATCAACTGTACTTGTATTCAAATTAAATGGCGTACCAGTATAATGGCCTTCCCAGCAGCATCAGTGTACCCGGACATTTGCATTATAATTTCTTTTCCATTATATTTCTCTTGCACTACATAAAATGTATGGTACTATTGTAATGAAAACATCTCAATAGATCTATACACTGGCCGATCTACAAACTATAGCAAGATCCTCTTCCCCTGCGATACCCCCAGTGCCCATTGTTCTAAGATTACAGATAAGCTACTGCAGACCCATGCATGGTAGTCGGTTACCTAGCACAGCTAGGCGGTTATGGTCTAATTGAATTTGAATGCTGAACGTTTCATCTCAACAGCACTCTCAATATGAAAGATTCATTTATAAAGCAATATCCATCACTACCTTTCACATTTACACAGAGTAATATAACTATGCTTGCGTCTACATGCAAAATTAAATATTGTTAGTTACATTTTTCTCCGCTTTTTATCATTTCCTTTGATCAAAGATGGAAAACAGAAGACTATTGAAAGAAGCATTAAATATGTTAGGAAGCGATCATGGCCATCCATATTTTATTGCAGGATAGTTGAGGTGAGAGGGGTAGCCTCGGAATAATTGAATCAGTGCGTGCATTAACGTATTTAGATAAAAGAGACTAATTTGAATAATGTCATGTTATATCCGTATCGAGATGGAACACAGACACATTGTCTGCAGAAGGGAGGCTTCAATTTTGGTAAAATTGTATCACCAATATACTAAGACACTTTACATAGTTCATTGCTAAATCTGCCATGATCTGTACTGCCTTATAAAAGTCCCTCCTATAAAACGGTTATAGTAAATCTATATGAGTCAGAAACCCGAAAAATGCCCCAATTTTGGTCCCTATTGTGGATCACAACAAAATTTAGGCAAACTCAATTCATCTTTATACAAGTTCATTTTATCAAAAGACATGTATCTCAGGTCCCAGAATCCACTTGAGGGAGAGCTTATTTCCCAGGGGGTCAGTTTTTATTCACCGTCGAACAGAACCCGGAGTTATCGTTACGGACTTTCGGTCAAAAATACCAAACCATGTGTAAAACTGTAAATAAACACTACAGTAACTTCTAATCTGGTACACATGTTGCCACAATATGTATAATTAGGCATGCCGAGTTTGAAAACCATAGACTAAAAACGTTCTTTTTTAAGAGGCGACAAACTCTGCAAGACGCGTGGATTTTGGTAAAATTTAAAGATAAGAATGCCAACTTTACTCTAATTTCTTTAAAAATGCTCTATTTATAATAAAATTTGCTGTGTGTAATCTTCAACATGTCTACTATCAATATCAGGCTTAGTTTTGCATATGTGAAGACTCTGTGTGTGTTAGTACAACAAGCCATATTCATGGAGTTTCCGTTACGGACTTTCGGTTTTTGGTAGTACTTGGATAACAGAGGCTTCAAATAATTTTGAAATACCACAAAAGCACCTGTTTACCCTTATTACATGACACAAACATGTCCTGTATTAGAATAAATAACATTAACCATCATACTATGGTTATTAGTAGAATAGTTAGGCATTTACCAGGAGGTACACGAGTCCAGGAAAACCAGAGTTTTCGTTACGGACTTTCCGGTATTGGAAGCTCATAGCACAATAGATATCACACATCTCAAACATCTTCCATGCTCATCTACCTTATATCTATGTGTTCAAAAAAGGTTGGACTAGCAAATTAGCCATATAAAACCCATGTTATCATAATATTCTGACTATACAATCTTGCTTGGAAGACAAAATTTCAAAATTTCTTCATGAAAACTCACATGAGGCATATAAGGTCCAAAATAAATCTTTTAGTATTCAGGAAATGACTATTTAGGGTAATGTTAGTACCATAGGGGCATCTTGTGTTAAAATATTAGGATGATTAGCCATTTGGAAGTACTTTATTTTTTAATCAAGAGTTAACGTTACAGACTTTCCTAAACACAAAATTTACCCTGACAAATTGAAAAAGCAAATTTTCTTTTTCTTTTAGTGCTCAGATAGTTAGAATAGCTGTCCCTTTGACATCTAGTCCAGAAATGAGGAAAATAAGTTGATTATTAATGATTCTATAAGTATTTTTCTTGTTGCCAACGAAAGTCCGTAACGAAAACGAAAGTCCGTAACGAAAACAAGCATTTTGACCTGTAGTTATCAAATCCATGTATCCACTGGGGTTTTAACACTCTAGAATGATGTGTTGGGGCTGTTGGTATAATATAAAGCACAAAAAGCAGCATTGATTTCTATAATTATGGCCTGAGGAGGGTATTTGGAATGAAAAGTTGTCAAATTGTGTGCACAGTCTAACTTAACCACCCCTCAGGTAAACTAAAACATATACAACTGGCTCAAAACTTCACCCAGCTATGTAGCAAGGTGCGCTGTACAATATTTATCATACAATGAACAGTAGATGGACAATATCACATCAGCAGGAGGACTTTTACAGTACCCCCTGGTTTTCGTTACGGACTTTCATTACTGTTGCGGACTTTCTTGGTTACGCACCAAAATGCCCTTACTGAGTACACAGAAGCAATATTAGGCTACAGTAGCTATCCAGATGGAGGGAATATGTACCGGCCATGAATATCAATTGCTTTTAAATAGTAGCTTGGGGGTATTTTGTGTTATGTACCGGAAAATGTATGTAAAAGTCCGTCACGTTAATGAATCACCAAAGTCACTCTTTTGGACCTGCAGTTGAGAAAAATTTGCGGATCATCCCAATTATTTTTTTTATGATTAGAGCCCATAATCCGCTACATATTAGGTGTGAAAGCAATGTTGGGTTGGATTTGCAAGTAAGCAATCTGTCACATCAATAGTTTTCGTTACGGACTTTCAGCGAGCGGCATTTCACAAAAGAACCACCACTGTGAAAATTTCATGAAAGATATTGCCGTAAAAACTCCTGAATATTTGAGGTAATATATATACCTAATAGACTGAGCTGTTTGGAATGGGTTGTAATAGTCCTAGTGGCTTTGGGGGCTTTAGAGAAATGAAAAATTAGGGGGGAACACTGATTTTAGGGTATTTTTCCACTTTGAGGGACTATAACTCAACAAATTTTGGTCCGACAATTTTCTAACTTTTTTTTCCTGAAAGCCTAGAGTGTTTCATTTTACATGATATCAGAAGAAAAAGTATGGTGCAAGCAGTTCTATTTTTATGGCTGTTGGAAGGTGAAAAACCCCAAAAGACCACCAGTTGGTACGTGTATTGGGGGTCTGACTCATATATGACCCAAGCCAACGCAAAGTGTATACAGTTACGCGGAGGGATACTAGATCGTATTCTTGCAATTACTGTTATAATCTGCTTGATGCCTAAATATGATAAAGTAGAGTATTGCTTGATTGATTCACTAGTTTACAGCAGGAGGATGTGAAGACCACCCACAGGAGACCAGGATATTAGGGAAGGACACAGTTATCTTGCATTTGCCCTGATGCATTTACAAATTGCGAAGCTTATCGACGATGGACACGATTTTTCAGTGCACATTAATGTGGTCAATAAATGATTAGAACTCTTCCAAAAACATCCAGTGAGAATCAAGCAAGTGATAGGCATGTGGATACAGTTATAGAACTACTGGGCAATGTACAAACACTGCAGCTGTTAATATATATGTTCTGCTGTGGCGACCCGTTATAAATATTCCAGGATACCCCCTCTGGCTGTCCCCATCATTCACATGATGCCGTCCTGCTATGCTGTTAATGTCACTACCAAAGGCTTAAACAATCAGTCTTGCATATAGTAAGGCCACCCGAATAAATTGTTTCTCATCACCCAACACGCATCAAAAAAGAAAAGTGTTTTCTTTTGGAGATTTTTATTTTAAGCAATACATCAGAAAAACAATATTTGTATCAAATCGAATATCCCAGTAATGCAGCTATGTGTAGGGAACATAGATTTTACAACCTATTATGATATATTTACTACTAGACTAAACCAAGACTTGTAGTTCCCATGTCCGTTTAAAAACAAAACAAAATAATTATGAAATTATTCAGTATTACTGGGCGCTGTCACTGGGTTACACACTGCCACCCTATTCCTGATAACTCTATCAACACTGTCTTCGACAACGTTTACACTCCTCTGCACACAATGAGATATCAATCATAATGTATATCAACCAATGATTTCATTTAATGTAAAATCTGATTATTCCAACTAAATGTAGGTGCGTATTCCACCTGAGCCTAGGAGATGATGGTGCTCATAATATATGCTATATTACATTTCCCTTATACAGCAGTGTACCATCATATATCATACCTCCTTCGTTTTCTGGATGCTGTTGATAACATATCGGGGAAGCTGACCTATTCCTGGCTGGATACTGGGTGGTTCTGCCTGGTCCAAGCCCCCCATTTGGTCTAACCAGTGCCTGTTCTCTAGTCAATATATCACCTTTCACCCCGACTGTTTTGATTCATTGCATACCAATTAGCACTTTGACCGCTGCTACCTGTATCAGTAGATCATATTCACATTGAATAAAGTGAGGTTTCCATCAAAGTAGGGTTTGGTCATTATAATCCGTTTGGTGAACAACACATTGAATGAAGTGATGTCTCCATCAAAGGGTCCCCATCAAATGAGGGATTGTTCATTTCAATATTTTTGGGGACCAAGAGAACTATAGTATACTATAAATATAATTTTTCAGAAAATGCCACCTTTCTGCCTGTGACAGATGATTGTTATTATTTGGGAATAGATCATGATGGTCTAATAATGGTGACCCCTAAACAAAATAAAGGGAATGCTATGTGCTTTATAAACTACTAACAGTGACGTAAACTGCGTAAAATATTTGGCAAGCATGAAATACATGTAGGATTAGTATCACTACTGTAATGGTGTTCCTGGACTGGAGGAGAGATTTTTTGTCAAAAAGCTGAAATACAAAGGCTTTTCACAATAGTGTATTGAGGATTTGCTTTACAGTGTTACTAACATCAAAACATTAAAAGAAAAACATCAATGGAATATATAGTTAATTCACTGTCAACATTAATGGGATTATTAACTTAACGGTATTGCAAGTTTTGACTATAGCTATGGTAAAAGGAAGGGAAAATCACGATCGTGCTGACAAACTAAAATAGGAGCGTTGACAAGAAGATTTGTCCAATCTTAATTTATATAATCTCAATAATGTTATACTTTTGAATTTAAGATTATACCATTTTTTCAAGATTATTTACAGAAGACTGAAGATCTTTAGTATACATCAACATAAGGTGGTGCCGCTGGGCTGTAGGGGGGCCATGACAGGGTCGTACACACTGCAATTATTTCTGGATATATTGGGGGCTCTGCCCTCGGACCATCATTCTTGTTTTTTACCCTTATTTATTGTGCTGTGCAGTTGGTAATGTTATTTCTCTGCCCCCGAACCCCCTTTTCTTTCTTTTTTTTTTTTTTTTCAAAACTGCAGTATAATCTATAGAGTGTTGTCACCTGATGATAAAAGGACAAGGCATAATCTTAAGAACAATATTATAATCTTGAAATTAAGATCATAACATTATTAGAATTATATGAATTAAGATTTGACAAATTCCCTTGTCCACGCTCCTGCTTGAGTATGTGCGAAAAACACCAAGCTATAAAATATATGTAGTATCTATAACGCATTTGGAGAGTCCATATATTGTCGCATGTGAGAAAACACCAGGCTGATGTTATTAGATGACATATTGGATCTAGAGAATATCAGTGCCCAATAGGTTCTTTTATCTATTTCTCCTCGGTCCTCTCTATATCCAGGGCCTGTCACAATTAAACTAGATGCAGTGAACAGACAGAAGGCTATCAGACATACACTGCAAAAAGGTGCTTAGGTTTTAAACATGTTTAAGCCTAAACATGTTTAAAGTCTAAACATTTTACTAGGTTTGTGTCTTTGAATCCTTCTGTTTAGGAATTAAACACTTTTATTCTAAACACCTTATAAACAGTTATATTGAATATGTTTAGATGTTTAGCTTTTAAACAGTATGGAAAATTGGTGTTCAGGATGTAAACATGTAGTGTTTACATCATAGTATATCAAACACATAACAGATGGCAGCTCTGTGGTTGACTGTACTATCTACAACCACTCAGATGTTATTGTGGATCTAAAAGTGCTTTAATCTGACTGAATTAACTTTAATTGCATGGGATACAATAGCATAATAATACACATTGCAGGATTCAAGGGTTAATGCTATATCACTATGATTATGATGCAATAAAGATGCATCTGCTACATAGACACCTCTTTTAAGAGATTTAAGAATGGATAAAGCATTATCTTCCCTGAAGGTCTGTTGTATTGACTCAAGGTTGTGTCTATGTTAAAGTAGAGGCCTATGTGAAATAGTGATGCATTATATTGCCCTAAAGGGGGTGGGTGAGCTGCTAGAAGTCTCTTCAAGACACTATATGAAAAAAAAGAATATTTATTTATTTAAATATAAGCACTTTTATCCTTAAACACTTGACAGATAGACACAATATTATGCTAAATTCATGACTTCTAAACACTTCATTGTCCTAAACACATTCCTTTAATTAAACACATAAATGTCTAAGCACTGAGCTAAACATATTATTGGTCTAAACATGTTTAGGAACATATTGTGTGGACAAAAACGGGGCAGGAATGTGTTTAGGATTGTGTTTAGGATCTAAACACCTTTTTTGCAGTGTACTTCTGAAGTTATAATCTCTGATATGCTGATGTGACAGTTTCCCTGTCGATTGGCAGGGTGGAGCTGGGATCTCTGTTCAATTGGAAATATGATATTGGTTCTTTTCTCTATATTGCCCTGACGGGTCAACCTTATATATGAATATAATAAATAGAACAAATAGAACACACAATATATCAGAGAGTATTCCAATGCCAAAATGTAATTAGAATCAGTAGGACTATTCAATGATGTAATTTCATAGTTGTTTATTCCTCTTTTCTTTGCTTTCCCGGACAACACAACTGATATTGTCATAGATCATATGGCGCCAAGAGAAATTCACATTCAGGTATGCTGAGTTTGATTCTCCAGATTATTGCTCAACTCATCAAAGTGGAGGATTCTCTTTGTATTTTAATGAGTATGTGTGTTATTCGCACCACAGTATGCTTCAATTTGATACCAAACATGCCCATATTTGTACATTATTATAAAATGTTCCCTTAAAATTTGAATTTAAAAAATCTTCAAAACATGGTTTTGGTGACGCGCGCAGTGATGAGAAACAAGTATATTATTTTGGAGTGGCCCAAATGTGTGTAATACGCTAGGGAGGGGGCCCACAAAAATTCCTAAATCAATTACACATGGAACTTTGCCAATATTACATGCAGTGGTCGGTAAGACTTCCTAATATAATTACCGTCAGTATGATGGTATAATTAATCCCTCTGGCATTATTCAATCATGGAGATGAAAATCTCATTTGTATTCATCTCAATCTTGCAGATCTGCATGTCATAGCCCAATTCTAAGAATTCGTTTCTTAAAAGTCTGTATTTTGTGCTTGGTTGTGAGAAGATGCCAATGAATATACATAGTTCTACAAGACAACATGAGCACACCATGAGCACGTTGATTTGCCTGCTTTGGTGTTGAATGGAACACATTCTAGTATTGCAGAAGAAGCATGCGTGTGCCAAAACAACAAGTATGCAGTTACCATGGCCACTGGTCAGCATTTGCATGTTGTGATCATGTCAGTGATGCTCTTTCATTTTCTGACTTAAAAGAAAATTGGTATTGCATTCTCAATGATGATGCATAACAGCCACAGCTTTAACAGGCACACCCAAATAAAAGGACCACCCATGAATTTAAATGATTGCCTTATAACTGCACTAAATTGAAATTACAGGTAAATGGCACTGGATTAGAAATATAGGTTTAAAATTAATAGTAGTCCCAAATCACGTCGTCGATAAAGAACTGCTTCCAACACTGTACCAATATGTAGTGTAGACCCCCATGGATAAACACATGCAGATCATGTGTTGCTGTGTTGTATTGAAAAAAAGATACAGAGCATAGAGATATAGGATTACTTGCGGCCATTTAAAAAATGCAGTATTTACTGTGCAGGTTCTATAACGGACCGACCACTTGGCGTGAAAAACTTTTATGTAATAAGTTTAATTGTTAAATTGTGCTCTAAGGCCAGTAACGCACAACTGCCAATTCTGATTGTGATCTAGGAATTGGCTTTACCGAATCCTGTGTATTTCATGAATATCTCATGGGGGCACTGGCACTGAGGTACTGTACACAATCCCAGACAATACCTCACTACACCCCCCCCCCCTCTCTGGACCTAACCCATCCCCCTCCCCCTGGCAATAAGCTGCTGTCACCCGTTTACCATATATACCTCTGTGTCGATGGTATGATGGAAGCATGACACAGGTATACAGTGGAACTATTGGAGGTATGACATACATTGTACTGCCAAATCGTGGTCTGCAATACAAATTACTATATACAATGTATATGGTAGAATTATATATAGCCACAGCTTGCTGAGGGCAGGCTTTCTATCATTTCTTCATTCACCTCGGTTTTTTAGCCCTCCTCTTATACACAACCTATTATCCATCATGTATGTGGAAATGCCATGTGATGCATAATCCATGTCCCGTGGCAGAGCGGTTCTGTCACGTGGGGAAATACCTCGATGGGATGGGGGTGATATCCTCAGGGATGATGGCTGGGGGTTATAGTAAGTGGGTTATTATCCGAGGGGGCGTCCTGGAATCTTCTTTTTGTTTTATATTGAATGACCTTCATGAACATATCTAAGTATATTTAATGTACTGCATAGGTACAGTCAGTCTTGTCAACTTAGGATGTTCAGTATCATAATCATGTCCCTGACCTGGACAATGCTTTTGCATTTCCATTGCCAAACTGAACACCCTGACAAAGGTAAAGCGTTCAGGTGACAACATATGCATAGTTAGATACATTAACACAGGTGTCAGCTGATTAGGATAAACAAATAGATGACTCCCTGTAAGTGGCCTCCTAGATGGCTTACTAGCCATGGGTATAGTTATCCTGCACTTGCCCTGATGCATTTGTGAACCCTCACAGCTGCCGCAGACTAGCCCTTGTCTCCTATATATCTTCAGGGCCACAGTACCCAAACATCCGCTGATGGATCTAGACAATATGGTGCTATATATTGCTCTCAACCTCATTCAACCAGGAGGAGTCTCTTTCGGATGTAAAGCATCGGCTGTACAGTAGGACAAACATCCATTCAGAAGTGCAGCCATATTGTTTCCCTTTTTGGTAATGTGTGATAGGAGCAAGGTGCACCAAAGGCCAAGGTAAAAAGGTATTTATACAAGGTCATGGTTAGAAATAAGGGTAGGTATAGGCCAGACCTCTTTGTTTTAAATCTTACAATTGACTTAGGAACTGCCACATTGACAGTCTTGTCGGGACTTGTGATCCTTCCAGGTATTGTCCACGTAGGTGGCCAGACAATATCTGAATAGCTTTTCTTGAGAAGGACATGAGGTATTTTTCCACGTAAAAAAAAAAGGGCTGTCTCATTACCTGCATAAACAAAACTAAATATTGTGAAATAAAACGTGTGCGTCATGAATGGTGATCCCTTTGAGAAATGACATGTAAGAGGCGCGTGAAAATGTGGACAACTTTTCAAAGAAGCAGGGATTGGGTTTTGAAGAAAAATCCATGTTGGGGAAAAACTCTTAATCCGGGTGCTATTTGAGATGAATTGTGTGGGATGAGTCTCCTTCAGAGCCTAAGAACCATCTCCCCTTGTTCATGTTCAGATGCTTTTTTTTTCAGTGAATCTGTCAAAATTCCCTAAATTAATCTGTTGAGATGGATTACTATATTGTATAGGGTCGCGTTACCCGCAACGCACCTAGCTTCTGTGAACCATAAGTGTTTGTATGAATACAGATGCTACAATATATAATAAACCTAGTGTACATCCCAAAATATTACCTTGGTTGTATTTGTTGTATAATGTACGTATTGATACCATCGAATTCGATTAATTGTAAAGGTCTCTTATACAATGTAGGCACTCATACGATATTGGTATAACCCGAGTTTTGTGTAAATGATGAAATGTACCTATACTGCATAAGATATTCAACTACTACAGCCTACTGTGATCCCATCATACACATCCTCTATCTTATTAAGTACCTTGTCGATTATTTCCCATGATAACTATGATGGTGTTTTACACACATGGTATGGCAAACAGCAACGTTTTAGCCGTATATCAGATGACGAAGTCGTAGATAATATACATGTGTATCATAATGCCAGCAGGTGGTGGCATATTTTCGAGAATCCATTTCTAAAAGAATAGAAGTGGTATCTGCCGATGAAATAAGCCACTGAATTTAGTTTTGCGACATTTCACCCTTGGTTGTATTATGTCCTGTATTATGGATCCACCTTACAGATCTGATTTTCTGTTTAAAAAAGGAAAAAGAAAGCAGCAAGGGTATTCTACAAGATGCAGTAGGAAGGTGGGCCCTACATGTTTCCTTAACACTGTAATTATAGTGGTGTTATCGCTATTTTATGCAGCTTAGTACTCTTCATAAGCATATAGACGCCCATTTCATTAATATTATATAGCAGCCATTATCCCCATGTCAGTGAGGAAGGAGCTATACCAGTATTTCTTTTAGGAACAAAGAACGCCAACGGCAAGTGGGTAGATTAATCAGGGAGTCTCACAACTAGCTTTCCATCTGCATGTGGTGCTATGGCAACACATTATATTCCTGGATACCTCTTCTAGCTGTCCTCCGTCATTCGCAAACCGCCATCTCACAATGCCGTAAATGTCACGATTAATGGCCGTGCTGCCATCAGCAACGGAAGTTGTCAAAGGTCTGAACAATCAGTCTTGTGTAAGGGGGCATATTAAGCTGCCAGCGCCTATAGAGGGCAGGCATCATCACTTATAGTTACCTTGTTCAGTATTGCCCTACTGACAACTGTTTCTAGCAGGTCTATGCCTTGTTCCTGCCCTTTTATGTCCATGCAGTCCTTAGCGGAGCCCTGTTCTACTACCAAACCTGCTGTGCGTTCATCCATTTAAGATCCCTGGATGCCGTGTATAAGCACCGATAACAGCCATGGTCGTGGAAGCCTGACCTAATCCTCTCTGCATAATATTGAATGTTTCTTCTTCAGCCAAACTCCATAACTATTGTGCTCACTGGAGAGCCGTGTCTCTTGCCCATTTAGTATCTCACATCACTCTCAGTGCCTCATGATGGGTTAGATTTGACACCACTTTAGATATCGATATCTGTGCATTGATTAAAGCAGTTACATCCGGATCATTTGGATTAAGAGGGGGTACGGGTGTAATGTATAATTCGTCCACAATTTTGGAGGAAAGACTTTTCGGATAGCGCCTCGTTGCCTTAAAATCCTGATCTCTGATTCTAAAGGTTCGCCACACAGCGTTTTTAAAAGAACCTCTCCGTAGCCTCGACCCTTTTTCTTTAGCTGGGGATGGAGGGAGATAACAAGCACCTCACTAGAGTGTTATAGTTTATGCAGCTAAGTTGCACCAATGCTCTTCCTGTGGGCGTCAACGAATCTACGGCATGGGGTGACATTAAGCACCGGCCCACCATGCAATGTTTATCAAATATTACAGACCCAAGGCTAATACCGTCCGACCTGCTAGTTATTATTCAGATCTCATCCTGTAGCCACCTGGACAGGGGAAAGGTGGTAGAGCTGCACTGGAAGGGTTAACGAATGATAATGTATAGATCTTAATTATGTAGGGACCGATGGTAACCCATCGCTTAATGTATGTTAATGGGATTTTATAACAATTTTATGTTTGAATGTGTGAACAGTGTGCAGGCAGCTGAGATCATTGCTGTCCTCATTACTATTGATGATCTACTTTGGTTTTTGAGATCCTGTCGGGATGCAGCCAGGCTAATGTCTAATATAGTAACCATATCATAGTGGCAGCACCCATTGCGTAAAATATGATTTTACTGAAGTTCAAATGCCCCTCTTATATCATTAGCATCTACCCAAAGAGCCAATGAATAGGGTAGATTCACCCAAAGACGGACATACACCTTAAGTAGGACACTTTAGAGCCTATATCTCATGATTATGCATATACCACACATACGTGTCTAAAAAGGGAAGTGAAATTGAAGTGTTATAATAAAAGTGGAGCCAAGCATTCACACAAGCATCTACACAGATTATAAGCTTACATAATAATTATCTCCAAGTAGCCCTGTTTTGTAAACTGTAGATTTCCCTAGGACCCCATGCCGGACATGACCACTGTCAAGCCATTTTGGGAGGGCTGTACATACCTAGGCTCTCTATATCAGACCTAGGCAATAGGGCATACATATTTATAGGTTTATAATATAAAATAGATAGGGATAACTACCAGGAATACATTTATGAAACCCCTTTAAAGAGGTACTACTATTTCACCTGAAGTCGGACACCAATTTCCACCTAGGTTTCTTCATTCTCCACAGAATAGAGTGATTAAATTTATGATTAATCCTATTTGGCTTTATACCATGAAAAAATGAACATGCACCAATCCATTATTTTGCAAACTGATAATATACACGTTTGCAGTATATGTAAGTTTAAGGTATGTTAAAAACGTTTTTCCCTTGGGAATATCTTATATTATATCTTTATTAGGAATTGTATCCCTGAGCTATGAGATCAGTCCTATCCAAATAATTAGGTGATCTACCTTTTACTTCTTCATAGAAGCTAAAGAAAGCTAAAGTGTCCGACTTGAGGTGAAATTAGGTATTCAGATTCCCAGTTTTTGACAGTGAATAAGCAGTTGATAAATACTATTTAGCCAATGTATGATACATTGGTCATACAATATCAACCCTCCGCTATCTACAGATATTTCATGATTATTTGTAAGTGGAATAGTCAGGTTTCTGTAGCAAATAGAAAATAGGTCGTATTGGCAGTGACAACGAGCGTCCGAAAGTGGTGAATCTACCCTATAAAAGTAGCTATCTATGAGAGAACACAGCATCGACCTGCAGTCCGTGAGTTATATTCAGATTGCAAGCGACATTGAGTCGTTCAGATGACCAATCAAGCAGTTCCGGACAGTGGTATCTAGGAGCTATCTGTCTCCAGTAGGTTCTTGAATATATTCTGTCTGGCCAATACTTTGCCTAGAGCCTTTCCCAAATGGACTACATAATATATTGGGCAGAGATGTACCATCAGAGATCCTTGGAGCGTGATTGTCTCTGATATCACAGTGTCTGCCTGGCTAAGGTGCGGATCTGTGTTCAATTGGGAATATAATTGCCTGTGTATAGTGCCATTCAATATACAAAGTAAGTTGCATGACATACTGCCCTGATACAATGAAACTTTATTTGTATACGTGATGTACTCCTCGTCTTTATCTATTCTGTAGGGGGCAACTATGAGACCAGCAAGTAAATGCATAGCCGTCATATTCTATACACAGATCTAAGGACAGATCACAGATCAAGTCTACAACGAAAGGAAAGATTGCACACTGTCATGCCTTATATGGCATATTTTGGACAGTGTGCTGTTTTAGAGTATCGTATTTCTGTCAAAACAACACCTGTGACATATTCAATGACATTTGCTTCTCCGTTTGTGTATTGGCATATATCCGAACATGGAGCACAGGGCGTATAATGAAGACCGCTCACAGAAGAACAATGCCCAAAAACCTAACAAAAAGGGCTATGCATATATAGATCTAATTAACGACCATTGCATGGGAATATACAGATCTGTACCTCTGTCATTGAAGAGTAGATGCAACTGAAATAAAAATATATGGCTTAACTATCGTATATTCCATGTAGGCCTCAAGTGTATTGTAAATGAAAAGCTGCTTGCCTCACAGAAAGTATATTGGTTGTGTATATCAGTTCCTAATGAGTGGAAATAGACATGAGGCTTTGACATCGCTAGAAGGAAGACACCCATGTATCCATAATTATCCATAGCATTCTTAAGACATCTAGGATCAGCTGGCTTAATTGCCATTGGACCGTGGATTTTTTCATCTTAATGAAGGTGAGAACTGATACTTTTAAATGATGTCAGAAGTATGGCTATTGCTGATACATTTATAACAGGTCGCAGACAGTATCTACCTTCAGATGCCATTTAAACTGAATCCCCCATTTTCTGTGCATTTGATGTTATTATTAGTACAGGGATCCGTTAGCTGCCTTCTATCTGGTGTTCAGGATGAAACGATGACTTAAAACATAAAGACCCTTAACCTGATCTCTCATCGATAATTTCAGTAGGGCTGTGTGCATGACGGCTACCGATCACCATTGTTAGTTTGACATTGGCCAAAACAGTGCAAAAGGCAACAACCAATCCTGTACATGTTGCCATGAATATTTCATACACTACTAAAGTATACTAGGTAGTTTTCCATTTTGAGGCGCTAATGTATGCTACAATAAAACTTTATTTTTCTATGTTATAAAGGAATCGCAGATCACAGAGTGTTTGATGCAGTTCCCTGGCTGTGTACATCCACATCATTTGTAATCGAGTGTGTCTGTCAGTGCTTTGATAAATGATGGTTATCTCACTTCATGTCACTTGACCTATAGGATCTGAATACAAGGTCCATAAAGTAACAATATATGATACTTGCCAACAAAGCAAGATGCAGACACTGTAATACAGACCTTTATTATTAAATTGATTTTGTCAAATATTATAAGAAGCCATTGGCTTACAGCAGCAGGTCTGTATCAGTCCACTTCTGAGCGGGGGACTGTGTAGTCAGAAAACCAGAGGTGCTATGGGCACCTTATGCTCCAATCCAGTAAAGAAACACACATAAAATGTCTAATTTCGTGGCCAAAAAGGATTCAATAATAAGTACAGTATCATTCCAAGTGAGTTCGGAGGCCTCAGACTGATACTTACAAAATTCTCAATAGGATACGGATCCCCCAAACTCACTTGGAATGATACTGTCTACGTATGTTAAAACATTACATTTTCCATCTCAATCGTTTCTGCTTCTGCCTATGAGCTGTAATTATTCATGTATGACCTTCATTGCATGTGCGTGAAGCAAACAGTAAATTATTTGCTCTTTGGTTGTAGTGAGCAAAAGGGACATTAAGGTTAAAAGAGAAAACAACTATTACTTTGCTGTATTATGGTAAGTTCTGCATAATCCATGGGGTTTCATAGATAATCAGGTTTACCTGGTCCATCCATGGAGTGCTTTTAAATACTGACACGCCATCTCATAGAAGTCGTGGTCCAAATGCTGGACATGAAAATGTGTAAACGGTTCGTACAGCACCGGGATGGCGCAGTGGGGAAGCTTACCTGCAAAGACAGGAAAAGGAAACAGAATTAGAAAAAATTGGATATCAAAATTGGACGCAGCATTAGCTACTTTGGTGAAAATCCGGATAACTACCACATCCCATTAACTCACGTGACAACTTATCAAAGCTGTTGAAAGAGGGTCTGCTGGGGGTATTTATTGAAAGTTGTTAGTTCCTTTAGTTTCAGCCCTGCAGCATCTTGTCTGAATACTGACTGAGTCATAAAGATAGTGGGCAGTGTGCAGTGCTCTCATATGCCTACATATATAATGATCCAGCTTCATCAAAGTGTAAGTTACTCTCAAGGATTTATACTTACACATATTATTGAGGCAGCTGTCATAATATGTGTAAGTATAAATCCTTGAGAGTGGCATTCCCCCATGTACAAAACAAGAGATGCTGTTAGCTATCCTCGAGAGGCAGTGCACTCACAATGGACGAACCACAAATTAGTGCGGTTCTTGCTGTCCCTTGTGTAAAGGCTCCACAGGAAAGAGCTACTCAGGGAGCAGCGCCTCTCCGGGTACAGACACACAATGTATACCCTGGAGGAGAAGATGCCAACATATAATTAAAGCACCTTGTTAGGCCCTTGTTAAGGGCAATCTTTTTGTAGGATAAGGGCCGATTTTGTAGGATAATGGCCTGACTGACAGCCCTTATCCTACAAAATTGCCCTTATCCTACAAGAATATATAGTTTTGTAGTAAAAGGGCTGTCAGTCAGGCCATTATCCTACAAAATCGGCCCTTATCCTACAAAAAGATTGCCCTTATCCTACAAAACCTATGCATTTTGTAGGATAAGAGCAATCAGTCAGCCCTTATGCTACAAAATTGCCCTTATCCTTCAAAACCTATATCAGGTAGCTTTGTAGTGTATTAGGCCTGACTGATAGCCTTTATCTTACAAACCCTCCCTTATATAGGTTTTGTAGGATAAGGGCAATTTTGTAGGATATGGCCTTAACTGTTTGCCCTTATCCTACAAAAATAGTATAGGTTTTGTAGGATAAGGGCAATTTTGTAGGATAAGGGCTTGACCGACCGCCCTTATCCTACAAAACTATATATTTTTGTAGGATAAGGTCAATTTGGCAGGATAAGGGCCTGACAGGTGTTTTGTAGGATAAGGGCAACGTTTTAGGATAAGGGCCTGACTGACAGCCCTTATACAACAAACCTATATGTTTTTGTAGGATAAGGGCAATTTTGTAGGATAAGGGCTTAACACACCTCCTACACATATCCTCCTCCATAAGCAGCATGTCACCCCGAGTGGGCTGCCCGGCTTGAGCCCAATGGGGTTGTCATTGATTTAGTTTTTGCTGTGGACCCGAGCCGGCTAACCAATTCGTAATTTCCCAGCTTAATGTCCAAATTAATTTACATTATCTGAAATATTATACTGGAATGTATAACATATGATAAAGGTATAACTTCCATTATGGCCACCGTCCACAGAGCATAAATCGGCCGTATATCAAAAAAATTGCCATACATTCCCTATGTAAATTGTGTTTAGATTGGCCGTATACGGCCAATTTATGCTCTGTGGACGGTGACCCTCATAGAACAAAACTGTGACTTATTACTTTTGACAGAGTTAACTCAATGTGTACACCTACACTGTTAAAACGCTGTTTAAATATAAACACCAGATTGTCTAAACGTCGTTTAATTCCTAAACACTTGCAATGTCTAAACACTTGTATCTAAACACCATCAGAATCTAAACACTTACTTCACAATTAACTCACCTGTTTGTTAAGACACCTCCCCCACGAGTGTTTAGACGTTTAGGTCTTACACACTTTTGGTTCATATGTGTTTAGTTTCAAACACATGATGTCTATGAGTGTTTAGACCCTAAATAGAAGCGTTTAGATACAGATTATTAGGGGTTGATGTGCAGAAGGAGAAATATAGCGCGGTATTGGCATATACATTAATGTTAGGCAGGGACTCGCAGAGACAGACTGAGATTGACAGATAATTAGGCATGATGTATATATGGAATTATATTCTATGCTATAATACGCCTATTAGTAGCAGTGAGAACCCTAGGGAGTGGGAACGCTGCTAACACTTATGCAATATATATATATATATATATATATATATATATATATATATATATATATATATATATACACATGACAGAGTTAACTCAATGTATACACATATGTATACTTTTAAATGCTCATCAAAGGTTTAAATACATAATTGTGGCGGGGCCTGGGAAATCGTAACATTAGGGGGAATAGCCATAAATGCTCTAAACATGATATTTCAGGAGATATAGCTAAAAATGTGAATACTTAAGAGAAAATGACCTTAGACTAACTTTTCCCAAGGAATATTTTGAAGCTATTATCAAAATTCTACTTTCATTCTAAATTGGTCCTATTTGGAATGTAAAAAGAACGTTTTTAGCCATTTTTAGCCCTTTTGTTGACATTTGGTTGCCATGGCAACCATCAATTCATTCTTTTGGAATAAAAATTATTCCTATCCAATTGCCTCATCCATGAGGATTTCAGAACTGAAAACAGAATGCCAATATTCCTACCTGATGCAAAACTATGTACAGTAATATGCATTTTTTGGTTTAATTTATAATAATCGTGATTTATATGGATTATTTGAAAATAGATTGATATGTTTTCTAATTGCAGTCTATTCTGAATTCCTACATGTCCCTACCATCCCATGTTTGAGATGTCATTTTTCAGCAACTATTTCAAATATTTTGATGCTTGAAGCATCAAATTGTAGCTGAAGACATGAACTTAGATAAAGGTGTTTTCCCCTAATGTCGCGTTTTCCCACGTTTTGTCACAATTGATGTTGATGATTACATCCTAATTTCTCATTGTTTAAATGCTAAAAATCTAAACAGTTAGAGGTTTAGATTTTAAGTATTTAATCTCTAAATCTCAAAACCTTCGATGGCACCAAGTAATTCACATCCGATTGCTGCTTGGCCTACTCATGTACTAACAAATATGATTTGACAAAGATAAACAACAATGTTCACAATCAAGGAGCGTCTATTGCTTTTTTACGAATTGCTTTCATTCTATTGTATTTCTCTGGGTTTTTATTGTACGAAATATGCATTATATCGAGGACTTTGTATGTTTTTCACCATTTTTATCAGCCAATAATCTAGTTCAAATGGAATTACAGGTGTTTTGCAACAAGGAAAACATTCACCTTTCTGCACGAAGATGTTAATATATGCTTATAAATGTATACATGTATCTTAATCCGATACCTTATTGCGTTATGGTCATTTAAATCATGCAACTAAGCACAGTTTAGAAATATCTTGCAGTAACCGCTTTGTGTAAACACTGTGCAATACCACTATAGGGTTACAGCACAGAAGCATTGTCCAAAACTACATTAGTACCTAGATTAACATGGATATGGCTGTCTAGTACAATGGTCCCGATGATTATTATGGTAATATTTATCCGCACATAATATAACCTCGGAGCTATATGCAAATATTACCTATTATCTATACAGTTTCCCGTGCAACCTTTCAGAAAATCACTGTGCACCTGATATCAGATGACGCACCTGCTAAAGTAAACGTATAGTAATATTCCATACTTGGACATATGATACACATGATGGAAACGTGTATAAAAAATAGTTCACGAGGTGCTTTTTGTGGCTTACAACCCATAGCACAAGACTCTGGCCAAATATGACGGTTAATTGGTTTTCTCGAGAAGATGTGGAGCATATTCAGCCTCTCAACCGCATCACACATCGCCTTTCAAAATACATATAGATACTTTAAGTTTGTCCATTTTACCTCTTAGAGGTAAAATGGATTAAATTACATAGGGATTGGGGAATGGTTGTATAGTGCACTATGTGCTTAAGGCTAAGGCTATAAACAACGCGCACTTCGCGGGCGTATAACCATGTAGCCTGTTATATCCAGGTACATGGACTTGTATGATAAACTAAAAGGTACACCACTTAAATGTCAGCTCTTCCATGGTTATTTTCTCCCAAACCGTAGAGGTAATACTTGTCAAGTATTTTTGCATGGATTGTATATCTTTTAAAATAATGTTTATGTAGCTCACAGTGAAAATCGCTATCCCTCTCATCATGGTTCAATTTTCTTTTAATATAATGTGATTACAACGTGATCACCAAAGAGGTTATCTGTAATATTCCTTCAAATACCTCGTTATTCATGGACGTGATCACGATTAGGCCCTACATTATGGGTACCCTTCGTCACGTTATCAGTGTGGAAGCACATGCCATACCTTGGCACTGTGGTGGAATTCCTATTAAGGAAGCATGGTAGACGGAGTGATTGGGACTGGCATGTTCAATCACTAGAGGCTGGAAAACAAGAACGTGTTTTTCGCCAAGGAAATCACATTCCCCGGTCTCAACCCACACATTACATCCTAGATAGCATTTGGTGATAATGTTAAAGCTTAAAATACGATTAGCAAGTTTTCGAAAGAACCATTGTAAACATCGGTAACAGCTATCACTGAATGTCTTTTATTTCGTAGAGATGTGATCTTCCACAGTGGGGTGATGTGATGTGCTGTTCCCCATAAGACGTGGTTTGTCTATCATAACCACTCAAACAAACAATCATCAACCAATAGTCCACGATCCAACATTGCCAACATTTTTAAATGGATTTTAATGCATTTATATTATACCAATTAATGTGCATTCAAACGTGCTGATAGTATCATAGGGATGCAGCAGACAATTAATTCATAGACAAAAATCCACAAAAAAGGTGTTTTTTTAATCCAGATATGTATTATAACGTAATTGACCAATTTTTGTCACATGAACCAGGCAGTACTAGGACTGTACCCTTGCGTAGAGCAGTCCCACAGAAAACGAACACTCTGAAGAGGATGCCAACCAATCTGTATGATGATAACGGTAAATATAGCCGTAGTACCTTGATGGGCTGGCAGTCTATGTAGTGTAACTAAATGTCACATATGTATGTGCACAGAGTTAATAGGAGCCGACAGCCGCCTTAGAGAGAGTCTTTAATATTCAAGCACATCAATTCATTGCCCGACCTGCCAGTATCTATACACTTATCTCTGTGGAACCATCCCAAGGCTGCGGACCCTGCTGGTATGTTATATACAGACTACCCCAAATCCAAGATCTTCACATGATTGGGTGCTGAGTTCTGCCTATACCCATCCTTACCCCAACCCAATGTAGCAAAAGAAGGCTACACCCCCTTCTCATTGAGAAGAAAAATATCGGTGAAGCGGGGAGGGGGTGGACTGTAATGCTGCAGCAGTGCTATAGTTAGAGGATAGATGGGGGGGAGGTGGGTGGAGGGTAGGGTGGGTGGTGGTAGTGGTGGGGTGCAAAGGGGGTTGTTCAGTTGGGCATTAATTTCCTCATTCCCACGTTGCTGCGACCACATAGTCGATCCATCATGATGTGTTTTAGTGCGGCCTGATAGCAGGAAACCGAGAGGTCTGCCACTGATGGCATCTGATTTGGAAGTGACATTGCTGGTATGATTGGGAGTAGTTGAAATCGCTTGGTCTCAGCAGGCGGTCGCTGATATGGCTATGATATTATTTTCAATTAAATAACACCTCCCCCCTCCCCCCACCTTACACTCATCACCAGCAGTCTAAGCAATCTCGGCCTTCAGCGACACATGCTCAGCAAGGGGTACATTGACGTCATCTGTGATTCAATACTTGAACATTATATTTTTCAATGTGAGATCCTGAGGCTGACATTGTTGCCTAGTTCCACATGCGGCGAGGAATTCCAACACTCTTTCCGAATATAACTTCAACCATATGCAGCCCCAGACTCCTGCACATATTCAATGTAATTGGCGGGATATACTTTCCAGGTGCCTGTCTCAGTTCTCATTGCCCTCCCCAGACACCCATTAAACTGCTAGACCAATGGGATTAAAATCAAATTGAATTTTTGGCTCTAATTGTTCTGCTTTGTGTCGAATTTTCTCTGCCACTCTCTCCCTGTCTATTATTGAAGTTCGTAACTTATTTCTCGTTTGCATGGTGTGGCCTGTTTATCGTTACACGGCTCGATTTCCTTTTATTAGAGCAACAATATACTTATTGGACACGCATATTGTTCCATGACATTTATCATTTTGTAACCAGCCGAAGAATGTCTAACAAGAGTTGGCTTCTGCGCAGTCAGTTCGCTTGGCCAGGTCGAGTGCAGGGGCTACTCAATTGTATATAAATGCCAACCATTCACTGTAATATATGCACAAAGAACTTACGATCGAGATGTTTCTAATGAACCGAACGACTGACCTCAGAGCAGAACTACTGGGTATTCTGACTGCCTCTGTCTGTTTGTATGACGTTCTGTTTCTGTCTATCTGTCTCCCTTTGTCTCTCTATGTCCCTGTACGTCTCTGTCTGTCCCTGGGTGTCTCTCCCCCAGGCCCTCTCTCCCCATCTCCCTTTCTATATCCCTCTCTCTAATCCCTCTTATTTTTATGATAACGCCTGCAATTATTGTATTCAAAAAAGAAATACACTGGTCAGTATATACGCATAGAAATCTAAGGTTAACAAGAAATTCAATTGGTTCCACTGTGGGGTATTTTACTCATCTCATAGCAGGTTTCTCGGGAAACTTACTCAAGAAGGAATGTTCAGATTTGAATAAGAAGTTGTGGACGTCTTCCTAAAGGTGTATTATATCCGTGTATCTTATTACTATTCTCATCATGTTTACTATCATAGCTGTATCTCCAAATCCAGAGGCGTAGGAAGCAAATCTTCATTGGGGAAGGGGGGAGGGGCAGGGGGGCCCAACCCAACCAGCCTTAAATATTGGCTTCCAATCATGACAGTGCATATAGACGCTCAACTCGCTCATATAGGAATTGTATAGAAAAGTAGTATTTGAGCCCCCTTTAGTTCTGATTGGGTGCCAGCCCCCAATGTCCAGGTATGTGAAAAAAGTACATTTTATCAAATTTTGTGTATTACATTATAGGGTCTTGGTAAAATTTTGGGGGGCCCAAACATAATATCATGCAGCCCCCCCCCCCCCCTCCTCTGTGATTGGGGGGGCCCGGGCCCCCCTGGCCCCCCCTTTTCCTACGCCACTGAAATCCTCTAAATGTGTGAAGGGACAGGGAAGTAGAAAGCTTTTCTCTGACGGGAAGGAGCGTTTGCCCTATTCAAACAGGTTGCTGTTTTGTAGATAATGTACCTCATTAGCGAATCTATACAGCTAGATGCATTAGCAGACTATTCTTGGTTGCTTTTACTCTGAGTTGGCACTAACGCCTATATAATAGTAGTGCCTCTACATGGGTACCCGCAATTTAGACCGTGTCGCCGGGTCGAATTTTAGCAGGAGGGCAGTGGCATTGTGTCGATTTTTAGCTATATAAGAACATAGAGAAAAACCCCTGTGGGTCGATTTTTATCCCCGATTTTCCTGTGTCCGTCGATTTTTAAAAGGGCCTAAAAGGGCCGTGTCGCTGTGTCGCCCGTGTCGATTTTTACCCATGTAGAGGCACATAGTAGATAGGGTAGGCTCACTAGAAGTCGGCCGCCCGTATACTTTCTACATGAATAATGGTTAGATTACTATGGCTCAAAGACTGATAAAAATGCCCGAGGTCTCAAAATTGGTATCACTGGGGGAATCATTCATGTTTTATTAGATAATAGTTGATGCCATTCGTCATTTTCGTAACTATATCTTCCTTTACTTTAGAGCATTTCAGTGAGGTATTTTTATAAGTCAGCATGATCGCAGCTGAAATCGTCCATTTAATGCCAGAAATAGGGTTATGGTTGATCTGGAGTACATTGTAACTTTGAAAGTAAAAGAGACACACTAAACAGCAATTTAAAACTAGTCAGGTATTAGGGCCATGAAGTATAACTGTCACCTGACAATACAATACCAAGGATGGCCCACTTAGTGTGTGCACACACACAGTGGTCGACTCCAGGAGAATCTACCCAAGTAGACAAAGAACAAAAATGGGAGTGGCATGTAGAGAGTCAGCTGCCGTCGCATACAAAATGACGGCCTTGAAGTCTGATATGTGCCAAGTTTGTATGAATACTTAGCTCACTAATCACCAATTCTCACCAGACACAAGCTAATTGGGCCATATTGTGTTTTCTAGCTGACACGAATAAGAAATTGGACAGGTAAGTAGTAGATAAAGTAGGGTGATTATCTGTGCCGCTAAGGGACGCGAAGACGTCCGTTTTCCATTTTATTTTAGTATTTATGGGGTTTCCATATGAAATAAGTGAAATTTCAATTATATGAAGACACCTCATAAAAGCCAAGGCTATGGCCTTCCAGATTGTGCATGTGATTTCCTATTATAACTTAATTTCTATTGCCATATTTGTTAAAGTTGTAGAGATTATCTCCCACATAGCAGGGACTGCACTGTGTTGGCCTGTTTGTGGATTGTCTGAGTTTGACACCTATCGTGTCATTCTATTTCTGTGCCTTATGGCATGAAAATAAGTTATACTGGTACACTGGGGGTTTAGGGGACAGTTTGCTCTACATCTGGGAGTTTGCCCCCGATTTATATCATGATTTAAAGTATATCTGCTCATATAAAACGTTATTGAGCAGCTCAGATCATTATGCAAATAATTATATTGGGGTAAGGCACATCTTGAAACACCATCCCATAGCTTTCAGATGTTTTACATGTTAGATTGCATTTCCAGTAGTAATCAACAGAAATTTGTAAATGTAAAGACATGTCATGGTGCTAGAAAACCCTATTTCAGTGATCTCTTAAACTTCCCACAGCTATTACAAGGATGTTCTAGTAATGATATCAATGTAAAGCTACATTTCCTAGTTTCCCATAGACTTTCTTAGCTTCCCATGGAATCCACAGCCAGGCAGCAGGACAGATCCCTCCACATTGCCAAGGTGCATTGCATGGTCAAATGAGATCGGGTGTCCTGTCTTCAGGCAAGCAATCCAGTATAGCTACTGGTCTTGATATACCATTGTTCTAAGGAATCTCCAATATTACTAAGTATTATGAAATCAATGTGGAGGTCAGATAAAGCAGAATTTAACATTAATAATCATTATGCTATAATCATCGACGCAGGAACCAATTCAATTGGTCAGTGTCCTGCAATCATGGTCAATATTGCATTATATCTCTCATAACGGCTATGGAGTATCATTCGTGTCTGAGCAGCCTCAGTAAGTGTATTGATTATTATCAAACAAAGAGGAAATTATGTGATTACTGTAATAGAGGCTCCTCCTTCCGATTGACTATGACGGTAATGAGAAACACATCGCTTATTTCTGTTACTGTGCTGTGTTTCTCATGCAACCACACTTGATTATCATACTAGAACATAATATGTTTAATGACATTTAGAAATCAGACCAGACCGACAACATTACCACAGACAGCAGGGCGGATCAAACGGACAACATTCCCACAGACAGCAGGGCAGACCAGACGGACTGCATGAATGTGTTGGCAACAGGTAGCCAAACTAACCCTCCAGCAGCCACCCAACAATCTGATACCCAGACGGACTTCCTGGAAACGCTGGACCATGGTCCGGAGGGAGTGCTCGCTGCTTCGCGTGTGCTTGTTGAAATGCAGAACACCATAGAGGTCAAGGGTGGGGAGACTGCAAATGGGTCAGCTCTTCGGGATGAGAACTCTGTGGAATCGTTCCCGCATATAAACGACAGATCCCCTAAAGAAAGGCCAAACGGCCCAAGAGGGGACACAAACGGTAGTATGTCACACGGTATGACAAACCATGTTAGCAGAAGTATAACATGATAATTGCAGCTCTGTAAGAAAAATATCTTTTTTATGACCTATGTCTCGAGGAACAAAAAAATTCCCATTCCCCTCAGCAGGGAATTTTTGTTGATGTGTAAAAGAAATGTAGCGAGTGTAACATGCAACTTTTGGTTGTATTACTATATTTTTTGAAACCCAATCGCAAACAAGAATATATACCCTGATCAATAGTCAAAGTCATTCAGGTTTTGTAGATTTGTATTTGTAAAAGAAATGTAGCGAGTGTAACATGCAACTTTTGGTTGTATAACTATTTTGTTTGAAACCCAATCGCAAACAAGAATATATACCCTGATCACTAGTCAAAGTCATTCAGGTTTTGTAGATTTGTATTTGTAAAAGGAATGTAGAGAATGTAACATGCAATGGATGATTGTATATTAGTTTTGTTTCAAACCCAATCGCAAACTACAATATATACCCTGGTCACTAGTCGAAGTCATCCAGGTTTTGTAGATTTGTAAAAGCAATGTAGAGAAAGTAACATGCAACGTATGAGTGTATAATTGTTTAGTGAAGCATCCACCACGATTTGCTGTACAACAGGGTGCTAAAATAAGTATAATTTCTTGTAAGAAGTATGTATTTGTCACACTTGATTTGTCACACTTGATTTGGTCCCGTGAGGACGTGAAGGAGATACTGGTCTTTCGAGCGAAGAAAAATAAAGAAATAAATCATTATTATTTGCCTTACTTGTTGTTCAATTGTGTACTAATGAAGACAAAGGGGGGGGGGCATTTCATTAACTTCACTGTAGCAAAAGCCGATTCCAAAGCACCAGAAAGTAATTTCAGAATGAGGGAATATTTCCTAAAAAAACGATTTTACACGCCACCTAGTGGGGATCCCTAGCGAAATGACGTCATACAAAGGTCTTCCCCAGGGCGGCAAAACGTAGCAGGTGAACGTGGAAATGGCTTCTAACTACAATTTGGTAAGGCTGCACCTCTCATTTCCTAGTCAATTATGTACCTGGTTACCTGTAGCATATGCAGCAAGTCGAAAATACGCTGTCGTAATGTGCCATTATTTGACATTTTCCCACCATTTATGTTTTGGGAAATTTATCCTAAATTTTGTCCCAACTTTCCAACTTTTTACAATCAGGCTAGTGAGAGTGATGATTCATGGGAGGCGGAGCCTGAGCAGGAGGTAGAACCTCCGCCAAAAAAGAAGAAAGGGAAGAAGGCTGTTGTTGATGTTTCTGTGGAAGATGCTGACCCGGAGTTTGACCCTAGAGCCCACACCCTACCCCGCGAGTTAACGGAAGCTGACATCGAGCACCCTTTTGACCCTGAAGACCTTGGTGACCTTGGTAACCATGTGAACTATTGGAGGGACCAGGACACAACGGCCCTGGTAAAATGTCTCAACCACCACCGAAAGTTACTAAAGGGAAACTTCGAGGGCAGCTGTGGCGGAAAGGAACGTCGAGATGCGGCCTGGGTAGAGGTAGCCGGTGAGTATAAGTTATAAGTTTTTCATAGCTAGTAAGGTCTATCACATGAAAGGCCAATTATCCAGATATCGATTTGTTTTTGTTATTCACATGTTATCGGTTATGACAGACTACATCAACAACTGCTGTGGCACTCGATGGAATGTGGAGCAGTGCAAGGGAAAGATGACCCGGTACGCGAAAGATGTGTAGGACAAGGTGGGTACAACGGCACTAACTTTTTATTTCAACAACAAAATATCTCTAGGATAAATATATACTTCTGTTAACTCCAACCTGGAATGGTTTAATACATGGTGTACAATACTTTAACAAATAAACAAGACAGAGATGTCACATCTTATTTACCGAGAAAGTGGTAAAAAAAACTTATAACAAATAAAATGAAACATATGTGTTCTTCTGCGTTTACAGTTCAACAAGCTGCGTTTAGCCATCTTGAAAACGGGTGGCGGTCGCATACGAGACGAGGAGTACCTCACTGCGCAAGAGCAATCAATGCTCGACTATGTGGGCGTGGAGGGCGTCGTTGGTATGTACTATACTACTTCTTCCATAAGCGTTAAATTAAATAAATATAGGATCAGCAGTAGCGTTGAGACAGTTTATATAAAAGGTGAAATATCTTGATTGAACTCAGTACCCACTATGAGACAACCAGCTCAATAACATACATCCATCTTTACCTGAAATATCTCCGTCTAACTCAGTAACTACTATGAGACTAACATACATCCATCTTTACATAACACAGGAATACCGGGCTGCAGCGGAGTACCGCTGAAACCTCATAAACGGATGAAGAGCATGAAGAAGTTCGAGGACAGCGCTAGAAAGGCTTGGGACTACAAATGGGAAACGTTGCCCGACTACTCGCTCGACCTTCCACAGGGCAAGGATTTGTGCACGGGGGGGGGGGGGGGGGGGGGGGGGCGGGAGGGGCGGTTGGGGGGCGTGAGGGGCGGGGGGGGGGGCAAAAAAAGAAGGCTAAGAAGGTGGACAAATGACTTTTCATCACCAAACCATGGCAAAACTAGGGAAATTAAACAAGTGATTTATTCTTACCTATAATGTACTCATATGGAAAAAGGCAAAAGTTATGTTAATTTCTCAATAAATTTAGACCCCAACACAATCCATGCAAGATGTTCTGTTTTTCACTCCTGTCGGGTTGCCCGGCGGTTGAAGTTGGCCGCTACATGCTCGTCCCGGTGATCGACAGCCACAGGGTCGTTGTCTCCTTGGTTGTGATCAACCGGGCCGAGTGGGGCAACGCGTAGGGGTCGAAACCTGTCGTGGCCGTCATCTTCGGCGTCACGGTGGGGGGTGCGGTCCAGGACAGCAAGGTTGTGCAGGCAGGCACAGGTAGTGATGATGCGACACGCCTTCTCCGGGGTATGGTGCACGTAACCTTTGCTTGCGTCGATCACCCTAATAGAAAAAAGAGGACAAATATTGTACAATGCATCCCATTCCTGTCTTAGCAGAAGAAGCAGTCCCTAACCTTAAGCCTTAATGGGTGACCGCATAGAAAAGGCGAATCCAAGCAATTATAAACTTACCTCCATCTCTGTTTCATGACCCCTATGGTCCTCTCAATGATGCACCGGGTCGACCGGTGCCATCAGTTGAAGGCCCTCTGTCTCGGTCCGCGCGGGTTGTCGTAGGGGGTCATCATGTACTCCTTTAGGGTGTAGCTGAAATATCAAAGGAATTCCTCAAAGAAAGTCCACAAATATTAAGGAAATAAAACCTGCAAATTATATAGCACCTACATATACAGTAACTTGAAATATTAACAAATAACGTTACTCACCCCGAATCACCTAAGAGGAAGAAGCTCCCCCTTCTCGTACGGGGGGCTGCTTGCGAAGGATACTGGTCGTTGGCTGACCCCGCAAACGACGCATTGATGTGTGTGATGTATTAGTCAGCATCACACAGGATCTGCAATAGAACCAGGTGAACAAAATAAGAATTATTTCTTTTCCAAAATATGTATTTGTTACACTTGATACAATGTCTCAGATGGGCATAGTTACAATGACTTGGTCCTATGTAAAAGAGAAAGAAATATTTGTCTTTTGAGTAAATTTACTTACCATGGCATTGATGGAGTGGAAACCTTTACAGTTCACAAACACACCCTCCGGAGGGTGTGCCCCTTCATTGGGTGTGATTATTTGGATATGAGTCCCATCAATACACCCAAACACAAACGGATGTTCCTGGTAGAAGTCCGCTGCCTTTCCGACCTTGTCCCTCTGTCGGTGTGGCCAGTGGATATAGCTGGAATAATAATATGCGCATAACATTCAACTGTCCTTGTTAGGCAACATAAGACAAGTAAATATGACGCAAATGTATGGGAAAAATGGTAGGAAGGGTATGCTCATTTCGCCCAAGAAATTAGGCCAATAAAAATTAAAGGGCAAAACTTACTCAGCAGCATGCAGGTAGAAGAACCACGCCACATCGTTCACCACCCTGCTCACCGTTGCCTCTGAGACCTGCTGCGTCTCCGCAATGACACTGAAGGTAGCGCCAGTGGCAAAATACCGCAGAGCTAGACATACCTGTCAAGAAGGAAAGTAGCATTTAAAGATGGGCAGTAGAATATATCCTAAATTTAACCCAACAGTGCACTTTTCCAAATAAGGCCACTCAAAAAAAAAATTGTTTCTCATCACCAAGCAATGAAAAATATGACGAGGGCGCTTTTTATTTAATTTTTTTTTTTTTTTTACTTGGGCCATAAATACATAGGGAAATTAGCACTTTTCGTGATCAATTTTCACATTTTAGTAATTTGGAGTTTATTGATCAGCAAAAGTGGTTATAATGCAAGTTATACCTAGCTGACTGCATTGCTGACAGCATAAGCTTTAATTTGATACAAAATCAGCCAATATTTTGGCAATTTTAACATATTTTCCATCCAAAAAGTAAAAAAAAAAAAAAAAAAGTTTTCCCCAAATCATGATTTTAATGATGCGCGCGGTGATGAGAAACAACTTTTTTTTTTGAGTGGCCTAATTAAAATTTCACCAATTTTAACTGACGTCAAATTGATGAACTGCCACGGACTGGCAGATGTACAATATAGCATGATAATACACCGCACAGCATCTAAACCTTACATTAGTTGAAAGGTACAAATAACATGGCTCACCTGCTCGATGTAGGAGAGGCCTCCCTCTACCCTGCTGCCTTTAGTCCTATCGCTCCACTCCCCAAAGCGCTTCGGGACCCTCTTTACTCTTTTCTTGGAGAGGCGGTACTTGCGTATAAACCTGCCCTCCGACCACTTTCTGTAGGGGTTGTGGCGGGCCAAATAGACCTTGCTTTTGCAGCCGTTCGATCGAGATCCGCCATTCTCGCACCTTTTGCTCGGAGCAGATCGCTGGTTCTTTTAATTGCCCGCCCGCCAATTACCAGCGAGGGCAGTTTGGGCAAAATAAACATGTCCCAACTTTTGTCCCCACCCCCCCAGCCCCCTTTTTGGACATGGTCTCAATCAACCCAAGAAAAAGTATACAAAAAATGCATGAAATATTGCAGAATCGAAGGAAAGTGGAAGGAAATGATTAACCCCTTCCACGCGGTAAGCCAATATATTGCACAAAATTGCATTGAGTTACAAGAAACCCAGTGTTGAAAGGGTTAACCCCCAACATATCCATTACATATGATTGAGAAGATATGAGAAGTTGGTGGAAAAGGTATTTATCTCAAATTTAAAAGTTGCGAGAACCGATGGTTTGGTCGGTTCTTGCAAATGGCTGTTTGGGACAAAAAAAGGAGACAAAGTGAATTGGAGACAACATTTTGTTCCTGTTTTTGTAAATTGAAAGGGAAAAGGATGGGACCTTTGTCTCAAAGTTGAAAATATTCCCAAATTTCGTAGATATCCCAAATTTTGAGGACAAAGGACAAATAATTTTGTTATGAAACCTATTTGGTCCCAAATCGCCTAAAGAAATAAAACCTCACCTTTATGTAAAGGGCCCCTGGGCATTTTAAATACTCATATTATATGAATACTGGCGATGTCTCTTTCTTGGGATTTCTAAAATGCCATTCAAAGTTGTAAATTCAAGTACAACAACCTTCAAGCTAAGCTAAGCCCAAATTGGTTAGACGACAAAAACCAATGACCAAACCCACTGGGCTTGAGGCAGGCGGCCCACTCAAGGCCACATCAGGAGCCCGCTGTGGTCCCACATGGCACCACACTATGTTTGCTACTTGGGGTGTTATGTTACAGAAAGAAGAGTCAAATCTTGTTTGAGCTAGTTGTGTGTGTGTGTGTGTGTGTGGCAGGGGGGGATTATGAAGACATCATTACCACTACATGATAATCATGTACCTATCATGATCATTGTGAGCATGTTCATATCTGGCAATGGGATGCATTTGCATGAAATGCACGCAGCAGTATTTAGGGAATGATATTACAGTGTTATTATGGCTTCGCACCAGGAGTAAGTTACTGTTGGCTCGTTCTTATGCATATAATGAATTCGGTTGTTACATTTGCTGAAGTATATGTTTTACCAAAAGCGTATGGTTGCTTTAGATAGATTTATCGAAATTGCCTTGAATCATACTTTTTAGCTGTTAACATGGGTTGACACCCCCTGATCGGATATTGTATAACTATGTCACACTGTGCAATGGAATACTAGTTTTCTTCAGGTGATGGAACGTTTGACTTTTCACATTTGACCTAATGTTATGGAGCTCTAATTCTGACGTCTAGACATGACCAATTCATCCTAAAGCCTTGCGTAGTTGGTTTCGACTATATTTGTTGGAACCAACACACGGTCATTGCCTCAATAAGGTGGAAATCATGCATGCTGCCTACTAATAAAACCTCAGTAGAAAGCTGTTGAATAATTAAATGTATAAATCAGGGCACCACTACAATAACAAAATATGAGGTTTGCATGATATCTTATCAATACTCTAGATGATTCCGAATCGGTAGGTGGTGGAACAAGAGGGCAATAAGCAAAAGTAGCCTACTGCAATGAAGCCTTGGTTACCATAAACATGGGATCCCATTGATATAGAATATATTGATACATAATACATAATGATTGTTGTTGTCAATTTGTTAACTGTGTAACTACTTCATTTTGGAACTAGCAATCGAAATATCTTTTTATTTCTTTAGCCAGGAAAGGATAGGCCCGTAATGTTAAGCCTACTGGAGGAGAGAGCGCAATGAGATTGATGAATCATTTGATGATATTGATAGATGGGGCAGCTGGGGATTGAAAGATGTGTATGATTTACTTGCTTTATTTGATTCAAAGATCTTTGATTCAACAAGAAAAACGGTTCAGTGCCAATAGAGAGGTTTAGATGGGGGGGGGGGGGGGGCAGGTAGGGAATGGCAAGGGCTACAAGTATAGGTTAGAGAACAGGTACAGGTTGAGTGGTTAAAGGGGAGGGGAGGCTGTATAAATGGCGGAAGAGCCTGTGAACCCACAGGGGGTCTTATAAAAGGTAGGGTAAATAGCTCTGGTCAACATTTCAAATTATCCTGAATATCTGTCTTTAATAGATATCTATTCCTAGGAAAGGCATGACATAATATGTGGAAACATCTGATCTATATATCCAGGTAAAATCTAAAAAATATTATATTCCTCAAGTAAAAAAATTCAGTTTATTCAATTTCCCAACTGTCATAATTTTGAAATCTGGCTGTTCCCCCAATAGAAACACCCCCTCTACTGTCTGGATGTTGGTGAGTTTATGGAGCTGCTCCTACCACCACTCCACCCTCCAATGACTCTTACCAGCCCCAAGTTCAAACAGGACCTCCTGTTGGGTACCAAAAATGATCACCTCATTGTGTATGTCGTATAAGACCTGCTGAGCGAACTGATTAAAGTATGGTTAGAGAGTCATTTTCAAAATTATGATTGCAATTTTATTACCATTATATCTCCCTTATCAGATTAGATACAGGAAATTAACTCTTCCTTTACCGATTGCGAATTTTTGGTCGATTTTTGGCCGATTTTGAGGCCCCTGCCATTTTCTCAAAAATTGCTTTAAAGTTTAGGTTTTTTGGATTCTCACTATTTGGAATATGGTCTCCAGGGATCCTGAACCATTTGTCGGTGTGATTTTGATCAAAATATCCATTGCCATAGCAATAGGTTTGCTAGAAATAGTGATTACATGAATTGTTGGTTGCCATGGTAACCATATTAAATATGGCCGTCATGACCATTCCACATACAAAATCGCAAAATACCTAACAAAACCTACAATATGGTATTTATTTCATCTCAATTGATAAAGGCAATCCTGAAATATTGCAGTTTGAATATTGGTTCAAGATACACTTTTTTTTATATCATTGCTATTTTGATAGAGCCATGAACAACCATAGCTAAAACCATCGCTGCTTCCCGTCTAGACGGAATATTGACATGATTAATACAGTTTTGGAAAGCTCATGCCACCCATTACAAGGCAAAAAATTACCCCAAACACTCTGGTCTAAGAAGAGTAAATGTATATTACAGTAGTAAAATTGCCATAATGAAACCCACCATGCGGCTTAGAGGATTTTCCCAAAGTCTAGGTGCATGAGAGGATATACGTGAGGCTTTACAGTATATGTCTATGTTCTCTCCATTGAATATTTTACCACAACAAGCAGGTTCAGTTGAACTGTTACCCGTTTGCCAATTATTTCCCTGCCACATGCTTTACTGGGATATTATGGTTTCTCTACTAAACTAAGATGAATCAAATATATAGCCTACTATTATAATGTTCTTTCCCTACACAGTGTTCCGTGAGCCTGGAGCAGTGTCGAATACATGCCAATATATCATTAGCTGCCATCAAAGCCACTTCTCATACATTATGTTACAAAAGGACCCTTCAGCAAAGGACATTGCTTCTCAAAACAACAGTGTAGGGTGTGGCTAGATGCAAGGGGTTACCAGAACATTAATAGGTGATTATATATCACCTGCAGCGGTCAGCATCTGGCTGCCATCCCTCTTAAAGGAGTGGCCACTGCAAAGATTGTGTTGATACTTGAGTGGGCATAGAGAGACACACTCTAAATGACTAAAGCCTTCTCAGCTAACAAAGAAATGTAATTTTATGTCAAAATCACGTTTTTAACATTATAATATCCTTTGCCATGATAAGAAGTCATAGAGAAACGTAATATAACATTGTATAATGTTGTTTGTTCACACGGTGCCTATAAAAATTATGGCAGGTATTAATAGGTCACCCCTTTCAATTGAGTGAAAGACATCCAAAAGCCCAAAATAAAAGGGGCATATCTATAATATCAAAGGTTCTCTGGTAGCTGGAATATATGAATGGGTTTATTCCTGTCCCAAAGGGCTTGGCAATAGAACCGTCAGAACAGAGGATATTTACGCTAACCCTACAGAGGTGCATGGGGGGGGGAGTCAATTTGAACATTACATCAATTATTTACCCTAATGCAATGGGTTAACTGCACAAAGGCAAACCAGAAACAAAGGACAAAGGACATGTCAGTGTTGTAGTATGGAGGCTTATTTTCATCCTATGCACTGATGGATGGACAATACACTCGCTAATGGGAAGCCTGGAAGCTGAATAACCTTTATCATCACTATTCAGGTGGATAGCTCATTGCCGCACATGATATGACCCGTGTGTAAACTGATGTGCTTCTCTCATCCCACCAAACTGTCCTCATAATTCATGTGCTATGATAGGGGTTATGATTAAGTGTCATTATAAAGGTTTTATGGGTGAATCACTAAAATGTACATGTATTTGGAATTGGTAAAACGTATGAGATACAAATCTGTAAGATTAGATTAGGTGACTGGAGTTTTGCTCTGCAAGGACCTGACAAAAACTAAAAATATACTCTTTACATATGGTGAGCATTGAAACTGCGAAGTTGGCCAGTTTGAGCAGTTTGAGGCTGAAGTCTACTGAGCCTGGTATAAATGCTATACTTTGTTTGGCATATTCTGGGGGTCCCTTGGAATGAGAGCATATTAGTGGTGACATCAGCATCACCATCCCTTTTGTCACTGTATGTGGTTTGATCATGGGTTATAAAAGCTTGCCAGGAGGGATGGTTTCATTAACACTTCAACTAACTACACCATAGGAAAATTTGTGAGGTCTTTTTTCTGATATATAATGTCCACACTGACTACGTCAAGCTATGGGAGTTCAACAGACAACTAGCCAGGCCATGGATGGTAGCCAGGCCTTTAAAATGTATTTGAGATATAGAGTTTGATATTGTATCAAGAGGAAGAAATAGGTATGACCTTTAATACAAGTACAAAGTGAATCTACTACATGTACCTGTGTAGAGTATACTGTTAGCACCGGGTTCCTATGATGTAGTATATTCAGTATAGGTGATCCATAATGGATGTCAAAAACCCATAGCATTAGTCTTAATACAAAACTAGCAGCTGTTGAACTTAGCTTGAATTGAGCTGTGAATTCAATCCAGAACCCAATAAAAATCAATTTGCCTAATATGCTTCTGAAGGAAGCCATACACTTAGTATGTGTAGTTTACCATTCTAATCCTGTCTTTCACATAATAATCATCAAGGCCTACACAGGTTGTCCCAATAGAAGGTCAGACAAAGCTCATTGATTATACTCCAAGGAGCTTTTTATCAATACATGTAGCCCTCCCAGGAGGCAGCAACCTCAATTTCTTACAGTTAATTCACCTACACCTACAGGCTGATCCCCTGCCTTATAGATGATCCCATTCAACCCTATCATGAACAGCCTCAGACTTGATCATATACCATCTGGCTTAGGCTACCATACCTTCTTAGGTTGAGACTGCTGCAAAGGTTGTGTTGATATGAGAGTGGGCATCTAGACGTCGGCCTAAGCTCTACATGACCAGAAGCCATGCCATTCCCACACTTCTCCAAGAATGATTATAAGGATCACAGGTGCACCTCTTACTCCATGACCCTTCCCTTCTCCTACACAATCATTTACTACCTGATTGGTATGTAGGTAAGACCCACTCTAACTTATATCCATCCTGTCAGCAAATATTTATCAATATCTTGTTATCAGATCCGTAGCCTAGGTGTGTATATTTATGCTCTATCCAAGTCAATAGAATTGGTTGAATAACGTCAGATGCATCTTACTGTATTTGCCTTCTTTATAGTACACACGAGGTGCATTGAAATGCTAACCATTAAGATGGTATATGACTTTGTATATCCTCAAGATGATCGGTCGATATACAGTTTTATGATACACATTGCTATGGTGTGGGAGGGAACCTGGGGCACAGCTGCCACTTAAATCAATAAAAGTAAGTGTAAGGTACTATAGGCACTCAGATCTCTTTATAATGCTTAAAAAGTGCAGTGGTTTAGTTTGAAAAGTCCAAATAAATAGATCGGTACAAAAAAGGAGTTCTACCAAGAGGGTAAACAATCTAGGTCTGATAACCACCAGCGCCTTCTGTGTTCTTGATGCAAATAGTCTGGAATATTTTAGGGATTTTATCATCCATACTGGCCCAAGGAGCATTTCATTCTAAAATTTAGCGACAGGTATTTCTTAGATAAATCAAGGGTGCTGATCATGAATCTGCCGCTCGCAGTTCTGAAAAATGAAGATTTCCATGGAAACGAGCCCAAAAACAAAATGGCCGCCAATAATGCTTGAGAAAGCCTAATTTCTATATAAAAAAGCATATATTTATCACTAATGGGTAAAATCAACCATGGATATCATGATTGAAGGACAAAATTAGGTCCAAATGAGGGTCCTTGGCCATTATTGTTGTAATAATAGAAGAAAAAAAATCAGAATATCATACAAGGTTACCATGGTAACCGTTTCACCTAGCAACACTGGTAAATGAATAAAAGTGCATTATGGTCAGCATATTAACAGCTTAAATGAAGATATCTACAATCAATACATTACTGCAATAATCAAAACATAATTCAGTGGCAGGCATATCATGTCTAGCAATATTACCTCCATCTAGGCACCGTGAGCTGTTGCCTAGCAACCAGAATGGGATTTGTTAATTTGCTTGACAACAACCCTGTATAAGTCACATTAGCCTTATTCTGAGGTAGCGTACCCCACTAAATCAGGCCGAAGCAATTCAACTTTACTATTCCTTTTTTTCTAGCGAAAATGATTGCCTAGCAACAGCAATTCTTAATGATTGTTTGCCTAGCAACATAGTCAGCATCACAATATAAAAAAAGGAGTATGCAAAAATGATTAAGGCAGACTTTACCCATATGCTTGGTGCATAAGGATCCCAGAGATATTAACAATGATACCATTGTGCTTGCTGCTTAAGTAAGTAGTTTTAAATGCATGAAAAACCTGTTTCTTTTGATGGTTTCTATGCATAGAACATTTTGAAAGTATTGTTGCTAGGCAACAGATTTCATAAAAATGGCAAATACAAGGGTACAGTAATAAACCCTAGGGGGGTTGTGCTTTTTTTAAGTATACAATTAACCTCAAGGGTCAAATGACACTCATCCCATTCACTGTAGTCTTTGAAAAGGCAATAGTAGAAGATAGTTAGACAGTTTACCTTGTTAATGTTGCTGTTGCTAGGCAACAGCAGACTAGCAATAGCAAACCAAACAAATTTATTGAAATAGACACATTTGGTTTAAGGGTTGGGATAGCCCTAAACTGGTGACCTGTAACATGGGTCTACAGCTTCTACTAATGCAGTACTCATGGCATAATTACTGCTAATGAGTGCATTAAACATGTAAAAACAAGGCTGCCCCTGGTGGGAGAATGGAGAACTAAGCATGTTTAGCCCAAATGGGAAACTAAGGCACAATATTCAAGAGATCTTAAAATGGTGATGTAAAGTTCTAGAAAATTAGAGTTGATCAAATTACAAATTATGATAATATTCACAACCTCATAAGTTGAAATTAAGACCTTCTTTGCCAATTTTACCTAAATACTAAAACAATTGCCAAACTGAATACTGGCTTGACAACAAAGACATCAAGACAGACAAACTGGAGTCAGGAGAGCACACATCTGACGACCTCAAAAGAGGTGTTCATCATGATGTAACATACAGCTTTTCAAAATGTAAGTATGGAGTGTTTTATTTATGTTTTATAGATTACATTGTTAATATGAAAAGGAATTATTATGGCTAAAAGAAAAAGAATTTACAGATTATATGTATGAATGGGTGATAATAGGGGTAATCCTCCATCCAGTATTGTCTTCAGGAGGCCAAGCCTTTCTATCATAGTCCTGCAGACAACCATTTTTCAATTGGCTACCATGTTCTTAGTTTTCAATGAATTGCTACGATTCTTTTTGGTACTAGTAGTTCTCAGATCTGTGAAGACAGTGCTTAAAAGGAATAGAGCTCTTAGTGACCTTGAATGACCTTGAGATTAGGTCAAAGGGCATAAAGTTTAAGGCCAAAGAGCATTTCTTCTTATAGGACCAAAACAAGGGGACTCTCAATAGGCAGAATCAAGCCTTGGGTAACATCCTTTCACAATTGACACTACACAGAGGCCCTCACACCAGATAGGCATCCATATACCTCACAGAAATGCACTAGGGTAGGGGTGGTGGTTGACTTTTGTGTGTAGCTTTTTTAATGATTCTGATACTGATGTCTTTCTTATAGGTGACAAGTACACTACATTATTCATACTGCAGCATTGCCTAGTAACAAGTCTAGTGGTTGCTGCATTCCAGGAGGAGATCACACCATCACACAGAAGTGAGTATCTATAAGCAATGCCCTTAAGGTGGGTCAATCCTATTGAATCAAAGTCATCAGAATTCCACAATTCTCTTTCTGTGGGTACACTAAATGATTTGAAAATGGAAAAGGAAAAGAAAAATAGGGGATCTTTAGGTACTTTTTAAATTATGGATATTTTGAAAATAAAAGCACTTCAATTTTACATTAAAAAAGACGAGAGTAATGTTAAGATTCCTATGGTTTTATTCTCTATCAACCAATAACCCACAGAATTCTGAAACATCACACATTATGTCAAAAACATCTAGAGGGTACAACCCTTGATACTAATCAGGGCATCCTCATACCTTCCCCCTTCCGTCCCCAGCCTCCCTACTCCATCCCCAGCCTCCCTACTCCGTCCCCAGCCTTCCTACTGAGTCCCCAGCCTCCCAACTCCATCCCCAACTTCCCTACTCCGTCCCCGACCTCCCTACTCTGTCTCAAGCCTCCCTATTACATCCCCAACCTTACTCCCTCCCCCAGTCCCCCTGGAGGCTTCCCTGGCCTCCACAGGGCAGGTGCCACCCTCAGTTCCTCTGGAGGCTTTCTTGGCCCCCTTAAGCCACAAATGGTACCTGTCAGCATTCTGGAGATTGGGGCGGGGGTCTCCCAACTCCCCAAAAAGTTGATGAAAATGATGAAAGTCCCCCTCCACAAAAAAAAAGTCCAAAATAAATGACTAAATTAATGACATTTAGGTAGAATTAATGGTCGCTCAGCCTGGTATTTAGGGGCATTATGTTACATCATTGTGTCTTTACAACAGCTTTTATATACCGTATTCGACGTAAAAAGCGCACATCCCCTAATAAGCGTACACCCCCCGTTTTTAGACTACAAATAACCAAAAATATTTCAATTTTTGACCCCAATTAAACACTTAACTACTAAAAGGTCTCCATAATCATTTTTTAAGCGCACTGTGCGCTTATTACGTCGAATACGGTAATCATATTTGCGATTGTCCAGTTTGGCACACATAGAGCAGGGTACAGCAGCTGTATCTTCTGGGAAAAGGTGTGAAAGCGAGTGCAGAGGAGTCCAGCCTGCTATACCAAGTTGCTGTCCTGGGAGAGTGTATAAGGGTGGCCTGAATTAACAGGCTGTCTGTTAAAAACAGGCCAGACTCCGCCTGATAATAGTCTGAATATCTTTTCTTTTCTTTTTAGATGGAGCCTATCCTTAGTCTAAAGAGGAAATCCTCCTCAGAGGAGGATACTGAGGAGATATGCTTCTTCTGTGAGAAAAAGAAAACCAAACGTTCAAAATTAAATTCAGCTACAGACAATGGTGTGAAGAAAATTAATAGCAGCACAATAATCAGATCAGACTGTCATGACATCAAGAATGCAGCTGTAATCAAGAAAGTTCAAGCGTTCAATGAAGCAGGCACTATCATCAAACATTGGCATCATGTTTGTTACTCTGACTACACCCATTCTGAAAAGTTAAAGACACTTCAGGATGCGTATGCGAAGCAGATTGGCCAAGTTTTTCCACAGTCAGGTGGTGGTGATGGGAACCCAGGACATAATATTATGATCACTCGCAGCAAGGTCTCCCCATTGAACTGGTCCTTATGCTTATTTTGTCAAACAGAAGAGAGTTCCTGTGTAACCAATTTAATTTTAACACCAAAAAAGAGCAGTGAAATCCTTGATTTTTCTCAGTTTGATCAGTATCTTAGTCTTGCTTTATCTGGAGTTACTGATTTAATTGCCAATGATGGATGTTACCATCTGCACTGCTACTCTAAATTTCAGTACCACAGTAGAAGGAAAGCAGCTGGTGCTCAACAAAATCCACTGCCATTACTTTGGCTTTCTGATGAGCTGATCTTGGCAGCTAAGAAAGGACTGGTGATTGAACTTGAGGAAGCTTGGCAAAGATATCTGGTGTTAGCTGACTTACATCAAATCACAGTACCGGCATCATTTGTCAGTAAAAGATCCACATTCAAGATGAAACTGGAGGAGATTGTAGGAGACACAATCCTGTTTGTTCAGCCCAAACAGTCATGTACCGAAGAGCGAGGCATGATACTCATTCCAAAAGAGTTTTCCGCTGATGCCATTGCAATGCTTATAGCTGCAGAGGACGAAAGCCTTACAATGCCTGCATACGTGTCTGATGACTCCTCTTTCCTCTCACTAGTGCATGTGGCGCTAAAGATCAGATCTGATTTAATTGAAAAAGATGGTCACAAAGGTCTGTCAGTTACCAAAGAGGACGAACTTGCCTGCATCCCCGAGAGTCTGCAACTGCTTCTCGGTATCATATTTGCTGGGCAGGATTTGCTAAATGATGACATTGACAAAACCAGCTCCTGGCAAAATAATGTGCTGAGCATTGGCCAGGACATGGTGTATGGTGTAAGTGGAGGCAACAAGTGGACACCAAAACACATCGGACTAGCAAACATCCTTCATCAAGCTACGCGATCCAAGAAGCTTGTGAATGTCTTTAGTAAGGCTGGCCACTGCCTAAGTTACCAACAACTACAACCAGTTGACACAGGTCTTGCAGAGAAAACACTGAAGAGTATGGATACCAAAACTGGTGCAGTCCTTCCTCCAAACTTGAAACCGGGAAAGTTTGTCCACTACACGGCAGACAACATTGACATTTTGGATGACTCTCTGGATGGAAAGAATACGTTCCATGCTACCCAAATGTGTGCATGGCAGACAGGTCCAGCAGAAGATGTTGGCTTTAAGGATATAAATCCCTCACAGAAGTCAACTCTTTCCGTACCAGCAGCTATGGACCAATTGATTCCAACTAAAGCTGGTGTCATTGACCATCCATGTCCAGTATATGAAAATGCAACCCATAGCATATTTGATGTGAATACAGAGGTATCCCATTCAAGTCTGGCAAAAGACCTAGCATTCCTCATAAAGCGCCAAGATCAAGAGCTGAAAGATGGATGGACACAGTTTAATGAGGACATAAGTACTTTGGAAACATCACCAACTACAGCTGGATATCTCCCAATTCTGCAGGCACCAGCCCATGAACGTGACACACTGAATACTGTCATACAACGTTGTATGTACATATCAGAAAAGATGGATCAGCAGTATACAGTCATCACAGTGGATCAAGCACTCTTCTATAGATTGATGGAGCTCAAATGGCAAGTACCAGAATACAATGAAAAGGTATTCATTCGCCTTGGTGGTCTCCGTATTTCTATGAATTTTCTCAGATGTATTGGACAGCATATGGAGGCGTCCGGACTCAAAGATACATGGGTAGAGAGTGGTTTGATTAGTGATGGCTCAGCAGAGCATGTCCTTGCAGGGAAGGACTACAAGAAAGGCATGAGACTTCACAAGCTTACATTCCAGGCTTTGTGGACAATACTCCTACCTGGCTTCAAGACCTATCTATCAACCAAGGATATCCATCTCCTACAGCGATTGGAATCAGCAACATCTTCAACGGATGTTATCTCACTCCTAGTGAGCGTTGATGTGCAGGAGTACATGGAGACATATGCCAACGATCAGTCCAAAGATAACCCAAAGCTCTCTGTGCTGAACATGAAGAAGCGGACACTAGAGTTATACTTCATGCTTTACACACAACATCAGACACTGTCATTGTCCAGGCCAGAGACACTGATATTTTAGTTCTGTTGATTTCCCACTTTGCCAGACTAGGGTGTCGGGAGGTTTTTCTGAAGGCTGGGACCAGCAACCACAGAAAGTACATCCCTGTGCATGAAGTAGTGAAGACGCTCCCACAGGATTGTGCTAAAACCCTCAATGCATTCCATGCATTAAGTGGGTCAGACACTACATCATTCTTGGCCGGCCACACAAAACAATCAATGTTCAAAGTGTTCCTTCAGCATCACAAACTTCTTGCTGGTCTTGGACAAGAAGATCTCAGTGGCACAATTGTAGCGTCTGTGGAAAAGTTCTTCTGCCATTGCTATAATGCCCCAGAAGTTTGCTCTGTGAATGAGGCCCGACTCTCGCTGTTCGGAAAATGTACAAAACCTGAAGCATTACCACCTACATCCAACGCCTTGGAGCAACATATCAAGCGAGCACACCATCAGGCCCTTGTATGGAACTGGGCCCACCTATTAGCACCACAGATTCCATCTCCATGTACACTAGGATGGAAAGAAGAAAAAGGTAACTTGTGGCCTGTGCTGATGACAACAGAACCCATACCAGAAGTATGCCTACAGCTGATATCCTGTAAATGCAAAGCTGGCTGCAGAAATCACAGATGTAGCTGTAGGAAACACAACCTTGCCTGCATCACTAACTGCAGATGCCAAGAACAATCCTTCAAGTGCTATAATGTTGCACAGTCTGAATAGCCTGGTAAGCAAATATATAAATATCTATAGCAGTTGTACATTATGATATGATAATGAGATAGCTCTCTTGCCTGATTAAGTCTAAGTAACTATTGCATAATGTAATAAAACCTAAGGAAGAAAAAGTCATTTCATGTGCTGCATAATGTAATATACAGGCATATGTACCATTGTCATATACCATTATTCTGTAACATTATAGGTGATTATACTAACATTCCAGCTCGGGAAAGGACGTAATTGAGTGGCAATCAACAACCTCAATACACAAGGGTAGACGCTGGGATGACCTTCTACCACAACCAGCACATAGGATCACAAAAGCTATAGAGTACCTTCAGTATACTTTCTATGACGGTATCGCAGCATAGAATACACACAGAAAATCCCACTGGCTACAGTATACTTGCCATAGGTTTTACAGTACTATAGTCATTATTTTCATTACCGTTATATGGGTAATCGCCTCCTTGGATTCTTATTACACATTGAATTATAATAACGATTGTGATGGGGAGCTTATAACAAGGCATTTTTATTGTGTATAAGGGTACTACATAAATGTGATATGGAGTTATTATCTAAAATACCTGTACCCCTTGTGACTGTATAGCAACATAAACTTGCACAAAGCATCCCATCTTTTTGATAACTTGACAACCTTCTCTCTATGACCAAACAAAAGAGATTGAGGTTACATCTTTCAATGAGTTATCTATTAATGGGTATCATGATAAGTAGGTACTTTAGAATACCCATATTCCATCCCTCTATCATCCCTCAAATATGTGATTATCTCATTTATGGCAATTAAGTCACTGCACAAAACTCACTGTAATGATCCAAGTCAAGTCAAGGATCTAAGATTTAACAGCTCACCAAACATGGAGCCGATTATTACAAATAAAGTATCATTTGCTATCATTGATATTAGTTTGTTTTATTTATTCTGTCATCAACACAATCATATACAATATTAAACGTAGCATCAAATGTAGCCGAATTACCAAAAATAATATCCTGTACAGCTGAACAGCTTTTAACTTTATAATATAAGGTAAGGCAGAACTTCAGAAATGACATAATGACACAATCAAACCTCTCTTAGCCAATTTAGTGAGGATAGGTTTCATTCAGGAGCTTAGGACCTTCTTAATGTGTGTTGCTAGGCAAATAACCATTTAGAATTGCTGTTACTAGGCAATCATTTTCACTAGGAGTAAAGGAATGGTAAAGTTGAATTGCTAGGGCCTGATTTAGGGGGGGTACGCTACCTCAGAATAATACTAATGTGAGTTTTACAGGGTTGTCGTCAAGGAAATCAACAAATCCCATTCTGGTTGCTAGGCAACAGCTCAAGGTACCTAAATGGAAGCAAAAATGCTAGACATGATATATGCCTGCCACTGAATTATGTTTTTATTATTGCAGTAATATATTATTTGCAGATATCTTCATTTAAGCTGTTAATATGCTGACCATAATGCACTTTTATTCATTTACCAGTGTTGCTAGGTGAAACGGTTACCATGGTAACCTTGTATGATATTCCGATTTTTTTTCTTTAATAAATCCTGATTCTGAGGCTTATATTCAGGGCCCAGCTTGTATTAGACCGAGATTTACCCAGGCTAAACTGGCAGGCTTCCCAGTGGGCACAGAACATTGAATCGACATTGATAAATGGTTGGCAATGTTGATTCAATGTTAATTCAATGTTGATTCAACATTGAACTGAATTCTGTGCCCACTGGGTTCGGAGGGGAATATGTTTAGAGCTGATATAAATCATTTCAATTGCATACTAGTTACCGCTGGAAAAATAAGGTTTTCTCCCTGCTACCTTGTAATACCACCAACCTACATCATGCCCTTGATATTTTTGTCAAACAGGTAGGTCATATTCAGATGGGTCATGTGTCTAGGACCAGGATCATATTTTATCACTTCCCCACATGCAGGGTACAGTCAAGTGTACCTGTTCATAAGGGGGTGGGGGGGTGGTGATTATAATATACTTTGATCCTATACATCACTGCCCGAGCTGGAGGGCACTACAATATATGTAATTGCATTATGAACACCAAATCAGAGGTGGGTTGTATGGATATGTACTGGTACATCCATAATTTATGTACACAATTGATTTAACATCTCTCTGAGTTGATAATTGCATGTTAGACCGCATTTATATTCTCACAGGGAGGAAATATGATACATCAGTAGGTATACGGGTGCTGCCTGTGTCAATTTGTCAGTGTAAACCCTTTAGACCTCTTAACAGATAACGGCTGTGTGGAGCTATTAAACGTCATGAGTACACCAATCCTACGATATTCACAAAACCTTTTGCTGTTCAGAAGTGAACACACAACCAAGATGCATTCGATATAAAAAGTACTGCGTATGTCTGGACAGTGTGAAGGCCTTACTCAGTTACTGAGATGGCACCCTAATTGTACCCTTCACAAGTTAAGTAACTCGTGAGCCAATCAGAGTAAATTATGAGCTGGTGCGAGTAGAGTAATTCCGACGATAAGGAGGTCTCATGGCCATTAATTCATGCCAGGTTTACCCAGTGAACACAAAATTAGTTCAGAATTGAATGAACGTGGTTGATCAACGTTGATAAAGAAATGAATAATATTGATTCAAGGCACATAGGATCTGTGGCACCATACAGCAGTACAGTCTGTGCAAGAAGCTGATGCAGTAGCTAAAGAAGTCAAACATTGCATGTATAGCTAGCAATGTTCAAGAGAATCAATGGCTACACTAGCAGCGCCTTGTTGATGATAATTTCATTACCTCAAATTACGCATAGGTTTTGTTGAGCCAAGGTTCGAGGATTTAATAGAGTTCAAAGTAAGTTTGTTGCAGGCTGTATTTTGTTGGCAAAAGGAAAGTCTTATATTCCTCTGCACCGTATGCACTGCAGCGGAGCTAGCCTTTAAGTCACCTTGAGATAAATCAATTTACAGTTTTCATCAATCCTCTTTAGGCAAAAAATGTGTGTATTAGGCAACCGGACCCTAGCTTTAAAGAAGGGCCGACCCCAGCATTTTCCCAGATTTGGGGATTTCTTGATATTTTTCTAGATTTTTGGCTACTTTTTGGTCAGGAGGAACAGGTTACCTACTTCCTTACTCTAATTGTTTATGTTTAGACCCTGTTGCCTGAAACCGACCTTCTTTTGGCGTTGTCTAAAGATAAAGCTGATTGACACCGGACATTTCGGGACTATTGAAGCAGTATCTACGATCATAATGGGAAAAGTTTATTTCCAGGGCCTGCATAATTATATTTGTGTGCTTCTTTTATCTACTGCATGTGTTATTTCACTTGCATTATCAAGACTTGGCACCTAAGATCAGCGCTGCTGAGTGTCATTCCATATCATTGTTGACTGTAATAATGAAAGCTAGTAATACTCATCTGTGATACAATCAAGACGTGATACATTGAATGAAGCTGTGATACATTTATACGACGATGGACAAGATTTACTGTACTCTTAATGTGGTCAATAAATGATTAAAACCCTTCCAAAAAAAACCCACATGGGAGTGGCTCTATATTGTAGAACAGGGCCATAATACAACGCCTTCCCCAGACAAATGATGGTTTTATATACTAAACCAAATATGTATTACAACAAGTTCCACTATTCACAAAATGTCATCCTCCACTCACTGTCATTTATTGTGGCATATGCTTCTGTGTCAATAATATACCCCGTGCCACGGACTATCATTGTGATGCAAACTAATCCCAGGTACCCAGGTCATTATCTCTGTAGGTTCCTGATACAGCAGATATTATTTATTGCTCAGCAATACCATAATTTCTATTGAACGCTAATGATTGTACTAATTGGTTGTGTAATTATTGACAAAATGATACTAATCAGAGTAATGGTTGGAACAATTCCTAATTAACCATTACATAATGCAGCGCCGTAAGGCACAACAAATATAGAGGGTCACTGGAGGTTTGAACTACTGATGACAACATATTAGTATATCATTGGAATACAATAGATGACAATACTAGAAATTCGAGTCATTAACTGATTGATCCTTATGTAAAGCGTTTCATGGTGAGACTCCCTCTATTCCTTTCTTCTTTCTTACACCTAGCGATATAATTAGAATACCATAATTTTGTACTCAGCTTATGAGTTTATAAAACAAGAATATTATCACACATAAACATTGTAGTTATCCAAGTCTATGCCAAATGCTGTACACAGTAATAACACAGATCTCACATTCAAACATCGGTTCGCCCTCTCAACCCTGGATTACCAAGCTGATTTTGCATGAGTATGAACTTCATGCAGGACCAGTCCGTTCCATTATAATCCCGGGTAATTCAACATTTTTCTAGTAAAATAAGTCTCTAGCATTTAAACCCTTCAAATTTGGGCCAATCAAGCAACCTGTTGCTGAGCTATCACATTTTGAATATTTGCAGGACGAGTATGTTCTTCGCTCGTATGATTGGATAAAGTAATGTGTTCATACCTATCTCATGAACGCTAGCCTTTGCAACATTGGAGTGATTGCTAATGAAAACAAGTTGCCGGGGCTGCCAGCCAGATTCTTGAAATTTTTACTTTCTGCTAAAATGAAAAGGCCACGAATATGTGTTTCATTTTTCCTGGTGACAGCAGTTAACACTGAGAAACGGGAAAAAAAGCCATTTGGCCTGAATTCCTGAATTTAGGCTTATGGGGACGAGAGGGTTAACCATCCCCAACCTCACTCACGCAAAACAAAGTAAATGGCTACCTCATCAATTCTCAGCCAAGTCTTTCCCTAGTTATGGTGTTATTACAGGTACCTATTACAGGCATTCTCTAGATGGTCACTGATGGAGGAGTTGCCGGTTGACACCAAGAGCTATGGTTATTTATGAGGGCGTAGGATGTAGAGTGTTCTTTAGACTATGGATGCCCTTAGTGAATGGCGTGGGGCAGGTGCTAAAACAGGCTTTATAGGGGACCACCTGTAGGCTGATTTGACCATATGAGCCCTACAGTTAGGCACCCAGGAACTGTGTACACACCATGTCTTATATTGATCTCAATAAACGGGCTAGGATGGAGTCAGTCTGGTAGTTCAATAAGGTGGAGTAGAGTTAGACATAGCTGAACCACAAGTTTGTATCTGCTATAGGGTAGATATGTTGGAAGAGAAAGTTCTTTCTCGGCTCGTAAACGAGGTAGGCTTTATTGGTTATTAGACCTTTATAAGATAATAGTATCATGCATACACTACATTACAGTGAGGTATAGACTTCTGTGTGAAGGTATGTTATACTCATACTCTGACTATTAGAGAGACTATTATTAGCATAGTGAACAGGTTCCCATACTGACAGGGATTAGGTGGTTATCCTTGGAGTCAGGCTCCATATTACCTCTCAGCCAACACACCCAAATGGGCCCCATACGGGCGTGTCTCTGGGCACCCTGTTAAGCCCTTATCCTACAAAATTGCCCTTATCCTACAAAATCATAGAGGTTTGTATAATAAGGGCTATCAGTCATGCCCTTATCCTACAAAATTTCCCCTTATCCTACAAAACACCTGTTATGCCCTTATCCTACAAAATTGCCCTTATCCTACAAAATACCTGGGTTTTGTAGGATAAGGGCAACCTTTTTGAAGGATAAGGGCAAATTTTGTAAGATAAGGGCCTGACTGACAGCCCTTATCCTACAAAACTATACATTTTTGTAGGATAAGGGCAATTTTGTAGGATAAGGGCATAACACACCCTGGGCTAGCCCATTTCTGGGTATTTACTGGCATTTGTCAGGGCTTACAGATGGGGCCCATGTGGGCTCAGCACAGAATATCAACATGTCATGTTTGCACAGCAAATCCTTCAATTCATGGTCATTTCTGAAAATGTTCAATTAATTTACATTTTAGATTGACATTATATGCATTTTTGCAAAAGTGGGTTTCACCTGGGTTGGAAATGGGCAAACTGGGCAATGGTATCCCTGGGTTTCCCATGGGCTCAGCATGGGCAGCCAGGTACGTAGGGCCCAGGTGGGCTCAGCCCATGTACTGAACTTAGTTTTTAAAGGATTCCTTGCATTGCAGATACTTTAATTTATCCTCGCTTGTCCCTTTCTTCTAGAAAATGCAAGTTCAGATTATTTTTCTTATGCTATGTTGTCTACCTGGGTTTCACCTAGGCTAGAGCTGGGCTATTTGGACTGAGGTTTGCATGGGTTTGCCATGGGCTTGGTGTGGGCTGCCAGATGGGCCCCATGTGGGCCAGCCCACCAACTTCACTTTCTGGGCTAATTCTACCAACACAACTTTCATGATCATGTTTCAAAGACCTTTTCCCAAAAGAGTGGGGTTCATCTGGGCTAGTCCTGGGCTAAGTGGGCAAGTATTGTTCCTGAGCTTACCACTAGATGTCATCATTGAGAGTACGTGGGATTTGATATCCTATAGCCATTTTCTTGTCTTTATTACATTGAGCCATAAATTCACAATTCCTTTAAAACCATTGAAATGAAACAGTTTTCACAGTACATTCATATCATATGAAATTGTCTACACAATTTTGCATATGAATAGAGAAACAAGGAGCATTCTGATGCTGACACCTTTCCCCCAAATATGATCATAGTACATACCCAGTGGACACAAAATTCAGTTTAATGTTGAATCAACATTGCATCAACAGTGAATCAACATTGACAACTCTTTATCAATGTTGATTCAATGTTCTGTGCCCACTGGGTAATCCCAGGACTCCCTCAGGTATCACTATCAGACTTATAGGAACTCTAACTATGTCACCCAATGTGATCAGAGTTGTAGTTAGTCAAAGGATGCATTATTCTTTTCCTCCTTAAATAAAGGGAAAAGATGACATTAAATGCACATAAATTAATCGACCCACTGGAATACTTGTTGGTAACTACTCTTAACATAATGGTCATCAACTACATAACGACTAAGCTTATAGCTAAAAAAAAAAGTTGTTTCCATCCCCCCTAGCCCCCCACCACACAATTATGGGGTGATGGGCTGCCTTATGGGGCCCATATGGGCCCCATAAGGCAGCCCATCTGTGACCCACCTAGGGCCCACTAGGGTGTGTTGGCTGGGTTTCAATTCCAAATTTAAATACCTCTTTCTATAGATTTAGTCCTCAGAATAATTTGCGTCCATCTGGTCTGTGTCTTTCAGATCAGAACAAAACTGGAATAATAGTACTCATCTTGTCCTTTCTGTTTTGTGCGGACACATCCGGGTCTCTCGCGTCACATGACCAGACGCAGGGAGTTCAGCATCATATAGGGTTTTCAGAGCGGCCTGCCATGGCACAGACAACCAGCAGTTTTGCTCTCTATTTACACTCATGTCTCATTTATGGCTGATTGACACCAAAATACACAGTTATGTTCACACTATCTGAAAGCTATATGGTTTCATTCTACACAATGTGTGGTTTCTGCCAAGATTTGTACATTTCCACTTGTGGTTTTATATGAATGAGTAAGTTGAAAGTGGGGAGTGTGTGCTCCCTGTGCAGGCCCACATTTTGGCACTAGTAATTGATAGCTGCCCAGCAACTGCCCTGTACTAGAATACATTTATGGGAGAGGGTATTTGTGCAGTCAATTCCTAACTGATTGGATTGTAATGCAAAGATATAGGCCTACATTTACATATATCCCACATGTTATATGGACTACCAGATCCAGATCTACAGCAAAATATTTCCTAAAAGTCATGGAATCACCTTTAGAATAGAGGGGCATAAAAATGTGGGATCATACATTTAATTCCCATATTTGTTTACTATCTCCTGTCTGAAGAACAAAGTGATTGGAAAGGAATTGGCCACCAGATTTACACTTATGTGGATCTACCTTTTCTTAGGAGTAGTACATTCCCCATGTAAGTCACCCTCCACTGCACCTGGATCCCTGCCACTCACACTCTAGCAGGGGAGTGCTATTGCAGGACCAATCCACTTCATGGTTAGACAGGGCTCTCTTGTCCTCTCAAAACACCTTACTTTTTGCAAAGAAAACCCAATTTAACTATGTTCTAGTGGTGGTAGATTCACAATTCTTTCAGAATTCTCTTAGTTAAGATCCTGTCTATCTATCCTGTACAAAACACGCAACTTGTCTGCACTCAATAAAAATGACCTGAACGCCCTACATCATATGCGTGTCAGATGGGGGGCAAACGGCTGGAAAACACAATCTAATGTACACCCAATCAGTTCAGTGGAGGCACTTTTTGTCTCCGACAGTTTGACTCTTTTTTCCTCCAGATTGCTGTCTTTTTGCAATCGGATGGATAAAAGATGGGTGATTTGAATCAGATCCGATCACTTTGGGCCCGATAGACATTGTACGGGTAATTATAATTGCCCATAGCGGTGAGAGGTGAAGGATGTATGTGTGTTCGTAATGTTAGTCAAGGATGACAGGATCAAGTATTTTCAAGTTGGTTCTCTAACCAGATGTATTATGCCTATCAATAGCCCCACCACAAGTGTGATTGATTCTGCCTATCGCTATGGGGTTTTACTGTTGTAGCATTTATGTCTGCAAGTCAGCTTGTCAGTATAGGGCCAACATAACTATGGGGTGATCGCTACCTGACCCCGAAGTAGCCCTATATCGGAGATCATATTCCACAGTTTGCAATGACTTCAATGGAGAACACTACTGTTCTCAATTTTCTGAATGTGGTGCTATTATTCACATTCTACGGATTTACCAATTCAAAACAAAGCAATATGTCTAGATCGTGTTTACACCGGTATGAATAACCATGCCATGACACCTGTAATGTTAATGTTCCTTGTCATACTCCCAATTTCTAATTTCTAATTATTAGTAAAACATCAGGATGATACAACTATGCTCCGATACTTGGGAAGCTCAGTTTTGATTACCGTAGCTATAGAATTGATATCCACTTGTAGTAGGGCTCAGTGTAGGAATATGATTGTCAGAATCTAGAGCCTTTTGTCATGCGGGTAATAGAGATCAAGAATTAGTCTCCTTTGAAGTGAACCATATTCAGACAGTTTTCAATTGTATCCAGATCACATTTGATACTCCCCGTGTTCATGAATAATTCAACTAGCACCTTGCCTAATTGTGTTTTCTCCCCCACCAGGAAGGGCTGACATGAATCGCCGCAAAGCAGATGCTTTAATTAAACATTTCAAAAGAAGTAGTAACAAATTCCTCTTGAAAGTTCCCCTTCAAAGCATAACTATGTTAAGCCCACTAAAACGTACACATATTGTATAAATTCGCTTGCATATCCTAATGACGCCATTCCATTGTCTGTATTTAATTTCTGTCTATTGGAAATCGGTAAAGTATTCCAGTCAGGAGTTTACGAAGACAATATTTCAGTGACCTGAAATAATAATAATTCCTCTGTAATATGTCCCGCTTAAAATTAGTTATTCTTAAATAGGGGGATTGGGTCCAACACATCCAGATGTTTCTTCATGGGTGGATGATACCAGTACCAGGCTCTTGCGGGGCAGGGTGTATGGGTGGGCGAGTGTCTAGTTTCTCTGCACAGTCATTTAAAATGATGGACGTCGGCAACTGGCTTGGTTCAGCAGCCTCCCCCTTCCCTTTCTCCCTGCCACATAATATGGTTGTACATGTCTACTTACTTTACTCTGAAAATTACTTCAGAGACATAAATTGATTTAGCATTATCACACACCGTGTTAAAACATATATATCATGCACGTGTTCAAAGGAAGCTAAGATTCTTAAAGATGTATCATGTTATTTTATCCTAGTTTTATATATTCTAAGGATGCAGGTCCCGCAGTCCGGTCAGGTAGGCATACTGTTTGCACATGGTGTGAATAATCAATTTGGAGGAAAGAAAAAATAAGCTGTACCGTTTCAAGTCATATGATGTGTGCAGCTCGGTTAAATTTATTCATATGAGTCTTGGATATATGTTAACTGAGAATAAATGAACGTTCCAAGTCTTTTGCTCAAATTCAATACGATCAATGAATTTGGGAATCATTGTTTGACAATAACTTCAAGTAAGACATTGTTGGGGGCAGGATTCCTAAAACAAACCCAGTAAATTAGTACATGGTTGTTCCGCCCAAGTCAATCCATTAGCGTTGGTTTGGTTATCCCCACTGCCTGCACAAGCTCGCCCTATTTTGCTGGGAAGCTGGGAAGTAATCAAATGACTAGGAATTGACATTTGTTTTCTTTCGTTTGAACGAACCAGGACCATTTAGGCCAACATGATTATGATGATGTGTTCACTAACAGATAACCATTAAAAACCTCCTAAATTGATTTGAAATGAATTGTAGAAAAGAGGGATGGTTGAGAATGAACGAATGAGTTTTAAAGATGAGGGACCGAGAATTTAAAGATGTGTGCCATTGGATTTCATTGTGTTAGAGATGCCAAATATCGACCAATCACTGTTACCAATATCCTTGTTAATTTGTTCGTTCAAAGTGTGTTTGGTTTGTCAATCAAAGGGAATGATAGGTTCATATTACATCTATTTACATCTATGATACGTGCACATTAATTTCCCCTGGTTTTCAGTCCTTTGACACTTACAATAATTGTAATAAAGTCACTTTACTTACTGTGTTATTGTTGTACTTCCTTATCTTCCAAGTATGTATGTCTTATGTTACTAGAAAGGGTAATTATTAACAGTTTCTTTAGCAACTCTCCATTTGCGTCTAAGACAGATAAAATGCTCCTTCTTCGTTTCTGATTATACTAACGCAATTGTAAAAAAAGAAAGGGCACACTGCAAGTTACGGCTTATGTAATAGATAACTATTGGCTGCGCAACAATTAATTTACTGTACAGTACATGTATAGGCTTAAATCTGAAAGCTGACAAAGTCACTTTCCTCTTCTGACTACTTTGATGTATACATTATTTCACTACATAGCAAGATATGACACACAGGGGGCATAATTATAATCCTTAGGTGGTGCTATCCCACGAACCCTCTTTCTCTCATCGGATCTATGTACGATGATAATCTTTTTGTACGATATTCATCTGCCCCGAACCCTGCCCTTCTATTTCTAAAGTTGAAGCACACCGCTGTAAGAGGAACAGGGGCGTATGGAAAACATTAGGGGTCATGTTTTTACCAAGCAATCTACAGGGGGCAAATAGAAAAAAAGGCCAACTGTTTTATACAGCGGTTTGTAAGTAAAACTGACTTGGGGATTTGTTCTACCCAAGTCAAACCTATAGAAATCGTTAACCAAAGGCCAGCCTGTGGAACTGAACAGCTGTTTTGGTACAAGTACTATATGTTTAAGTAGATAGAACCACCTCAATGGCACCTGTGTGAATGTAAACATAGGCACCTTGAATACATGTAGTGGATCTAAGCACACCTACAATCTGTCGGCCTGACCTTCAGCCTAACCTATAATTGGGAGGGCAGAACACTGCACTGCTCATGCAACATAGTACCATTAAGATGATGGCCACCGTCTACAGAGCATAAACTAGGGCACATCGTCGGAATAAAGCTTTGTTTATTTTGATTTTACACAATGTTTGTATACAAACTTCGCCGACTACAATGTGTCCATCAATGTGTCCACTCAGTGCACGTTGAAAATGACTAGTTAATCGGCCGATGTACAATTTGTTGACAAAAACGGAGGTAAAATCAAACAGGTTTGATATTATCGGCCGAATAATGGCTATATAGAACTTTAATAGATAGGAGGGGGGGCGGGTGGTTAGTAGTTGTGGGCCATACCATAGCATATTTATATACAGTGTGGATGTAAGTAGACACATCATCTCTGTCGGCCGTATAACAACCTCTGACGGCCGTATAGAGGCTGTGTAAAAAGTATGGCGAAGCAACGACAGAAAAGGGGGAGGGGCGGAACTTCGGGTATTGCGGAGTTGGCGATTTTATACCGACGAAGTTCTGAAGATTAACCCACAATATATCATTATAGTTGTAACCTTAACCTGTTTGTACTGAGCAATCTGCAGGGGGGGGGGTTAGAAAAGTGTGAAAGTTCAACCATACCCTTTCCCCCTACGGGTCACCGTCCACAGAGCATAAATCGGCGGTATATGGTAGATTCACCCAAAGACGGACACATACCTTAAGTCGGACACATGAGTATTTCAATAATAGCTCTGAGTGGAATATTAAGACAACTGTAGCCCAGAGAAAATAGGTCCGAAAGTGGTGAATCTACCCAAGAGAGCTGTATAGCGTCATTCTATAAATAATTTACATAGGGAATGTATGGCAATTCTATCCATATGCGGCCGATTTATGCTCTGTGGACGGTGGCCATAAGGGATACCATTGATTAACGGGTACAGTCATTTACAACCTTGAAACACTGAACTACATTTATGCCATCTTTTGTACCCGTTCATTCCTTATGTAACACACCCCTGATGTCTGAGTAGATGGAAACACATTAATGACAACTGTGAGAATGTACATATATATTAATTGGAACGCGGTGCAATGAGTTTTAATGAAATCCTATCAATGATTGTGTTATGGACATGGATGTCTGTTTGAAGTCTGGATTATAACACCTTATACAAGGATGAAGTGTGATTTCGTTTAATGTAACAACTTAATCAATTGAATTCCAATAGTTAGCTAGACTAAATTAATCGACCGATGCTTTCAAAATGTAAATACATTTTGCAGAAAAAGATTCTTCAAAAAACATTTTTGTATATGACCTGTTGTGTCAAACACATCTCTGAAACTTTGGAGAGGTTGACACAGGTTGTTTCCATAAGTACTGATTCCACCAAGGCGACGTGATGGATCCGTCCACTTTTTGGATGGATCCGTCAACTGACGGGTTGGTGGAAGCCATTTTCCCCGCCATCACCCCGCCAAAAGTGTGACCGATCCATCAGAATGGCTTCCACCAGTCCGTCCGTCGACGGATCCGTCGACGGACGGACTGGTGGAAGCAGGAAAATGCCAATCCGTCCGTCAACGGGTGACGGATCCCTCACCATTTTGGCGGATCCGTCAACATTTTTTGATATTGCCATCATTTGACGGATCCGCCAAAATGTGACAGATCCGTCACCTGTTGACGGACGGATCGGTCCATCGACGGATCCGTCAAAACAGGTGACTGATCCATCAAATATGGACGAATCCGTCGACGGACGGAAGTAGTTGAAGCAGAAACGTGACGGATCCGTCAAAATTGGACGGATTTGCCCAATCCGTCGACGGACGGAGAGGATGGTGTACATGACGGATTCGTCACGTGGCGTTGGTGGAAGCAGCCCTATAGCCATCAAGAAAGATGAACTAGGATAATACTCTCTAATCAGGTTCCAATGTGGCTCATAGACCCGTTGTGGCTTATAGGCCCCTTCATTCTCACCACACTATGCTGATTTAGGCATAACTAAATAATAGATGTGCCTACTCTTGAAACTGTCCAGATCAAAGTATCCAGTAACGGGGACTGACGGCAAGCAGTATTCCTCCACCCACCATTTACTGATACTAGTCATACCCTAGAGCAATTGGAGCCATCAAGTGGCAACGCATCTTATCTGAATTGATCAGAACACAGTGAGAGCGCACTTTATAAGTGACTTCACAGGAGAATCCACACTTAAAGCCTTTGCCGTTTAGTAAATTGAAAAGGGATCAAACAAATATTCAGCAGAGCCCGATAGTTCAAATACATTTATCACTCAAACAGAAAGTGTTAATTTGGAATTTGTCCTAGAAGACTCTGTGCCGGATGGTAGGACACCATAAATGAGGTATTTGTTTTGATATTTTCACCTAGGGAGTGGTCATTTTTTAACAAGGGGGAGGGGGTCCGGTGGATTTTCGTGCGAGCGTATACAAAACTCGAGATTGTTTTGGTCCCCCCTCAGGTAAGTTGAAATTGAGCGCGGCTGACCCCTTTGAGCTATAGTAAGGGGCTGGCATTTTGGCTAAAAGGGAGTGCAATTTTTTTGGTCCCCCCCCCCCCTCAAGAGGGGTCCAACTTTTTTTGGTCCCCTCCCCCAAATCCACTCACCCCCCCCCCCCCCCCTGTTGTTAAAAATGACCACTCCCCTATGTAATCGATGTTAATGACAAGACAAACATAATGAGGGTGTCCAAAATGTGCACTTGTTTCTTTTTGTGAATTCTGCAGCATCATGTTGCTGTAGTGGATTAGTAATTAGCCGCATAGGGAGAGGTAGTCCATGGAAGTGGAAACCCTCAAGGATTGAGCATTGGGCAAAGCAGTCTGATGATAACCACAAACTCAGAGAATCAATCAGCTGAACCCAGTTTTAATGAACCACAAATTAACCAAACTTGATCATGCAATTAATCTACACACCAATCAAAAGAGTTCCCAAACATCCTTCCACAGGAGGCCCTTATGCATGACTTGCTACGCTAGTTCTGTCTGTAAACTATTCGTGAGGCTGACACAGGTTGCCCTAATAGCAACTCAGCATGGGGAGAGGCAATATTTCATCCAGGGTGGTATTGTAGCAATGGTTGGTCCCCATTAATACTCTGACTCCATCAATAGGGACCTGCAATCCATCATACAGTCAGAAGATGTAGGCACCAAAAAGGAAGGATACCCTTCCTCACTAACACCACTGATGTATATCTTAATCTATCACTTTGAAGGTGCTACTTGGTATCAAAGTGACATTTATACCCTTGTGCTACAGGAAGATACCTCTCATGAAGAGGCTATACACAATCGGCTAGACAAAGTATAAAGTGAGTTGAACAGAGCTAGTAGTGGAGGTAGGAAGGTGTTAACACGGTCGTAATGCCTGATCATACATCATCTGGAGCCATAAGCCCCTGGCTACCATGCCTCCTTAAGGGGTGGCTGCTGCAAAGGTTGTGTTGATGCTAGAGTGGGGATCCAGACAGACTCTAAACGTCAGGCCCAACTCTACACAGCAGGGATGCCATGCCATTCCCCGGGCACTTCTCCATCAATGATTCCAAGGATCACAGGTGCGTCTCTTATGCCGTGATCCATTAAGCACCCTCTCCTGCCGCTATACTGCCTGATAGGTCTATTTGTAAAAACCACTCTGATCCGAATCCACCATCTCAGCAAATATTGCCAGGATATATTTTTTGATCACATCATCAGCTCTGCAGACTAGACATGCAAACGTCTACGCTATTTGAACCCATCAGAATATGTATTCTATCATGGTTGTCTAAAGGAAAAGTGAGTAGGCTAAGCAGGATTTGCATACACTTCTCACTTCTGCATACACTTCTCACTTCTGTCTATATTTCTTAAAGTACGCACAAGGTACCTTAAAATGAGAGGCAGTTAGTTGATGTATGAATATCTTGCAAGATGGTCGATAAATCTGCATGGGAGTGTTATGACATAAATTATGTATAGCCCTAGCTGTCTTGTTAGGGGGAGGAGGTAGCTTTGGCACAGCTGCGACCTCAATCAATATAGTGTATGGCTTCGTAGACACTTACCTAATTGTATCCATGTTGTTATTCTTGTATGTAGGTTTGCGTCTATTTGTTTATTTATACTATCCAAAGCATAGTTTTTTCCCCTTTTTTCTACTACTATACCTGTATGATGCACGCCATTCCCATGATATTTTGTGTGCTAGTGACTTCTTATTCTGCATCTTAATCAAGGAAGATGTATAGGGGTAGGACCTGTATCCTACCCCTACATTTATAAAGACATAGTTAAAGGCCAGGCACTCGTACACCTTTGTTGCCAAAGCCGGTAAACCAAACCATCGTCTATGCTATTCTGAAAATTAGCATATTTCTAAAATAGAAAAAAAGAATTTGAAGGTGAGGCAAGAGCTCCCAAGGTAAAAGAAAATAACACTAGCTACGTTAGGGCTGCCTAGGGACATGGATGACATGGTTTCCTGCTCAGGTTGATAGAGTGAGCTGCTCACCTTGTTAAAGGCCGATACAGCTATGAGGTATGGGAGCTACAAATAGATGTAAGGCAAGATTCAGGGGCATGGGTCGCACACCAGGCAACATCTGTAACATGGTATAGATCTAGGTAAATATAGGCAGGTGCAGTCATCTCTGGACACAGGTGGGATCACTAAAGGACTCTGACATCTTAAAAGGATCTAGAATGATAGAAGGGATACAGTAAGCAATTACGGGGAAAGTGTAGGGGTGGGAGGTAGCTGTATAAACGTCGAGGGATCTGTAGATTGTCAGCTTGATCCGGAGGAACAACACAATATGACAGTCATACCTGTAGTATAAATTACTGCCTGTGTATACTATTGATGTACACCCAACGGTGTCGCAGGTCCAGACAATCAGTGACAACCAGACAACCAGATAACCATCCCTCCTTTATCTATCATGCTGCTTTCTCCTTTGTAACAAATTTCATTATTGTTGTTCCATAAAGATTTACAGCTTGATCTGGAGGAACAACACAATATGACAGTCATACCTGTAGTATAACTTACTGCCTGTGTATACTATTGATGTACACCCAACAGTGCCGCAGGTCCAGACAATCAGTGACAACCAGACAACCAGATAACCATCCCTCCTTTATCTATCATGCTGCTTTCTCCTTTGTAATAAATTTCATTATTGTTGTTCCATAAAGATACATAGCAGCCACACCTAAGCAGCACCATGCGCTACAGGCATTGAGGCAGGATCCAATATAGGGCCGGCTTGGCGCTGCCACTCATGCCTCAGGGGGGTAGGTAAGGAGTTACCCATCTGGAAGCCCACATGTAGGTAAGGTGTAGGCAGGTAAGTGGTGGTGTCAGTGAGGAGGGGGGGGGGGGGTAGTAGGCAGGCAGTACCTGGGCCAATAAGGTTCTCCATACACGATGTGTTATTGAATATATTCACTAATCTATTAACATATTACATGATGATTTAACTAGCACATCTATTGCCTTGAGATAGCTAGGTACGCTGTACAACTGGTAGCAAAGATAGATGCAATGTAATCACTCATTTGATTATTTGAGTGTGAAGACACACCTGCCACTTATAATCGTTAGGTAGCTGACACTAATGGACAGCTTTGTCCTTTTTTCATCAAGGATTATCATATATTATTTTCCGCCAGATTTTTATCATATTGTAAAGGTGTATTCTTTTAAATCCAAAGACCAATGTCAATATTGACATAATTTAAAGTACCGGTATGTCCAAAGTTTTGTGATATTCCAACTTACTGGATGAATCAGTGAGTCATCCTGATGATCAGCGAGTAACTCAATCAGGGTACCTTCAACTTTTAAAAACAAATCCGAAATCATCCTACCTACCTAACCTAATTATCCAGACCATGTTGCTGAAAACTCATCTTTTTTTGTTGGTTGGTCTAATTGTTGCCGTGAGGCCAAAGTTCAACACCCTGTAACCAACGCCTACCAGGACGGTGTGAAAGTCTTACTGGGATGGCACCCTGTATCCTGCAGCACCAGTAGAGTGACTTGTGAGCTAGTGAGAGTAAATTGTGAGCTGCCGCGAGTTGTTCACCCGGGAAAAACATGGCTGCTAATCAAGATGGGGGGCTTCCGTGGACAGACGTACCAGGCCCTAAGACCGGCAGCACTGGCCGTTGTAAGCTCTGGCCGAAGCCGGAAGGGGTCAGCCCCCTTGCGCAGTTTAGGCCGGAAGTAGGGTCGGCAGTAGCAACATCTTGTTGCTGCTAATCCCATTGGCTGGCACACATTGAAATTACTCCTTGGCTTCGTTTAGCCAAGGTGGGGAATGTAGGATGTAATGAAGTTAACAGTTACTTTGTTCCAAGCTGTGTTCGGGAAAAGGTAACCATGCTCTAGATAGATTGAAGTAGTCGTGCAACCACTTGTGAGATTAGCTTTTGCATTTCCCTTCAGAGTATATACAGTGCAGGCGAACAGTATATACCCTCAACCCCTCCCCCTCCGATTGAAATAGTTGACCACATAATCATGGTTTGGTAGTCGGAAAGTTAAAGCAATACTGTTGTGCATGATGACAAAAGATTATTTGAAGGACAGATAATCATGCCCTAATTAATGCAGTCAATTTAAAAGGCCAAGGCGTTTTTTTTGTCTATTGGAGAGATCAGTCGTAAGAGTGCAGCTTTGATATGAATTATATAAAATTACATCACCGTATTTTCTACACAAAGGACTATGGAACCAATCCCTGAAATACTTGGAGAAGGCAAATTATATTGTGTCCACCCTCTCCGGGAAGCTGGACCCTTTTGAGAGGGGGGGGGGGCGAAAATGTACCAACAAATTTGGATCTGTCCCTAGTTATTGGAATCATTCTAAAACCTATATATTTTCCCAGCTGACGTCACATGATTAATTGGGTAAGAACCCAACCCCATTTGGGACCACAGCAAAAACCAATGTCGAACCCCATTGGGTTCAAGTCAGGAAGCTATGAACAGTGGACTATATGTGTTTCATGAGGGTCTAAATTGTTCTATAGACTTAACTGAATGGTGTATACACTGATTATGACGACCTAGGTTGTCATAATGACTAATAGAAAGTGCTCTGGAGAATGGTGTATGAATATAGTCTCTAATTAGTTCACCCCCTAACGAGAGGAATGCCTTTCACATATTTGGTTTACTCTTGACTAAACTAATATAAGTAGCTTTACTTGTTTTAAATAAGTTGTGTATGGGTGAGAATGATGGCCTTGAAGGTATAGAGACTACTCTGCTCCCTGTCACCAGTTTATATCTCATGACAGAAAATTTACTTCAATCAATTTACCCTGGGTGGCAGCATGTGACAGGGCATGTTCCATGTCCAAGAGCCAGATATACCCTAGGTTGTCCCAATGACTACCAAATGGTGTTGAGAGTTGTCATTACTGATGACTTTAGGTCTTCAAATTTACAATACCTAAATCAACAACCTTAAGGTAGTCATTCTGACTACCCAATCCATGTGACTACCTAAGGTTGTCATTATGACAACTTTGGTCTATATGGATCAGATATGACTACCTTAGGTCGTTACAATGATGACCTAAGGTCGTCACCTTGATGACCTAAAGTTGTCAATTTTGGTTTTGTCAAATGACGACCCTGAGGTTTTCAGTGTAGACACAGGTGCTAAACAGGGTCTATGGGGTGCCCACCTGATGGCTGATAGGATTATCTAAGCCCTACATCAGCTAGCCCTGTCTATCAGTGTCTATATTTATCAGCACTATGAGACCAGATATGCAGCCTTGGCAGAGGCTCATATTGATCTCAATAAAGGTGCTGAGGTGGAAGGATCTTGCTAGGTGGATTCAGTCTGGTAATTCATTGAAGTGGAAAAGGGCTATACTTATATAGTTGTACTAGATCTCAACTATTAGCAACTCTAAATATATTGGTACCAAATACGTATGACAGAGAATCATATTTATAAGCAAACTCTATTTGACCGATTGGGCCATTAACTAGTTTGGGCTCATTATCTGCCAATACACCCTCAACAAACACACAGAATACGTTATAGATGGAACGTTATATCTTAAGTTGAATGTATAGGCCTACTATGCCATTCGTCTATCCATCCTTTTGTGCCCATCTATATGTACCAGCGGACTGTGAGAGTACATGATTATTATACTTTCCAAGCTGCATCGTGTACTTCATGTACTTCTCATGTCTGGAAACTCTAATGTACTAAAATAAAAAATTTTAAATAAGAAAAGGTTTGGTTGCATCGTAATACCTTCATTTGTCTGTAAATGTGAGACTTCTAATCAGGTTAATGACTATCATTATCTCCATTGGATATTAGTTAAATCAAAATCTTCCCTGCTGGGGTTCGGGACAGTACACTGTGGATTAGAGCATGTGTGTTGTCTGTGCATAGGGCGTGATTGGTTTGGATGTGCTCGGAGTCACGTTCCAGATATGATTATCCCCGGCCTAAAATCTTGATTTAGATTAAGCCCCCCAAATCATTACCCTGTGGAGCTTCTGCAGTTGTTCTCGTATCATCCCCTTGTTATCAGAAAAAAAGAAATATACTAGAAAATTACCTGTTTGTTGTCATAAATGACCTTGGCGGTTTATAATGATGTTTGCAGCTACTGATAATATCAGTTATTATTACAGCCAGGATTAATTGGTTCTGTCTCTCCATTCTTTCACCAACTATTTGTATAATTGTCCGATCGGCAATACTTCAGTGATTGTTTTTCACTTGAGAACTAACTGAGCTAACTGCTAGAGGGAAATGTCCATAACTTATAGTTCGATGTATAGACGTTTCCGTGAATTGCTCTCAATGCCTATACTCACCAATCATAGCCGTGGCCCCACCACAACCGTATCGTATCCTTATTTTGTCTCTTCTATTGTTATCCGACTTTATTACAATTATTCGGCTCAGTGCACATTCACTGCTAGATGCAATCAGGACTGAGCCTCATCAAGGATGCACGAGAGCCTCAGACAATGATTAATTAAGGTCGTAACACATGACCCGGCACATCAGCCAATCAGAAGGACTGCCATGGAGATGGCCCCTGAGTGACCCTACTGCACGCCCATACCAGATTATAATCCACAGTTGTGTACTCACATGATGTTATTAATTGCAGGAAACAGAGATTGATATAATCAATATTCTAGATCCATATACACATAATTATATTTACAAGTTCCTAAACATGACATATATCATTCTCATCCAATCAATTCAGCTTAGTTGATACAGTGCTACCACAACCGTGTCGGCCCTTGGCTTTTTTTTCCAAAAGGAGAAACAGCACACTATGGTTTTAACAATTATTGTATATATCCTTCCACTATTCGATTGGAAATACCTTAAATTACAGGAAAACATAAACTAATATTTCTCCCAAACACAACCTATTTCTCTCAGATGAGTTTATGGACGAGGCTGATGATACACCAGTCCATGTGCATCTGGTAAGCATTGGTGGGAGGTATTAAGACAAGTAACCATGCTCAACAAACAGACGTGGTCAATAAGCTCAAATCGATACTAATCTACTATATAATCTTAACTTATGTGGATAGGACAAGGCAGTAATGCTTCGCTTAGCAATGCGACCACGATATGAGCTCCCAGTTTGAGCCCCAAATTTTTTTTCTAAAACCCTCTTTAGGGTGGGACAAAAATTAAAAACATATAATCTTAACTTGTCTTACAAGGATATAATCTGTCAGGTGCGATACCCATGGAAAGTCAAAGCGCCTGGGTGTTAGGATGAGCTCACCTATCTCCGACCACACGTACACCAGTCGACCAGAAATATACCACCATATTGCTAATATACTGTGATATTGCAAGTGTTATTGGAAGTAAGAATTGAAGCGTTAATTCTGATCATTGCATCATAATTGTTTACCAATATCATTATATTTTCATAGAAATAAACTGTTCTGAAGAGAAGGTGTTTTGACTAGAAACAAAATATTATTTCTTCAAAAATATTTGATTTTGGATTTCTAATTGGAGTTTGGATATCTAAGTTAACCAATGCACTAATTGAAATGGGATATGAATGGATATGTATAATTTGAACATGATAACTTAAGGTGATCAAGGACATTATAGTATCTTGTATCACACAGCACCTATTCAGGTAAGTTATCCATTACCTATACGGATCTTGATCAAAGATGTCTGAACAATCATGAACACCTCATTTGTCTCATATAATACTATAATACTAATACCATAATTACACACAGATACCTCATAATATCTATGATGAGGGCTAAGATGTGCTCTTAGATGCGGCTTGATGATGAAGGTATAGGTGGAATTATAAAAATAATTTCTTAGATTATTTATTCAAAATTGGCACTGATGTAGACTTTTGTGCAAAGCTCGGAGGTATGCATGGTCTTGTCAAATATAGAAGAAGGTTAACTGTTCATGGGAAAATACAAAAATACTTAAAAAACTGGTATCTGTTTCTAATCATTATTTAAATCCATGTCACTACGGATTAATGCAAATAAACACGTCCCAAAAGAATTCTGATAATGCAATGCAGTTTGTGTGCAAATTCTGAATCTCAGGAAATGATGCAAGTTCAAAAGTACAGACCATCTGGAACACACCACTATGTTCAGCTATATTCTGACACTGGCGGATTTCTATAAACACCGTTTTACCTTTCTTCTTGTGGATTTTACACAGCGTGGAGGGACCTACATGCACTAGATCAGCTTACTAAGCTTCAATGCTAAAACAGTCTGAATTCACATCCACAAGGTATCAGCCATGGTGGTACTTTATGTCTGGGTAAAGAGATCAAGCGTCTGCCTTCCCTGAATAGAAACATGCATATTCAGACAGATTTCAATTGCATCCGCACCGGATTTGATACTCCTCATGACTATGAATAATTGAACGACTACCTTGCCCAATGGTGCGTTCTCCCCATCAACAGGAATGGTCGATATTAATCCCATGCAAATACTTTAAATGATTTAAAAGAAGTACTGACAAATCCCGTTAGAAATTACTAATTCAAAGACAACATAGCTGCCAACAACATTATATTAAGCCAACTATAATTAACAGATCTAATATTTGTGTGCATAGCCTAATACCAAGAACTGAATCAATTGCACATGGTCTATTGTGTACACACCATACCACCCATCAATTTCCTGGTTCCTACAAGCAGTATATTTGGGTAACTCTGGTTCTTAATTAATTTGAATTATGTTGTATAGTTACCGCTGCTTTTATGAGTAGCTCATTAATTACATTAGAACCTAGTATTTTGAATCGACCAATGGCATGGCCGGAGTTTAGGGTGTCTATATACCATAGACCCCGCTTTATTCAGCCTTGGGTAATTAAAAGGTAATAAAAAAGCAATCATATACATTAACTCGAGGACAATGTCATTTAGACAGCCTCCCTATGGTCGGTGTCTAAATGCCATAGACCCCTCGTACAGGGATCTGTCCTTCACTTAGATATACATGTGTAATAAACGATACTTTGTATCTTTATGATATTGGTAGAGTATCAATTAAAGAACAAAGTCGACACAGTTCGGATCAAGTGTTACAGGTTGCAATATCAGGTTTATTCAGAAAACCTAGACAAGCAGTCACTAAGTGTGCGAACTCCCTATAGAGTTCGGAACGGGTCAGTAGGCTAAGCAGCCGATATGATCACAGGGTCTCCTCTGCCAGCGTGGCTCAGAGTAACCGACGAGTACCGTCAGATGCCGGGTATATATAGGCAGCCAGCCTGCGTGCGCACACGCAGACCGGAAGCCTATAGCGACCTCTGTCCATACCCCAAGCCCGGGGTAGGTGTCGCCACCTACCGTCGGACTGAAGGGTTCGGACTGAGCTCGCAACACAGCATCCAACAGCACTCGTCATATAACAACCCCGTATAACCCTAGCCCCTACACTACCCCCTACCAGATAATAACCGGGAGGTAAATAATTAAGGTTATAGTCCGAAAACACTTCGGACTGGCATTATCTTATAAATACCACCTTAGGGGTTTATTAAAGTTATACCTTACAAACAATATGACGTTACTGTTGAACACAAAAAGGTATTAATTACACACATATCTACATATATAGACCGTAATTAAAATTACGCCCCATTCCCTAGGATAGATGGAGTTAATCTATACATATAGTATACACAACACTTGAAAAAGTACAATATCACAGTAAAAAAAATTTCGTCCCTTCAGGACCCCGAGCTAATTACACTCGTAATGAATAATACTTATAAGTGATAAACACTATCACTTCTTTTAAGGTTTTAGAAACATATTAAAGTATTATTACAAAAAGACATCATACGTGATTTTATAGCGAAGATCCGGATCCTCTGTTGATGATGTTGCATTCCGCCCGGCTTTCAGAACCTACTTCATTCAGCTCCTACTCACCGGAACGAGAAAGTTCATAGCTCATGCTCGGGAGCTTATAGTAGTATATAAAAAAAAAATTCCAAGTCCTGCCTCCAGGCGATCTTCGGACTTATAACTAGGAGCACTCGGTCCTGATATATATAGTTTATATTAAAAAAAACATCTCGTATCGGATCCATGGTGGTAGCGTACTCCTGTCCCGAGCTTTGATCTCTCTCCGGATCTCCTCGTCCTCCTCCGTCCGTTCTGCCTGGCAGACTGCCTCCTTGCGTAGCCAGCCTGCCGCTTCTTTTCGTCCGGATACTTGTACACCCTATAGCAGGGTGTTTTTAGCCTGTAGGGGTGGTATACTTAAAATACCCCCCCCCCCTTCTTCTTGATCGGATCCTAAGATAGGATAATCCTATCCGGACTCCGAGTCGTCTTTAGGGCTCGACTTGGCCGCAGCCTCCTCGTCCTCAGAGTCTGACTCAGCTTCCGCCAGAGTCAGCTCCTGGAGCCAGAGCTCGATTTGAGCCCGAGTCCCATCCCATTCGTGCATCTCGTGCGCGAAACAGTCTCTGAACCTCCGACGTTCGTGGTCCAGTTTTTCCTCGGCGTTCTTGACTGCCAGCTTCTGCTTTTTCCTTTCGGATTTAGCAGCAACTCGCTCAGTCCGAGCATTTTCACGCTCCTCCTGAACCGACTCCATGGCCGCTGCTTTCTGAGTAGCGACTTCACTCCGGTGGAGATGATGCACCGTGTCCAGGGACAACATCGCCACCTCCTGACTTAGGCCAGTAAGCAATCGGTGGAAGTTATCCTGCCACCGGTCGAAGGCCTCCTGTCCGGCTTCGTAGGACTTGAAGTCGGCGGGAGGAAACGTGGGAGGGCCCCTTAGTCGCAAGACTAAGTGCCCCTCCTCCGGAGTCTCCTGTGGGGGATCCGGAGTCTGTTTTGGCTTCGGCTTTTGCTTCACCGAAGCCTTGTCCTTCCCGGTCTGGGTGAGAGTCTGTGACTCCCCTCCCGGAACCAAATCCAGATTGGGGAATTCGTCAACGAACGACCCCCCCGTACTGGAGTTCGGATCCTCCAGACTAGGCCGAGGTGGCCTGCCCTGGGGGCCCGACTTCCAGTCGGTCGTGCGAGAGGTAAATGCCGGTCCTTTGTACCCCGGATCTGCCTTCTCCATAACGGATTGCCTTTCATCCGTTTTCTGTTTCTTCGGGTCGGTGGGCTCCGAGGACCCGTCGGGTCGTTTCGGAGCTCGCCGCTTCCGCGTACTGGTACGCTGCTGGTACTCTTCGAATTCATCGTAGAGTTCGCCCTCCGGAATATGGAGATACGTGCGATCCGGGTTTACTTTGTAGAAGACCCGCACCTTCCCTTTCTCGTTGGTGCCAAAATCCACCTCGAGGTTGTCATTCTTGTCTACTAGGGTCCCAAAATGGGAGTAGACTTCTGCGTGAGCGGTCTGAATGCGTTCCGCTGCGGTCTCCAGAGCCAAGCTATGGAACTTGGCAAGGTGTCGAATGATGTCTGCTCTGGTGTAGAACAGACCACCATTCGGACAACCCTTGCTGCCCTTCGAACCCACACTCAGGCAGTCATATCGCATGAAATGACGTACATGATGGCGGGTAACATGCCTTGCATACCGAACCTTGGTAGGCCAAGTTCGGGGTTTCTCCAGGGTCTCATCGATGTCTCGACAAGCTTTGAATGGGCACTTACTAAATGAATGCCATCTAGACATTGCCCATGCCAACTTTGTCTTTTGAAGGAGCGAATGGTATTTGGTGCTACCAGTTCGGACCTTCTCCAGCAATTCGAAGTGGTACAGCTGCACCGACTTGTCTAGAGGATCAGGTTTGATCCATTCTTCGTCGTCAGAGAGACCGTCAGCACCCACTTCCTCCGGAAGCTTTGATGACCGCTTATCTTTAACACAGTCATTTACACACATGGGTTTAAAGAACTGAAACCCACTAGCGGCATTGGCTCGGAGTGCAGTCCGGACCAATTCCTGCAGTTCGTTGTCCGGGATTGTGTTCTTGTCCAATCCCTTCAGAACTTCATCTACCTCTTCAGGGGATTGACCCGCATTCAGAGATGTCAACCGGATGGTCTCCCGTAGGTATTGATGCCTACGACTGGCCTTCTCCATCCGACTAGTGTCAGCAGTCCTAGTCGCAGCTGTACTCTGTTGGACAATCTCTTCCTCCAGAGTATCATTAAGAATAGACTCGTTAGTCTTTTTCTCCATGTTCCGGGCCAGCCTCATGGCGGGCGTCAGATGTCGCCTTTTCTCCCTCCTATTATGCACGACCTTGAATTCGTCTGCGAGTAGCATGTCGTATTCAAGGGCCGCGATAAGTTCGGGGCGTCCTTCTGTCTCAGCAACCAAGCGGGCGTTAGCCGCCGATTCACTGAGGCCTTGCATTGCAGCCGTCACGTGGGCCGGGAACCAGGTCGGAAACCGGTCGGACAGAATGTCCAGCCCCCGGAAGGTTCTCATCTGGACCAAGTCAAACGACCTGATCTCCTCCTTGCTCATCTGTGCGAGGATGGCTCCTCGTAGCAGGGATGGGACGTCGGCGTCCTCTTTATCCCATACTTCATGTTGGACTGGGGGGATTATCGGTACCCCCGATCCACCTGAACCACCGCCTGCAGCTTGGTCCAGTTTACCGGCCTCATCCGAAGTATCCATATGGGATGGCTCCAGACGGGGCTCGGCAGGCTGGTGAGGAGTCTCCACTCGGACGGGGGTTGCTCCTGCAGGAGGCCTCTCCACCCGAACGGGTACTTCTCTTCTTTGCTCCACTGGAGCCGGTAGCTGGAAGGTGATGCCGGACAGCACCTCCTGCACAACTTTGACCGTATGAGCTGCGGATGATGTATCCATAGTCTCCTCGGTCCTAGTTTCAGTTGGGTGAGTTGTCGTTTTCGGACGAGCTCCCCCGTGCCCGGACGTACCAGCCATGGCTGCGGCCGTAGCGGCCACTGCAGAGCTGTTGTCCAACTCTCGCGAGAAGGACAACACATCCACGGCTGACGTCGGAGCAGCTGACGTTCCAGCTGCTTTACTGGTATCCTTTTCCTTGCTAGGGATCGGGATGTTTGACTTGGTAGGGCCCGGAGTCTTGACAGCCTGAGTGCTGCCGGACGTCTGTCCCTTCTTCTTCTGGTCCTTAGCCGCTGGCTTCGGATCAGTTTTCTTTTGATCCTTTGGCACCTTTGGAGTCGGAGCCTTGGGAGTGACCGTCTTCGGATCCTTGGTTACCGTGGCAGTGGCAACCTTCGGATCCGCTTTCTTAGTACCCTGGGTACTAGGCTTCTTCGGATCGGGCTTTTTAGGCTCGTCCTTTCCCGGAGGCTTCTTTCCAACACCTACGTGTTTAAGAGCCTTGGTACTAACCTTACCATCGGCCGACCGGGACCGATCTCGGGTAGCACCCTTACCACCGCGCGTCCTCGGACGTGAAGTGTCGGAGTCGCTGTCGCCTCCCATAGACAGTTTCCGTGTAACTGTCTTCTTGAGGCTGGGCGAGATGCTCAGACTGCACATCCGAGAGAGATGTCCAGTCGACTCGGAGGGGTTCGACTCTACTGCACTGTAGGCGATCCCTCGCAACATTCCGGAGTCCTCGCTGCCCTCGGGTGACGGAGACTTCCGAATCGGTGACACGATCGGATCCACACGTAGTTCCGACAGAGTCTGGCTAAGCTCATCACCACTGGGGCTCTGAGCATCCATGTGCTCCTCGGTGGCGGATGCCACCTCGGAGTGACCGGAGAGTTCGGACTGGCGGAGCTGCTGCTCGGCCATCCTCACTTCTTCAAGTGTCTTGCGACGGGAGTTTGACGGGGAAAACACTTAGTTCCCCGTCTCCCTCTTTGTCTTAGACGGACCAGGAAAGAGTACTCACAGTTCCTACTCTTTTTATGCCTCTTCTACTCCTCTAGCTGCCCAAAAACACCGACCTCTCCGCTGCCGACACACGCACGATTGATCCGGGAGAGCCCCAAAATCAATATGGCGTTTCCCTCGCTTTTGTTTTTAAAACAAAGCGCATGCGCAGCGTCTCGCGTGATTGGACGCGATCCCGTTACCCGGTGTGACCCAATTATCGCTTAATCAGGTCACGACCTTTCCCGCCCGCAGCTCGGGCTCGGGGGATCACACTGCCACGTAGGCGGCTCGCAAAAGTCAAAATATACTTCGAATAAAGAGTTCGTCAGGAGTATTAGTGGATTAATATGGGAAATCGAAGATTACCCCACCGGATTATCCGTCCACCACCCTCGGGGAGCACTCCAACATTCTTTTCTATTTGACTCTGAGCGCCCCTGTTGGTAGCACACATACAACATATAAAACAACACAGGACACCACACTCGTTGTGTAAACAAGCTAGGTTACCGCCCCTCTGGCCACCAGCCTTGGGCTTCGCCGAACGGGTTTCCCGTTCACCTCTCGTAACCTGGCCAAAGGACTCTCGTTCTTAACTAAAACTCCAGCCTTGATTTTAGTTTTCTGTGCCCTTCTTCCTTCGCCTGCCGAGACTTTCTTTTTCACGGTCTTCTGGGGCTTCTTTCGTACCACTCTCTTAGGGGTATCCGCTGACACCCCTTCCAAAGGTACAAATTTAGCCTCCGAAGTTCCCTTTTCCACCTCCGTTTCCGGGGTGAGCTCCCTTCCAGCCCAAGCACGCAACCGAGCCACATGGCTCGTCCGGATGCGCCCTGCTTCGGACTGAATCAACACAGTCGTCTGACTGATACATTTAACCACGGTGTGTGGTCCATCCCAGTTATTCGCCAGCTTGACGTTGCAGAGCGGTTCGTGTAGGCGGATCACTCTATCCCCCACTACGAAACGTCGCAACTTCAATCCGGTGTCATAACCTACCTTCTGCCAATTCGCAGCTTTGAGCAAATGAGCCCTAACTGTTTCGTAGGCAAATTTGAACCTCTCTCGTAGAGATTCTACAAATAGCACCGTACATGGTGCTTCCGGACTGATCCCTACCACCCCGAATACTAAATCCGCCGGCATGATCAAGTCCTCTCCGAACACCAAGAGGTTTGGTGTGCAATTCGTCGAAGTGTGGACCGTATTGTTATACGCATGTACCACAAATTCGCACTGATCATCCCAATCATCCATATGGGAGTTCACTAATGGCTTCAAAACCTGGATCAAGGTCCGATTGAACCGCTCCACCTGCCCGTCGGACTGTGGTCGGTACGGATTGGTCCGAGTTTTGCATATAGCCAACTGATGACACATAGCTGCCCAAAGTTTGGACTCAAATTCTCTCCCTTGATCGCTATGTAACATCAAGGGAGCCCCCAGATGGAGGATCCACCCCTTTACTAGTGCTTCCGCACAAGTAGCAGCAGTATGATCCTCTAGTGGGTACACTCGGGTGTATTTTGTATAGTAGTCCGAGACCACCATCATACACGTATTACCCTTAGGAGTGGGTTTCACTCCACTGATAATATCCACGGCTATTCGAGCAAATCTCACCCCGAATAATTCCTGCTGCAGTGGCAATTTTCCTAATCCAGGACCAGGTTTGCCTAAACAACATGCCGGACATGTCTCGATCCACCTCAAAAGGTCGCCAGACATTCCGGGCCAGTAATATCTCCGACTCAGCCGTTCCAAAGAGCGTTTCTTTCCGAAATGCCCACTAGTGGAATGGCCGTGGCAGTAGTACAGGATGTCTTTCCTCATAGCAGCAGGGATTACCATTTGTAATACCCTCCGCTTTCCTGGACAAGTCTTCCACCTGCACAACAACGAGTCTCGGACCTCCAGTTCATGGAACTGTGCCAAGAAACGTCGCATTTCACGGTTTTCCAGCGATATTTCGGGTCTCACTGGACAGACCCCAGTAGGGACAAGCTCCCTCAGTCGTGCTATGGTAGGATCGGCCATCTGGTACGTCCTTATAGTGTCGGTGGACCAATCCAACAGGTTTTGCAACAACCCATCATAAGGCAAACGCACACTCGCTACCACAGCATTGTGAGCACCACAATCCCCACATTCCGGACGCACACAACGGCGTACCGGACGTCTACTTAGGCAGTCAGCATTGATATGCTTTGTGCCCGCTTGGTGCTGGATATGAGAGTTCTCCAGTCCGAACTCGCTGAGGTGATTCAACCATCGGCCAATCATTCCCTCCGCATCCTTAAAGTTAAGGAGCCACCTGAGGGCCGAATGATCAGTGCGAAGTGTGAAATTCCCTCCATATAAGAAGTGCCGAAACTTCTTCGTGTATACCACCACTGCGAGCAACTCTCGCTTGGTAGTACAATAATTTCTCTGTGCCTTGTTCATACTGTTACTAGCGAACGCCAACGGGACCTCTACTCCGTCCTGGATTTGGGACAATGCGGCCCCGATGCTCTCATTGCTCGCATCAGTGTCAAGGATGAAATGCCCCTTCTCCGTAGGGTATCTCAGCACCGGGGTGGTCCGGAACAACGCCTTAATCTCTTTGAAGGCTTCATTCTGTTCCATCCCCCATGGGAAGGGTTCCTTTTTCCTCCCCGGAGTCCAATGGCTCAACCGTTGTAATGGCTGAGACACCCTAGAGAATCCGGGGATGAAGTCCCTGTAATAGGAACAGAACCCTAGAAAGGATCTGATATCCTTTGGTCCTTTTGGAACTTCCCAAGTCTCCACAGTCTCCAGTTTAGCCGGATCAGCCTGCACACCCTCGGTGGAGATGATCCGGCCCAAATAGACCATGGACTTCCGAAAAAGTTCACACTTCTTTGGCTTTAATGTCAAGCCATTGGACCGAATTCGTTCCAACACCTCTCCGAGGTTCAACGCACACTCTTCAAAAGTCTTGCCGAAGACAATGACATCATCCAAGTATACCAAGCACTTGCGCCACAATAGATCACTCAACAGAGTTTCCATCATAGCTTCAAATGTGGCCGGGGCGTTGCATAACCCGAAAGGCATCAGTTCAAACTGATACAGTCCAATGTGACTCGTAAAAGCCGTCTTCTCTTTATCCTCCTCCTTCATCCCGATCTGCCAATACCCGGACTGCAGATCAAGGGTGCAGAACCATTGGTTCCCACCCAACGAGTCCAGAGTCTCATCAATTCGGGGGAGAGGATATGCATTTTTCTTGGTTACTCCATTCAGGCGCCTATAATCGATACAAAATCGGATAGACCCGTCCTTTTTAGTAACCATCTGAACCGGACTGGACCAGGGACTAGTGCTAGGCACTATCACCTTCTGTTCCAGCATGGTTTTCACTTGTTCTTCAACAACAGCTTTCTTACCCAACGGCAAACGTCGGTAAGGCATTTTGAAAGGCTGTGCATCTCCAGTATTGATAGAATGCAACACTTTGTCGGTTCGGCCTAACGGCTCCCCCTCCACTTGCCATGCATCCTGATACTTCACTACCAGCCTCCTTAGAGAGTCGAGATCCATCCGATCCGTCAGATCCGTTTCGGATATCATTTTCTCGAGTCCCTCACTCAAAGGGGTCGGAGAAGGGTCACCCTTCATGCTCACCTGTCCAGCGGACACTACGGCCTCACTGGTGAACACCTTCCCCAACACCGTATCTTTCTTAAGATACTGTGGTTCCAACCCGGGGTTGGAAACCGGCACTACGGTCCAAGCACCATCCCCCACCAGGGTATCCATGCCTGTCAGACCGATGCTTCCCAACATGGCCACATCCGGTTCCACAACTGCTTCTTCCTCTCTCCTAAGCCCCTTGCTTCGGACCAGCACGTCACACGTCTGTCCGGGAGGAATCTTAACAGTTTGGACCACCGTTGCCACTGTCGATACTTGTCGGAGCACACATTGCTCCACCGCACGGTACGGGTGCTCTATTCGGAGTACCCCTGTACCAGGATTCAGGACAGCGTCATACAACGCCGAAAAATCCAACCCCAGTATACCGTCGTCTGCAATATCCGCAATGGTGGGAGAAGCCACATACTCCTTCCCTCCAATTCGGACCGGTATGAACGCGCGCCCATACGTCTGCATACTTGACCCATCGGCTGAACAGGCGTTTACCCTCGTTTTGAAGTTATCACGACTGTCCGGCATAAGAGCATAGAATTTGGAGGAGATAAAGGAGTGGCTAGCTCCCGTATCTACTAAAAATTCGCCCGCCCTACCGGCCACAGTAACAGACACATACCACCGCCTCCCCCCCAGCGGAGACGGGTTTACAGTGAAGCGTTTGAAATCCTTCGGAGCAGCCAGATCAAGGCCATGTTTCTTCAAATGGTCGAAACATGGATGATCCGGGGAAAGCTGGGTACTCCCTACCCACACGGTGTCTGTGACAGCCGCAACTTCCTCGTTCCTATCCGTAATGGGCCTCCCTGCCTCATTGCCGGGCAACTGATGGACTGGAATGTTAATCAGGCCGGCATCCGAGCCCCTCAAGCTCGAAGCCACCCCTGATTCCCTTCCTGTCTTCTGAATTTCACTAGGCTCTACCTCTCTGGTATGTTGGCGTACTTCATCTCCAGGGGTTGTCCGCTCGCCTTCTCGGACTACCCCCTCTAGTTTCCCTCCTTTCCGGGAACTTTCGGACTCGGAGCTGTACACTCCGCGGCAAAGTGACCGATCTCTAAGCACCTATAGCACTTAGCGGTCCTCCGATTGATCTTCCTTCTGTTAGGCTGTGTAGCCCCCTGAATGGAAGTCGTCATCTTCTCAAACAGCGCTGTGAAAAACGCTGCGTCCATCACCGGAGCCTTCGGCTCTGATGACTCCCTTTTTGGAGGGGGGTTTCCACCCCCTTCCGGCTTCTTACTCTTCCACGGCGGTTTAGAGGAATTTCCATTCCTCTTGAACTGAGCCGCTGAAGCTATCGCCCCCTCCTCATCACTGCCCGAACCATCAGACTGTTCCGGAGAACATTCTATAATGGCCGAGGCCCGGGTAGGCATCCGGTCCCCTAACAGTGACTTTTTGAGAGCATGTATGTCGATGGCCTTAAAAAGGTCATCTAGTGACGTATCTGCTCTCCACGTGTCATACACCGTTTGTTGTATGTCTGGGTCTCTCAGTCCGGCAACGAACTGAGAGAACAATTCCTTAGAAAATAAGGCATCATGGATTCCTGAAGCAGGGTGTACCTTCTTCAGGAGTCTCATCAATGCAAGTCCGAAAACCCTTGGAGCTTCGTTCTTGCCTTGCACACGCTTGTTAAAAGCGACCATCGGATCGATCCGTGCGGAATCTCCGTACAGGATGGTTCCGATTTCAACGAGCTGTTTGAAAGTTCCGCGGGGTCCGCATTCCTCTTTCCACTGCTCAACTGCCATGAGACCATCTCCCATGCGTAATCCCTTACAAACGTACGGGATTGCATCCTGTTGGTCCCACCCGCTGAGGTTTATATCCTCAACGGTGGCTCCCAACCAATCTTCCCAAGAATTCTTCTGCCAGTAGGGAAATGGCTCGCTAGCTATGCGTCTAGCAGCATTGGACGAACCTCTAATTTTAGAGGTTATCGCCAGACATTTAGAAATGGATGCTGACGCGTCCTTTTCCGCACCTACATTGTGCAATCCGATCCCCGCTATTGCGGGATTCGTATCGTACAATTCTTGCAATTCTGTACTCAGCATTGTTCTTCTGGGAGCCTTCCTCGGACTCTTCGTACCAGGAGTCGCCCCCGGAGTAGCGCCCGTGGTTGGCACGCTATTCTGTCTGTCCAGAAAAGCCTGGTAGGTCCCATACGACACTATGTCCGTAGTGGGGTCCACGCCTTGTCCGAACCACCAATTCTTCTCCTGATCAGTCATATACTGACACTGCTGGGCCAGAGCAAGCAATCGTTGATGCTCTGACTTCTCTTTTTCCAATTCCTTGGCCTGCTTCTCAGCCTCCTCCTCCTGCTGAGCTTTTTCCAGTTTCGCTTTAGCAGCCTCTCCGGCAGCTCGGAGCCCTTCCTTTCGAGCCCTCAGAACCGCCGCTTCCTGCTCCGCTAACTCCTCTGCGAGAGCAGCGTTCTCCTTCATTCGTTTCTGTTGCTGCTCTAAAGCAGCCTGCTGTTTGCGATACACGTCTCGCCTTTCCATTTCCAAGTTTTTCTGTTCCTGGAACAATATGTTTGCTTGGCATTCTCGCCATTGCAACAAACTTGAAGGAGTCAGGTCGGTTTTCGCCGCCTTATCCTGTTCGGCCGCTTTCTTCAAGCGTACCGCGTCTAGTTCTTGCTCGTCCACTCTCAACTGCGATCGTGGACTCCGAACCAACTCCGACAATGGTCTTCCCCTGCCTACTGAGGCTAGACCGGTCGGGGCTGCAAATACCTGCTTTGGTATCGGACGGATACCACTGATCCCTACCCTCGGTGAGGAATCACTTCCCCTGCCTCTGCCCCTGGATCGTCCCACTCGGAGTGGTCGTCCCGGTGTCGAGGTTGACAAGGCAGGTTCAATGGTTACTCCACGTCCCATAGGCTGATTGGGAGTGTCTGTAAAGCTCATGTAATGGAGGCCTTCCGGACTACCATTATCCGCAGATGCGAATGAGGTACTGCTGTCTTGCATACTTTCTCGCGTCTCTGATAAAAACTGCTGTAAAGCAGTTCTTTTTGCTTTCAGAATGTCGCACTCCGTCACTAGACTTCGGCGGACCTCCTGTAAGTCCTCTGTGTCCCGAACAATGGCTGATCGGGCCCCTTCTGCTTCGTGGATTACAGCGTCTCGGGCTGCGCAAATCTGGTTCAGCTCCGTGTTTGCCTCGGCAAACTCGGACCGGATCCCTCGTAGGTCCGCTTCTTTCTGATCGTATTCCGAACGGACTCTGCTGAGGGACTGTACCAGTTTTTCATTCTCCTCCAACAAGGTAGACAGCCTTGCGTCCTTTTCCTTGATTTTGGAAGCTCGGTGTGTGACTGCACCTTCCAATGCAATCAAACTGCTTTTCCATTCATTGGATTGCTTCTGAATGGTCAACAATTCCATTTGAGCCATCTGTACACGTTCCTGCACTCGGGCCTCTCTCATGTCGTCAAAGCGACGCTCCTCCAACAGGGTAAACCTCCTCGGAGTCGGCGCGGCTGACCTCGACCCACCAACGTTGAACAAGGACAAGTTCATTTCTTCTAATGAGCGGCTCATTATGGTAGGACCCCTGGGTCCTCGTGCTGCGTCTGTTCCGGATGGAACATTCGCCCTACTGTGGGTATCTGCCTCATAACTGGCATCTAGCCCCTCCGGTGACAAGGCTGCTGCCTCATCAGGAGACCTCGCTGCTCCGTCCAGAGCCCGAGGTCTGTGCTACTGCACAGGCTAACCTGCGTTTCACTCAGAACTGGTCACGGCACCAGTGTAATAAACGATACTTTGTATCTTTATGATATTGGTAGAGTATCAATTAAAGAACAAAGTCGACACAGTTCGGATCAAGTGTTACAGGTTGCAATATCAGGTTTATTCAGAAAACCTAGACAAGCAGTCACTAAGTGTGCGAACTCCCTATAGAGTTCGGAACGGGTCAGTAGGCTAAGCAGCCGATATGATCACAGGGTCTCCTCTGCCAGCGTGGCTCAGAGTAACCGACGAGTACCGTCAGATGCCGGGTATATATAGGCAGCCAGCCTGCGTGCGCACACGCAGACCGGAAGCCTATAGCGACCTCTGTCCATACCCCAAGCCCGGGGTAGGTGTCGCCACCTACCGTCGGACTGAAGGGTTCGGACTGAGCTCGCAACACAGCATCCAACAGCACTCGTCATATAACAACCCCGTATAACCCTAGCCCCTACACATGTGTAGGTCTGTGGAATAGATAGGCAATGGCGGGGACAAAGGTCCATGGGCTTTAGTACGTTGACTAGTTTTCTCAAGAGTTGCACATCGGCTGGCTGGGTAAAATGCCACTTACGTCCAATACGTGTCCAGTAACCAGTCAGCAGACTAAAACTAGTGCCTCTCTTTGTTTATTTCCATCACTGTTATTGATTTGAAATAAGAAAACAAACCACGCTGCTACAGGTATATTCCATTAAGAAATACAGGAGAGTTTTGTTCACCCTATCTCCGTCCAAACTCTCATGTAACCAGGTAACCTGTTGTTGGGGTTGCTTGGATTCACTGTATTACAAAGAGAACACCCACTCTGTCAGTCAACTTCCTAGATACATGTCACAAGTTACAACACAGCAAACTGAAGGTCATTCAGATCCGCTATCTGTAGGTTAGTCTGTGGCATTCATTGATTCTATTTAGTTCTGTATCTGTTCCACAACAAGACTGAAATTTCCCATACAAAAGTTGGTTTCCATTTCTGTAGGTGTACAGTAAATTCTACTGTAGGTGTACAGTTAGTTGTAAATACAATCTACTGTACAGCTACAGTAGATTCTACTGTAAATCCGTTCTACAGTAGATTCCACTGTGTACCTACACTAAATATTTACAGTGTAGACCACCCGAAGACTTCAACAAGTCAAATATCATGAAGATACATCCTTCAACCATTCTTTTTACTAATTGTCCATGAGGCCAATAATTAAATGCAACATCACTGAGTGCCCATCCAATCAGATAAATGATCATATCAGATGGTTCAAGATGCCTCAAAATTGCTCCTGAAGCAGCAAACGCAATGACTTCACTCGACATCAGTCCCTTTTCCCTAAACAATGTGCCGTGGACCCTCCCGGCAGGGGGAGACGTAGTTGTTCATTGGTTACAGCGGCTCAGTGTAATGAAGCACATTAAATCACATGGGCAAATGAGCAACAGTGAACATGTCACTTGAACAGGGAGCACTCGGCTTTCCAGTCTTCTTGTATTCGGAGTAATGCTGATCCGCCTGTGGATCTGCTGAGGCAGGATTCGCATGCAGTAATTAAGAGAGGTCTTTGCTCCCTTCTCCGGCTGTTCACAATGGATATTCCCCTCTTTTGTAGTGGCATGAATTCAATGTGATATAACGTAACCTCCTTTGTCTTGGTAGTAATGATACCACATCTCTCCACCATATTTGGGTTTTGTTCAATCTTGCCACAGGTTAGGTTGAATTTTACCTAAAAGTATTGCACGTCACGTAAGGATACTTTCTGTCCTTGTAACAGCATCAGGGACAATCATATTATGTATTTTTCATATTTTGCATGAATTAAGACTCTATGGGATCCATCATGATTCGTGTCCTGAATGTACCAGTCTTGCCATTATGAACAATTCATCAAGTGTAAAGAAATGCATTGCCAAGATAAATCTAAGTGCTATCGGATTTTTTGGTCGGTTTACAGAGCCCTAGTACATGGACAGTTGCTACTCTACAGATATATAAAGATAGTATACCATCCCCAGCACCTCCCCTCAGGGCCACATGGAGTCTAGGGTATGATACAAGTGTTTTTTTTTGTGTTGTTTCTTTTTTTTTGGGGGGGGGTCGAGTGGAATACTATCCATATCCAGGGGTATCGAGCTATAGAGTTTAAAGTAGCAGTTTCTGGCCGTTGAAATGGGGGAAAGGGTAAAGTCAAGTTCAAGTTTCAAGTTTGTAATATTTATTCAGGAGTGGTCACAGATTAGTTTTACAATAATATAAAGGATCCACATACAAAAGTATCACAATACCTTTATCTCAATGATATATATCTATCGACATGCATTGACTAACTTAGTCATTCTCTGTTTCAGACATTTCCCTTGACAAGTGATGAATGCCATTTGTACTGTTCTACTCTGAAAAGGCTGCTGCTAGGAGTTTTCCCCCTGTTCTCGTTAGCCACCTGATAGTATTGTAATAATATCATATTTGTGTTTTTTATAACATTTTATACATTATAACAATTTTAACAATAGTAACAATCACGTACACTATATAATTATTAATAGTAATTAAAATCTCAATATTCAAGATTATTTACATTGATCCTTACTTATATTAATTTGGTATGTACAGATAATAAAACAGGATGGTAATCCTATAATACAATAAAGCTAGATATGAAGTATGAATTGGGTACTAGTAAAATGTTTTTTTTGCACACTGACTGGAAAAGTAGACTCATTTATATGATAGCATACATGGTAAGAATTGTCTGTAAGTACATTACATGTATATACAAATTAAATATATTACCATCGAAGTTTATCAGTCTCATCGTGCATTAATGAAAATACATAGAATTATGAACATTTTTAGGTTCTAGCAAATATACTCTAGAGGCACCATTAACAAGGTTTGACAAGTAATATCATAGTACAAATGATAATTCTCTCTATAATACATCACTGGCCCTAAATTAGAGTTAAAACTCCATTAACAATGTTGTTGTTTTGACTAATATAAATCAGGTTTCATCAACTTTATCCGGAATAAGTCCTTTCAATTCCTTCTTCAAAAGGAATTTAAAGGAGTTTCTGTCTCTCACATTTCTTTTACTAGGATCTAGGCTGTTCCATAAGGTTGATACCGTATATTCTAAGCTCCGTTTGTACGACTCACAGTGAGGTAGCTTATTTAGTAGCAAGATGCCATCAGAACTCCTAGTATTTACTACAGAATTCTTGACATATTTATTAATACTTGATCTCTTATGTCCCTCTATATATACATGAGATAGCCTTCTATCAGATAGGTAATTAACCTTTGCTTTCTTATGTATATAATCTGTGTGAGCCCTCATAGGTAATTTCAGACACACTTTCAAAACTCTGTTCTGAGTTCTTTGCATCTTATTCAATAAAGTACTACCAGACCTAACATACAAAATATCCCCATAGTCATATATTGGCATTATATATACCTTATATATTCTAATTAGACTATCACTACTAAGAAACCTTGATATCTTAGTAAGTTGATAAGTCCTGTAGGCTACAGTTCTCATTTGATTTTTCATAAATATTTCATAATTAAGTCTGGGATCTAGGATAATTCCCAGATATTTGTAACTGTATACTCTCTTAAGGCTCTCACCATTAATAGTTAGGTTGACACTCTTGAAACACTTTTTGCCCCCAAAACCCATAAATTTTGTTTTACTAATGTTAACTGTCAATTTGTTTTTATTACACCATTTTACAAATATATCTATTGAATTTTGCATTTTGTTTGTTGCTACTCTGTTATCAGGATCCGAAACATATATTACAGTATCATCCGCAAAAAGACTCAAAGAGGCTCCTGTAGATGATACATTAACATCATTTATATAGATAAGAAAAAGTAAAGGGCCCAAAATTGATCCTTGAGGGACTCCACAAGTAACTGCTTCTTCTGATGAACATATACCATTAATACTAGTTTTCTGAGTTCTATTAGTTAAATAATTTTCGATCCAAGATAGTAAATTTCCATTAATTCCCATTAATTCCATTTTTTTTAGTAATATTTTGTGATCTACAGTGTCGAATGCTTTTTTTAAGTCAAAAAATGTTGCAAGTGTATCAATTCCCACATTTTTGTTGGAAAGTATATCATCAGTGAGGGCTCCCACAGAGGTAATAGTAGACATGTTTTTCCTATAACCATACTGCACATTAGATAGCAAACCATTTGTTTCAAGGAAGTTCATAAGATTTTTATGTACTACTTTTTCCAATATTTTACCAGGTAATGACAGTAAAGAAATAGGTCTATAGTTGGAGACCTGTCTTCTATCACCACCCTTGTGTATAGGGATAATTGTAGCTTTTTTCCAATCACCAGGAACCCTAGCCGTTCTCAAAGAAGCATTGAACAGATGCACTAATTGTTTTTTAGTGGCCTGAAAAGCTAACTTTAAAATATTAGAGTTTACATTTTTAATTGCAGAAGATTTACTAATTGCTATTTCATTTATAAAATCTGATATTTCATCAATGTCAGTGACAACAGAAGTGATTGATGTGCCATTATTAATTTCACCATCATAGGACCATGAATCTGTGAGATTCTCTGCTAATTTTTTTCCAATATTTGTAAAATATGAGTTTATGTAGTTAGGTGTATTTAATTCTGACACATCATTCCCATCATCATCAATTAAATTAATGACCACTGATTTACTTTTTTTTTAGGGTAGTAATTTTGCTATTTCTCTCCAAAATCTGTTTGGGTCGTTTTTACACTCTTCAGTTAGCTGATTAATAAACTTCTCTCAAGTAGAATGCACATCTATACTAATTTGTTTTCTAGCATCGCTAGCTATTTCTTTGTCTAAAGGATTCTTAGTTTTATATGATCTTGATAATAACCTATCTTTTTCTGCTATTTGTTCCAAAAGGGGTGCATCTGCCCATTCTTCCTTGGGTTTGGTGATTGTAAAGTTCTTAAATGGACACATTCTATCAAGAATAAGGAGAAGTGCTTCAATATAAAAATTCCATAGACTTTCAGGATCATCCATGTTATAATAGTTATCCCAGTCTGAAGAAAGGAATTCATCTACCAATTTTTCTCCATTAAATTTCTTCATAGATCTACCAAAGAATTTTGTTTTTTCCCTGAGAAACATTGGTTTATCAATTGTACCCGACACAATGCAATGATCACTAAGATCAAATGGGATAACACAAGAAGATTCCATATACAAATCATTTGTGAAAATTAAATCAAGGCAGGACTCCTTATCCGACAGCCTAGTAGGCTCTTTGATCCAATTCAACAAACCATATTGCATCATCATGTTAGTCAATCTAGCAGTTTGAATTTTCCATTTTGGATCAAGTAAATCCAGATTAAAATCCCCTAACAAATATAATCTTTTTCTTGATTTAGCCACCAATTTTTGGATAATTGGTTCAATCAAATCAAAAAAACGATCACAGTTACCTTGTGGTGGTCTATAAACCGAGCATACTACGCTTGTTTTCCTGTTTTCAACCATTAGGACTAAACATTGAGTTTCTAAATCCTTACATGATAAATTAAGATAATTTAATTCATCACTGTTACAGTGTATACTATCATTAACGTAAGTGCACAGTCCACCACCCACCTTAGGTAAAATATTTGAAGGTAGATCCCTCCAAGATCTATCTGACCTATACATATGGTATCCTCCAATATGTACTTGTACAATCATCAGTTGTTAACCAGGATTCAGAGATTGATAAAAATTTAAAATTTGTACCGGTAAATCGAAGTTTCATTTCATCAATAGTTTTCTTATTTTTAATACTTCTAGCATTTAAATGCAGATAATGCTCACCATCTAACTCATTTAGCTCAGAGACTGTTGGTTTCAGAGTGTCATCCATTGTTAACAACTTGAACAACGTAATGTATAGAGTATACCCTTAACCAGCGTGTTACATTTAAACATTCAATACAAGTACCCAAAAAATAATAATGAAAATTCTTACATACTAATCTTATTTCTAAAAGACACCTGCTAAACGTCAACCTTAGTCGTTCTAGCATATGTATATAACAGGATGGATCAGTTACAGTCGGCATTTACAGAGTAATATCATTAGTTATGATTAAAATTGGGTTTAATAGATTGATCAAATCTTCCTTCATGAAGATTATATTAAAATTACATTTTAGAAATTTATATAATTTAGTACGGTGTTATTAGTTTTGCACATCAATAATAGCATTAACCTGGTGAGCACCTTCATCCCAATGTTGTATAATTTTGGTTGTAGTTACCAAATAAATGTTTAGCGCAATAACATATAATTGAGAAATAATAATAATTATGAATTATACATTTAATACCGGTATGATATATTAGGAATAACCTCATACAATATTATGTCCTAAATTAGCACTGTATCAGGAAGTATAATTAGTTAACACAGCAGGACTTCAAGTCTTCCATTGATGATAGGTGGAGCCTTGGTAGCAGCGTGTAAGGAGAACCCACTGAGTCGTTCAGTTCAGTGAAGTGAAGTCGACAGCATGCCACGCCCCCTTTTTTGTTTTCGATCCTCTGCAGGCTCTCTCTGGTCAATCGTCCCCGTTCCAGCTATGTAGTAGGCCTATAGTAGACGTTTAAATAATGTCATAGATATTTTTATATGAAGGTAATGTTATTGCTTACATATAGGCCTATTATAGCATTGTACTGTTAAAGGTAAGGAGGTATTACACAGAGTAGACTCTATTAAACAATGTGTCACCAAAATTAACTGTGATACTCGATATAAATGTATAGTTCAGCCATGACAATCAGATGGTAGTTTCATGTAGAATTTACCTCATTGGTGCGTCTTCATATGATGAAGCAGTTCCAGAGCCCAATATTCTATGCATGGTAGTGTGCCCTCAATGCCATCGTTCAGTAGTGAGTAGTTTGGCTGTACCCCGGTGTGTACCACAGAAGCCAGATCGGGGGTTGTGGTACCGTAGTCATTATTAAAGTCCTCTATGAAGTCATTAATAATCCAAATTATATTGTTCAAGGTCTTCTGAGGGGTAGGGCCAGCATAGTGCTTACATGTTTTAGACACGTCCACTCCAGTTATGTTGCATAAGTGAATGAGGGTATTCGGATGTCTACAACGTAGGTAATGTACTGAATTTTCAATATTTTCCATGATTGTATCTACAACATCATCTTCTTCATAGGTAATGAAGCTATAGTCTGAAGAATCAGGAACCTTACTAATGATATCATGGATGCCTGCAGACAGGTAGTAGATGGGTATTGGGTCTTGATCAATCAGATCGTCAACTCCATTGCACAACGCTTCAATCCCTGCTCCATACCAGTTTTGCACGATGACCTCCGTGTTCCAAAAAGTAACGTTCTTATCGATGAAAAATTGCATGGCGCCTTCATCATTCTCTCTACCATCTGTATGGACATTAATCTTGTGTAGGTGCATGTTTACCGTTGAATTTAAAGCTTATTTATAGCAGAAATAGCCTTAAATGTGATGGTATTTAGCGTGATCGATCCTCTCGATTCAAAATGTCCGCGCTGAACGTTACTAAGGACTCAAGTCGTTAGTAACCGCGTCGGCCAATGAGCGGGCTGGAAATTGTCACGTGACGTAAACATTACGTCACTGGCGCACATGTAGCCAGGTAACACGCGGTATTGTTTACAAACATCGGAGATTTAAAAGTGGGCGTGGATCAGATCAGACTTGTGTAAATAAATAAATATGTCAAGCGCTAATACACATTAGGACTACTGTGCTCACAGTATAGAATTATGTTTATTGTGAGATTAACTCCTCACGGATAGACTCCAGTAGAGTACCAAGTTGGTTCTGTCCTGGAAGTGATGTTTTTTTAATGTATTTTCTCTGGGTAATGGACATCCCGCACCCCCAGAATTTTTCATGCGAACAGTAGATGAGTGACCCCTTTGTGTTTAGCAGGTTAGCTCTCAAGTGCTCATGTTGGTGGAATTTGGTGTCTTGTACCAGCTTCATCACCTTCATTTTTTGCTTTTTATCCCATTTCTGCGTTTTGGGGATTAACAGGGACAGCTCCCTGACCTCTGTAGCATCTTTAGCATTTCTTATTTCAAACGCTAATTGATCTTCTCCACAGAAGGCTGCCTGGTGAGATTTGTACATGGATTCTGCACTGATGTATTCTTTATCATCATGTGTTAGTTTGCAAGGGAATTCATTGGAGAGGTAACTGAAAGGTCCACTAAACATTACTCCCTGATCTGTGTTTAGGGTCTTAATGTCAAGCATTCTGTATCCTTTTGGCAAGTTGTTTACCTCTTGGTACGAGTAGCGCTTCCCCTCAAAATTTATCCCATTGCCTGAGATCTTAGCTTCTTTGCCTTTGCTTTTGCAGAATCCTACAAGATTTAAAAGATTTCTCTTTTCCTCCTGTTCCTTCGGGGTCATGTCGTCACACACTGAGATATATTCCCACTTTTTGGCATACTTTTTCAAGTTAGTGATGTTTGAGTAGATCTGCTGCTTTTGCCTGATCGTAGCAAATCTAACCATTACTGGGCGGGGCCTCTTCTGGTGCTGCCTCTTCTCACCCAACCTGTAGCAGGCTTCTGTGTTATCAGACTTGAAATTCAGACCTAAGTCCTTAAATAACTCGTCCAGTTGTACTCTCAGGTTGAGAGTCTCGCTCTCCTTTAGACCTTCTATGACTAGGTTCCTTCTTTTCTCTTTGTTTTCTAAGACATCTACACGTTCAGCTAGAGATAAGATCCTCCGTTCTTGGAAGTTGCACTTTGAAGTTAAAATCCTGTTCTTCTCTTCCAGTCTTAGGTTACCCTGAGACAAGGCACCTATTTTGGTGGATAGGTCTGAGCTTAAGTCCTCAAGATAGCTTTTAATTCCAACCTTGGTGATTTGGGTTTTCTTCAAGCCATTAATCTTCTTAAGGATACTTCTCAAAAATTCCCTATCTGAGACTTCGTCAGAATCATCAACTTCATCGTCATCATTATCATCTTCATCAACTTCGTCTAGTACAACATTTGTATCAACATTTCTAGTGACAACATTGATATTTATAGAGTCAACTGAAACCTCCTTACCTTCATCACTCAAAAGATCATGTTTAGAGTGAGTTGGATCCTCAGTGAGTCGAGTAGCTCTTGCTGCTTCGCCATGAGCTGCATCGCCATGAGCTGCTCCATCAACTGCGCCATCCGCTCCGGCTGGGCCGCCATCTTCAAATCTCAACGGTTTTCCGCTGTCTCGCTGCATTTTTTTCTTCTTTAGGGTTTTAGCCCTTGTAGCGTTGTATGGCATAATTAAAAATTACACCAAAATGATCCTTATATAAAGATCTATAATTCTCTCGCGAAGTGTTTTTGATTAAAGCAAATTAAACCCAATCTATTTGCAATTTGGTGTAGAGCCGACGTGAGTCACGTCTTACTCCTCGTAACGCTCCATCAACCAGAGTGTTGTGGAATGGAATGAGTAGTTTGGATTTTATGGATGCATGACCAGCAATGAAGTGCCAACTTTATCCACTTGGGCAAAGTGCTCGGCTTTGCTATCTTTTCATCACTGTGTAATACCAATCGGCCAGCAGATAGGATCAGAAGGGATTAACAGTCTCAATCCTGTCCTATCTGTGCTTTGTGTTGTTCCTTTTGTTTGTGTTTTTAATATCTCGCTCATGAGCTGTTTCTGTGACAAAAAAGGTTTTAATTGGGATCAATAAGAAACGCCTCCTCACAGATTTAAACAATACTCCCTTATTTTGTTCACATTGCCCGAAATCCGTTTTGCATTGAAATCCTGGTCCTGAATGTGAGATAGGATATCTTTTTATGTCATTGCTTTCACTCGCAGATTTGATCAATTAGAAGCGACTATTGCTCACGAATACAATTTCATTGCATAGACATGGTTGAATTATTAGCAATATCCAAGGAATTCCTATTGAGTTCTGTCTGAGGGAATCTGGCCGAAAGGCATTAAATGTCACTGCATCTCTTCAAATTTAATCAATGAAACTCATTATTACATTCTGTGCCAGACACGTCGGACACAATTGGTTCAAATTGTCAATATATAAGGAAATGATGAACTGCCTGCGATGTTGATGGATACATGTATTAAAACAGAGTCTTCACTTTAAACACCCTGCGCTGGGCTGTTATTGGAATGGTAATAGCCATCGTCCACTAGGCCTCATTCGGCCAACTATGTAGAGCTGCATTCAGCTTAGGGTATACACCAGCCGAATATTTTCTTTTGTCACAAAAGTGTCGAACAAACAGATGAATACGACAGTTCCGCTTCTTGGAGGCAGAACTCTGCTATATATAACATATTATCAGGTCTTGTGCAAAGCCAAATTATGTTATGTGTGTGAGGGGATAAACGTTACTGGAATTGTCAAGTTAAGTATCAGAAGGATGATTTTGTCAATTTTGACACCGAATGGTTAGCTGAGATATAATGAGAATAGTATCGACTGGTAGAATCCTCAAATGTTAAAAGTATGTTAAAAGAGAGCTGTATATTAGCTTCGATGTAGATATTGTGTACGGGAATATGACTTAAAACTGTTCATCCTGCTCTGAGATAGTTCAGGTAAACAAGATTTCTTTCTGAAATCTACGCTGATTTTGGATGGTGGGCGGGGCAACAAATCCTAAAAGGTGCAAGTAAGGTGCACCCCTTATCAGTGGAACAAATGTGTGTGATGTGAGGGGGATGGGTGGGATAGATAATATTACGAAGTATGACCATAGATCTACTGTATGTGTTTTTCTAATGTATTTTTGCATATCGTCCATCATGTAACTATGCAGCTTTCATGTATGCTGCAAATCATGAGCAAAAGGAATTTACCTGTAATTAGACATGTACACAATGTATCTAAACTTTCACATTTAAAGAAACACCATAGGAACAAAGATCCCTATCACCCATGCATTTCAGAAATGCTTAGACATAATCACTACAAAGCCTTAATCATCGTAACCATGAGTCAGCAGATAATTATCTTCCGACCAAAGGGCATGGAGTAAGTTGTCCTTTCTCCCTGTAGCTGGCCAGCTATAACTGCTGCCCTATACCCTGTAGAGGCAGGGCAAATTACATTTTGTGTTCCAAGCACTTCCCCTGGTTCCATTGCCAATGTCTCTTGGGGGGTTTTAGTGAAGGTCAGCGTGCAGACAAAAATAACCACATTCATCTATTCTGGTCATCAGTGGACCTGTGCTCTGAAGGCTATACCCCAACTTGGCCAGAGAGGAGGAAATCTTTCCCCATTAGAGGAGGGCACCATTGGCAGTGGCACATACCCGTTTTTGGCTTTGAGGTATTTTTTCCTTGGTTGGCAGATGTGACCTATCTTTGTGGTATTGTGGTGTTGGCTGCTGCAGCACCGCTTACGGAGGCAGCTAGCTAGATATGGCATTTGCCTTGGCCCATCCCTCGTCGAATTCACCTCTTAGATATACACGCATGGACCGTGAACTTTCTGAAAGGGGCATTCTCACCACTCGCATTTAAACACATAGACTAGACCAGTACTAAAATTGTGAGTGGGATACGCTTAGTGATTATGCCACTTTAACGTGATACACTATGTATATATAGGCCTATGGAACCTTAGATTATTACTATTGATCCTAAAATGCATAGTTTTATTACATTATACTATTCAAAATAAGAATGATACTTATCTTATTATATAATCATGATTTTGGGTGACATTTACATTATTTCTTTACCAATCAGCCCTGTTATTGCATTATAAAAATAGACTAGATTCTCTTCTGTCAAATGTCCCCCCCCCTGTAAGCCAACAGAACACACACACATGTATATATATATATATATATATATATATATATATATATATATATATATATATATATATATATATATATATACAGTGAAACTTCGTTATAAGGAACTCTGATATAAGGAGACCTTGCTTATAAGGAGCAGATTTGTGTGGTCCCGATTTTTCCCTATACATTTGTATAGTCAGAAAACTCTCTTAGAAGGAGGTGTTTTTACCTTAACCTTTGATATAAGGAGGTAATTTTGGCTCGTTTCCTTATTTCGTACATGCAAACCTTACCAAGGGAAGTTATTTCTCAGGATTACAGTCACATACTGCTTAAAATTCCCCGCTGCCCCATCCCATAGAGGTGGGGAGAATACGTTTGTAGTTTCCCTAGTGAGGAAGGGAGATCAAAAGCTCCATGAAGGGGACCTAGAAGGGGTTTTGACTTGAATTAATACACACACTCATCTGAATTGTATTCAAATCAAGTCTATAAGGGTATAAGAGACACATGTAGGGAGTGTCTCTGGACCTTTATAAGACTGACCTTCACTGAAAAAGTAAACTCGTCTCCAGACTCGTCAAAGAGACTGTCATAAAATAAACGAGTCAAAGGTTGTCTAACATATCAGGTTACCATCCCACAAATAGAATCTGGAGCTGGCAAATGTCGGGTTTTGGGCTGGTACATACCAAGTGGGTCTTCTATCTCCAGCTAGAGGACCCGCTTCCTTGTCACTTAGACAAGTTTTTGACTCGTTTATTTTATGACCGTCACTTTGAAGAGTCTGGAGACGAGTTTATTTTTTGAGTGTTGCTTATAAGGAGACCTTGCTTATAAGGAGCAAATTGCACTGGTCCCAAGGTCCTCCTTATAACGATGTTTTATTGTATATATATATATATATATGTATATATATATATATATATATATATAATATTTATATATATATATATATATATATATATATATATATATATATATATATATATATATATGGGTCAACCCCAGCGTTAAAGTGCAACCACACAATTAATACTCTTCATAACATCAAATATCACATTAAACTACAGTGGAACATAGCAGGCGAGGAAGGCTGTAATTGTCATTTATAACAAAAGAGATGATTTGCAGGGACTTTATACAGACTCTATGCACGCACCTAATTTTGAAGTCGGTTGTCTAGTCTGGTTTTCTCCTCTACAGTGATTCTCTCAGAAGCATCGAATATTGCAAGTACAATTCAAATACCTATTCCTATTTTTGAACTTTAAAAATGATATAATTGTGCATATAATATTGAACTATTTTTGTGTTCTGAATTCCCAAAGCGTATATGCTTAACCCACATGGTCATTCAGTACCACATCAGGTTACACACATGCTTTCTTGACCTGGTTCAGTATTACGTCTCAGGAAACTTCGCAAAATCATCTGAGACCCCAATCTGATGTATGTCGGCCCACTATTGCGCTAGAAAAACATTATATTACTTGTATGCAATAAAACCCTTTAAAATTGATATGAACTTAACCCCCACTAATTCTGTGTGTATAAATGTGCTTGTCCTAAGCACTTGTATACTAATTGACTACCATGTGTGCTGCTTGAAATATCAATTTGAATCATATAATCGTGAGAAATCGCCAGGTAAACTGCTCCTGATAGCTATTTTTGATTGCTATGTGAGTAGTCTAGTCTATTTTAATGCTGACAAGTGCCCGCCCATCTTCTGCATTAAGGATTATTCTGAGAAACTATTGGTGGGACCCTGTGGAGATGTTCAGAACCTTTAGAAACTCACTAACCCCAGCTGGTTGACGTTCTCAGAATCTTTAGAAATTCACTGATTCCCTCTGGTGTGTGTGTCGGTGCGGGGCTATTTTTATAATCAATTACTGACCGAGCTAACCAGGCAAGTGTCAGCATGGTCTATTGATAAGATAGTCAATGGTTCATGACTATAGTTTAGAATTATCCATAATAATTATAATACCTTTCTACGATGCAAGGAAGGTTGTTATTGGCTGTAACATTTTGATGCATTCCTAATAAATACACACTAACATACGAGTCTCCAATACAACTATATTTATCAGATTTCTTCATGAAGGATGTAGTTATATTATCAGTAAAGCCCGAAGGGCGAGGCTGATAATATTACTCTACCCTGGGCATTAGTACTGGGAGGATAACGATTTTCAAGCCCTCTAGAGAAAGGAAGGATAGGCACAAGATTCCCGGTTTATAGAAAATGACTGCTCCCATGGTTGGTCAAGTATAAATAGGTTAGTGTCCCCTCTTCTGATAATTAGGGCGAACTACTTTCCTGCAGGTGGGCAGGGTGAATACAGGAATATTTATAAGCATAGTGTGCGGGTCCCTCTCTGTTCTAATGTATCACCATCGCCAAATGATGATAAGCATTTATACTAAGGAATGTAGCAACATTCCATATTAACAGCGATGAGCAGAGAATGCTTAATCATCTACCGATCATATTGGCTGCTATCCGTTAGCCAGCATCACGTTGAATATCTAAGGATCTTGTTAGAGAATATTGTGCTTTACTTGTCATATATTATGTATTAATTATGTAACAATAGCCCATAACTATCATAACCTCATACTTAGCTCAAATGTCCCTCTCAGTGTGCCTTCACGCCATGGAACTAAGCACACATTTGAGGAGACAGTGGCAGTTGCGGTCTGGTATGTGTATAAAGGAGGCATTGTCCAAAGTAATTGCTTTCTAGATCTCCTGCAGTATTACTTCTCACATTACATACTAGTCATTCCCAGCTTCCCAGCTTCCCACAGCCACATAAGGCGGAAATTAAATGTTGTGGGCCACTTTAAGAATAAGAATATCAATCTCCTTGAGAAAGGATATAGTTCAAAAGCGTCAGCAAAACCTTAATAGGGAGAATCATGTTATTTCATCTGGAGTCAGCATTCTATTATGATCTCATCCACAGAGGAATCAGAAATGAATCCAAAGGAAACATTATATCCCTTCTTGCGTTATTTCTTAGCATTGATACCTGTGCGACCAGATCTTCCTTTTTTAAGACACTCACCTGAGGTATACTGGCGACGATGGAGAAGACCCATGCTAAGAAGAGCATGATCTTGCCGCGTCTGTCGGCGTCTGTTAGACTCAGCGGGTGCATGATGGCGAAGTAGCGGTCAAAGGAAATGGCGATGAGGATGAAGGAAGAAAGATAGAAGCCAAGCACCCGGAAGAACATGAGGGCTCGACAGGCGGCGTCTCCGGCACGCCAGCCCACCGTCACGTGCCAGGCGATCTCCAGAGGCAGCATGACGAACGTCACCATCATGTCGGCTAGCGACAGGTTCATGATGAACAGGTTGACGCGCGAGCGGCGCCGGCGGTTCCGGAAGAGGATGATGAAGACGGTGAGGTTTCCGACGGCGGCGACGATGAACAACGCCGAGTAAGCGATGACGGAAATGAGACTGTCCCCGTTGAAGGTCAGTTCTCGTGGCGTCGGGTAGGAGGCGTTGGGTCCTGAGCCACCACTACTTCCGGTGACGATCGTCGACGCCGTCCATGCGTCGACGACGACGGCGGCCGCTGGTGGGCATGTTGTCGACACGAGGGTCCTGTTGTCGACGAGGGGCCCATCGGCGTACACGGCCAGGGCGCGGTATGGGGTGTGGTTAACTGCTGGCTGACACATCTTTACTGTTGTAGCAGGAGTACTCTCATCTAATAAGTACTTAAAGGTCCGTACCTATGGGCCCAAGGACCGGTATTCAGAGCTTTTAATTAAGCAATACTGGAGGTTTAAGCATTTGTAAGCATCGCCACCCCTAGGTACCACTGCTGTAATTGTCGTTATTGCTTCCGTATACATGGGAGTATCCGGATTAAGTTGGTAGGATGCTTGTTGATGCCACAATTATCGATATACGTCCAATGCCATTGTCTGTATCTCCGTTTCTACTGTTGTCATTCGTATCATTCAGAGATTGACATTCACTTTCAAGAGCTTCATTGAGACTGAAAATATGCACAACCTGTTATATTTACTTCACTTTAAATATTACAATAATCCTTGCACAATCGGAAAAGGGCTTCCAACACTAACCTTCGATATCTGATTACAACTTCCGTGTGGCAAATCCAGAGAGCAAAACCAAAATCATATGAAAAAAATGCCAACAGTTATTGCATCTTTTTCTCCTTTCTCTTCCTTTAATCAGGTAAAACTGCCGTCAGGTAATCCAATAAAGAGTTGGCAAACTGGCTATAGTAACCCCGCTTTTATGTACATCGAAGTCCTCTTGTTTCCGCGCCTGATTACACGCTCATCGAATCCTTACGTCCATGCCGACCTGTGAAAGGCAGCTTGAGTAGCTCCTATCCCTAACAACTCACTGAGCAGTTCATCCATTCTGTACCCAAACTAAACACTGCGTTGAAGATGAGTGAAGTGGGATGAGCTGCTCCTCCTGTGAATAAACCACCTGGATCGATGCGAGCAGGTCGTGCCGTGAGGGGGTGAGCGGCTCCTGATGTTAACTTGTATAGTAGGGTGGTGGTTGGGTTATACACAGAGCTGCTCCGCCACTGCCTGCAACGTCTGACTGGAGCAGCTCAGCGTGTGGCGGCAGTAGTTATAACCCTACTGCACCAGGCGGCGCTGCCACACGTGGCGCCTCTGTCCTCACGCCCCTTCACTGCCTGACTGATTGGCCGCCTGGCCGCCCACAGCTAGCCGACTGGCAGTGCGTCTAGCACCCACCTATAGATAACAGTGCATGTGGCGCAATTCGCTGTTCGGCGGCAGGGAGGGGTGTTGTTGTGATGGGGGGATGGGGGGATGGGGATGGGCGAAAGGGTAGGGGACCTGGCAATGGGTGAATGGAATTTAGCTAGATCCGATTTGAGGTGCATGGGTCCGGAAGAGACGGATCCAGGAAGGTAGCTGAGGCTCTAGCAATGAATAAAATTAATGCTGGAAAAGGGAGCGAGAAGAGAACATGTACAGGGGAATAGAGGGGGAGGGGCATGCAAAGGTGAGGGTGTTGCTGATGTATCTTAACCCATAGTGCTAGAATGTGTAATTTGTCTTAGTGATGTATGAATGCAGTCATGGCGGGTCCACTCGCTAGGGCTACTTTTCAAGCAGCATGCTGACCATGCGAGTGTGTCAACCCCATATACTAGTAGGGTCGGTCTGATGATTGCATGCAACTGAGTTTCTGGGGAGCTACTCGTGCATCATGACGATGAGTGGCAGAATATTGCACAGCAGTATGCGGCCCTAAAATAATTATGGCAAGTTATGCTAGTTGAAGGATATGGCGATGCATAAAATTAGTGTAGTTATCAAGAAGAGGAGGTGAACGGTAGGGCGGGAAAGAGGATGGAAGCGAAGGTAAGAAATGGGCAAGCAGATTTTAAAAAGAGCATGAGACAACATGGAACAAATAGGTCTGAATAATTATAAGAAGCGAAACTCAAGGTATGCTTAAATGGTATAAAGAGGAAGGGCAAGGGATGATGAAAAGGGGACGGAATGACAAAGGACAATGAGGCTGGAGAGCGGGACATGGGTAAGCACGGCCTATGACAGGGTAACATAAGAATAGGGTTGGCATGGCTGTTCTCCGACAGATGGGGTAGCAGCTGGGTAGGCTGGCCCATCAATGTGATGTGCTGGAGCTTGTAGCTAACCCACCCTGTTGTTCTCAGCACAAATATAGATGGCGCCCATATTGACACACCCACCCCTATACACTCACTCATTGGTCACTGTACATTGGTGGGGGTGGATGCATAGGAGGGGTGGGGCGGATGCACAGGAGGTGTGAGGGTGGATGTACAGGAGGGGTGGGGGTGAATGCACAGGAGAAGACCCGGGAGGAGGTCTCATTGGCATGGTCACTAAAGGCAATTGTCTGACCGGACGTGGTACCGAGAACAAAGCCGATCGTACCATTCCCTTAGGCCATTTAAAAAAAGCTGTTTCTCATCACCACACACATTATGATAATCGTGATTCAGGGCCTTTTTTGAATTTGTTTTAAACGATTTTTAATGAAAGATCTGTCAAAAAGTGGACAAATGTTTGGTATCAAGTTAAAGCTTATACTGTCAGTAATACAGAGAGCTAGGAATAACTTGCATTATAACTTTCATGGATCAATAAACTCTTAACTACTAGAAAATGAAAATTGTGCGTGAAGAGTCTTTATTTCCCTATATATCTTAGCCCCTAGCAAAAGAAATATTCACTGCCATTTGATGAGAAACAATTCTTTTTTTGAGTGGCCTTATCAGAACCTTTTTTCTCTCCGGTGCTCGGCATCCCCCCCTTGAACTGTCGCCCTAGAAGCCCCCCCCCCCCCTCCATTAGTTTTATAACAATGTAATATATATCCTTAGGAGCGCCAGTGCTTTCTGTCAGGGGACCCCCAGAACGTACTAATGTGGGGTGTAAAAATGGCCCTCCAAATGCCAGTGATTTCTGTCAGGGGACCCCCAGAACGTACTAATGTGGGGTGTAAAAGTGGCCCTCCAAATGCCAGTGCTTTCTGTCAGGGGGCTCCCAGAACGTAATATGTGTAATGGATTTTTCAAGTTTTTGGCTCCCATAGTGTAATGATGTGTATTCTAGGACTGATTTTCCTCTTTATTTAATATAAATTGTGATGCCCAATACACATTGTCCCACTCTGGTAGGTGCAGCTCAAAAAGCAAAACTCATTAAAACGTTCTGGCAGTTCTATAGCAAATACACATTTTGTTCTGTGTGATCAAACCTTAATACACATGAACCTCCTATGGTAGGTCTAGTGAGAAAACCAAAACGTTTCAAAACGTTTTGGCACTTCTGCTATGAAATTTAGTAGATAAGCATTATCTTGTCTAATATGGTTTCTAAATACACAGTGGCCCACTATGGCAGCATGGTCACAAAGACAAAACGTTTTCAAACTTTTGTTCTAAGCAGATTAGATATATGATGTGTTCTGAAAAAGGTTTTAAATACGCATTGGCCCACTATGGCAGACATGGTTGTAAGACAATACAGGAACTCCCTAAATTTGCCAACGTTGTATCAACGTTGGCAGACCAACATTGGTACAACGTCAGAATATTGCCCGCAACAGCGCCAACCATCGCCAACATTGGCCCAACGCATCCTTGCCATACCATTTGATCTAGTCTCATGTACCCCGATACCATATGATCTGGTGCCATCATGTTAGATGATGTTACATGGGACCACATCATGTTAGATGACATTACATGGGACCAACCCACTCCTCGTCTGCCAGTCCTCCAGGATTGGCCACACATGGGACCACATCATGTCAGATGATGTAACGTGGGACCACATCACGTAAACTGTTGTTACATGGGACCACATGAGGTTGGTACGCAACCATTAGGCCCCTGTCAATCAGGCCTGGGTAATCAGGCCCCTGTCCATGAGGCTCTTAACCATTAGGCCTGGAAAAACATTAGACCCAGTTGGACACTAGGCCCTTTTACGTCATATATACGTCATATTACGTCATGTTTACAACATATTCCATTCACAAAAGTGTACATCATAGTACGTCATTGTACATCAAATTTACGTCATTATACGTCATAAGTACGTCATTGTACATCATATCTACGTCATCTGTACGTCATAAATATGTCATATTTACGCCATATTACGTAATATTTACAACATATTCCATTCACAAAAGTGTATATCATTGTATGTCATTTGTACATCATTGTATGTCATTGTACATCATTTTTATGTCATTGTACATCAAATTTACGTCATTGTAAGAATCCATTAGGTACCAATAGAATCCATTAGGTAGCAATAGAATCCTATAGGTACTAATAAAATCCAATAGGTACCAATAGAATCATATAGGTACCATTGAATCCAATTGGTACCAATAGCATCCAGTAGTTACCAGCAGAATCCTATAGGTATCTATATGATCCTATAGGTACTAATAGAATCCATTAGGTATCAATAGAATCCATTATGTGCCAATAGAATCCTATAGGTATCAATATAATCCTAATAAGGTACTAAATAATCCAATAGGTATCAATGGAATCATTCATGTACCATTGAATCCAATTGGTACCGATAGCATCCAGTAGTTACCACCAGAACCCTATAGGTATCAATATAATCCTATGGTTACTAATAGAATCCAATAGGTACCAATATAATCCCATTGATACCAATAGAATCCTTTAGGTACCAAAAGAATCCTATAGGTACTAATAGAATCCAATAGGTATCAATAGAATCATTCAGGTACCATTGAATCCAATTGGTACCAATAGCATCCAGTAGGGTAGATTCACCACTTTCGGACGCTCGTTGGCGGTGCAAACGTGACCCTTTTTCTCTTGGTTATAGCTCCCTTAATTTTCCACTTAGAGCTATTATTTGAATATGTATAGAGAGAGGAGCATTGGGGACGTTATACCCAACTAGTAAATGTGAATTATTATGTATTTTTAAATGAAATGTTTAACATCAAAGTTAGGGAATTTAATATCCTGATTTCACCTGAAGTCGGACACTTTAGATTTCCCATTTTATTTGCAAGTAATAGAAAGTAATTTTTCTTTTATCATGGCAAGCATAATATAATGTATCCAAGTTTCAGATGTTAGTAAGGGTTTTTGACATATCTACATAAAGAAGTTGATTTTAACACTAATAAACCTGCTCAATATAGAAAATCTATGAATACCTCATTTATCATGAGAAAACTTGATATGTAGATGTCTATGGAATTTAAGGCTGTATATTGTGTCATAGGGCATTACTTTTTTTTACTAAGCGGGTAATTGCATTGCTTTCTCCAGATTTATGGCAAATGGAAAAGACAGGGGACAGTGATGTCCGACTCAGGGTGAAATCTTTACATATACATGAAAGGTCTTCAAATAGTTTCCCTGGATGTTATTTAGTGTTTTTTTAATATTATCTACTTTAGAATAGATATACCCTTATGTCCAGATTTGATTATATTGTCTGGGTGAAGATATAACAGCAGTATTTTGCATAATAACAGCCTGTCTGAAATGAGGTACCATTTAATTTGACAGTTTAGGCATAAGCTCCTCACCACGAAACAGGCCTACTTCAAGGGATGATCAGGTATAGAAAATATTGATTTGTATGCATGCAATTTTCTTTATTTCAATTTTGCTGTTACACCTTCATATAGTGCTCAGAACCTTTTTTATGTTATGATTTTTAATGTTAAAGCTGTCCGACTTCAGGTGTGTGTCCTTCTTTGGGTGAATCTACCCTAGTTACTAACAGAATCCTATAGGTATCAATGTAATCCTACTGCTACTAATAGAATCCATTAGGTACCAATAGAATCCCATTGATACTAAAGGGAGAACAGGATAAAGGGAGAACAGGATAAAGGGAGAACGGGATAAAGGGAGAACGGGATGAAGGGAGAATGGGATAAAGGGAGAATGGGATAAAGGGGGAAGGGGATAAAGGGGAACGGGATGAAGGGACAACGGGATAAAGGGAGAACGGGATAAAGGGAGAACGGGATAAAGGGAGAATGTGATAAAAGGAGAACGGGTTAAACAGAGAACGAGATGAAGGGAGAACAGGATAAACAGAGAATGGGATAAAGGGAGAATGGGATAAACAGAGAAGAGGATAAACAGAGAACGGGATGAACAGAAAAGGGGATAGACAGAGAACGGGATAAATAGAGAATGGGAGAATGGGAGGACGGGATAAACAGAGAATGGGATAAACTAAGAACAGGATAAAGGGAGAACCGGATAAACAGAGAAGGGGATAAACGGAAAAGGGGATAAAGGGAGAACGGGATAAACAGAGAAGGGGATAAACGAGATGGGGATAAACGGGATAACGGGATAAACGTAAAATGTGATAAACGGAGAACGGGATAAACGGAGAACGGGATAAACGGAGAACGGGATAAACAGAGAACGGGATGGAGTGAGAACAGGATAAACAGAGAACGGGATAAAGGGAGAATGGGATAAACGGAGAAGAGGATAAACAGAGAACGGGATAAACAGAAAAGGGGAAAAACGGAGAACGGGATAAATGGAGAATGGGAGAATGGGAGGACGGGATAAACAGAGAATGGGATAAACTAAGAACAGGATAAAGGGAGAACGGGATAAACAGAGAAGGGGATAAACGAGATGGGGATAAACAGAGAACGGGATAAACGGAGAACGGGATGAAGGGAGAACAGGATAAACAGAGAACAGGATAAATCAAGAACGGGATAAAGGGATAATGGGATAAACGGAGAACGGGATAAACGGAAAAGGGGATAAACAGAGAACGGGATAAATGGAGAAGGCTATAGTGGAGAAGGCAATAAACGGAGAACGGGATAAAGGGAGAATGGGAGAATGGGAGAATGGGATGAAAGGAGAAGGGGATAAACGAAGAACGGGATAAACTGAGAACCGGATAAACGGAGAACCGGATAAACCGAGAACCGGATAAACCGAGAACCGGATAAACCGAGAACCGGATAAAAGGAGAACCGGATAAAGGGAGAAAGGGATCAACAGAGAGCGGAATAAATGTAGACCGAGATAAAAGTAAAAGGGGATAAATGGATAATGGGATGAACAGAGAATGGGATAATGGGAGAGCGGGATACATGGAGAATGGGATAAACAAAGAAGAGGATAAATGGAGAAGAGGATAAATGGAGAATGGGATAAATGGAGAATGGGATAAACAGAGAACGGTATAAAGGGAGAATGGGATAAAGGGAGAACGGGATAAACGGAGAACAGGATAAACGGAGAACGGCATAAACGGAGAACGGCATAAACGGAGAAGGGGATAAACGGAGAACGGGATACACAGAGAAGGGGATAAATGGAGAAGGGGATAAACGGAGAAGGGGATAAATGGAAAATGGGATGAACAGAGAACGGGATAAATCCTTCTGTATCATCCTGCCATAACGTTCTAAAACGTTTTACTTTCAAGTTGTAGTATAAAAGCACTATAGATATCATTCTGCCATAACGTTCTAAAACGTTTTACTTTCAAGTTGTAGTATAAAAGCACTATAGATATCATTCTGCCATAACGTTCTAAAACGTTTTACTTTCAAGTTGTAGTCTAAGAGCACTATAGATATCATCCTGCCATAACGTTCCAAAACGTTTTACTTTCAAGTTGTATTGATAGATGTTCCCACTATATATGGGACTCAAACTTAAAGTTTCCCCTGTATGTTTTAAAGAGTCATTGATAACTTTGCAACCCCTCAGCCTACAATAGTGATCAAGGTATCAGGTTAAAGCTAAGGTGAAAAGCTAAATAATTCAGGCATTGTCACTCCCATATTTTGAAAATCATGTGACCGGTTGCCATGGTAACCATGACAATTTTTTCTAAAATTTGGATTTTTTGTCTACCTTTCATCACTTTGACTGCCATTACAGGATAACTAATCACAGTGTGCACATGGGAAGTTCACAGATTGGGTAAAACTAAATTCCACTTCTTTTGAGCCTATTTTGATAACTCTAGCACCTTTGCTTTGGAAATTATGAACCTCTAAACAGATTCTCAGAATGAGGCAAAACAAGCTTTATGCCTGCCATTAGACAGAATATGTGAGGATCTCTTGAACTGTTATGCTCAGAGACCCGATATTAGGTGCAAACCCAAGCTTGTAATTGGAGCTACAATCCTGAAGGGGGTGGGGGGACTAATGGGGAGGCTAGTAGGGCCTTGTATTGGCAGCCAAAATAAAGTTTTTGTCATCCCACTGTGTTCTACTATAGGGAATTTGACCATTGGGTCTATGAAACAGGCTTTCAAGAGTTAAGTAGTGCCTCCTTGCAAAAAGTGCTAAAAGATGGGTAACTAATTCTTACATTTTGCCTTCTAACTCAACCAATATTAGCTTGTTTTCTCAACTTGAAACAGTTTTGGAAAGCCAAGACAGTCTTCTTACTTAAGATATATAATTGAAAGCTCTATGTCTGATGCTAATAGTCTTAATAGTCTGTCTGGGGCACATATGATGCTTCAGAAAGTTACAAATCTGACAGCATATAGGCCTGTGCAGGTCAAAATAACCCCTATTTTAGGCTGTTCCATCCCCATTTTAGGATGTTCCAATCACCCACTTAGCTATAAAAAACAGAATTTGTCCATATTTTTAATCAATTATGCTTAGGAATGATGTGCAGGGCTTCTACTGTATGATCAAAAAATAAATGACTGGCAAAAACTCATCCAAACTGATAATTCCCTTCAGTGAATACACCTTGATTGTTGAGTCCCATATATGGTGGGAACATCTATAGTATAGAATCAAGCTGCCAAAACATACAAAAACGTATTGAAACGTTTTAATGCCATTCTAAACATATCATAGACAGGAGTGCCAAGTCCTGCTAAAACGTATTGGGAATAAATGCTAATTAGCATGAAATTTATCATATTACATGATATAATCGACCAAATCCATACATGATTCTAAACTTGAGGTATTCCATCATACTGACAACTCAAAATAATGTGATTTGAGATAGTATATCATAACGAGATGCAGTACTATATTTGACATGATATTTGAAATATTGCAAAATTAGGAAATTAGCCATTTTCAAGGTTAATTATTATCGATAAATCATAAATTCATGTGGTATGGGAAGGCAGTAGTCCTGGTACCTTATGTAATACATATAGGTTATGGAATAAAAAGTAATATTTTTGTGTAATCTAGCTTGTATATAATACATTGAAATCCTGGAAATGTGTGAAAAGTCCTGGCGTTTGGGACTGTCTAACCCCCAGAATCCTGGCATTTGGAGGGCCCTTTTTATACCCCACATCAGTACGTTCTGGGGGTCCCATGACAGAAAGTACTGGCGTTTGGAGGGCCCATTTTACACCCCACATCAGTACGTTCTGGGGGTCCCATGACAGAAGCACTGGCGTTTGGAAGGCCGTTTTTACACCCCACATCAGTACGCTATGGTGGTGCTAAGGATACGGGTGAATCACGTGATGCATTGGGAAAATCTCATACGATTGCAATTCATTTCATCTGCCTATTTAACTCTTCTGTTCTTGTCAAAAACATTCAGCTCATACTAATGATAAGTTATGTATTCTTCATTTCACAATACATGTATGTCAATTCCAGATGTTTAATATAGGCTTGCAGCTTTCGTAACTTATTTTGGCCATTATGTAGTCAGGCTGCTGCGGAGAGCTAGCCATTGAATAACCATAGCATTATGGACGGGGCTCCCACTTGGGGCCCTAAACAAAAATGACCAAAATCCAGATATGGGCAAATCCAGCTGGACCAAGTAAGACATTTATGGACCCCAGGGACCAATATGTCTGGGCTATGTTGCCAAGGGTACACATCTTTTAGAATAACACTAATATGTAGGCTTTATTCAGGCTTTAATTGGTTATCGTGGCATTACACCACAAGATAGAATTGAACTTTAGAGCTATATAGGTACAGAACATGAAGAATTCTTAAGATACTTAGTGACTATACACCTCGAGCCAAATGGTAGCAATAATGGTATTAATCAGGTGAATAGCTAGCAGGAGAGTGGATATGACATGTACAAGATTAGGTAGGTCAATAAGAGACCGGGATCCAGGTCCTGTATGTGTCACAGTGCTAAACACCCGCAATATAATGCTTGTTTTCTCTGTCATATTACATCATACCCTAACAAATAGCATATCATGAGAAAGGGAAAGAATATGACTATCATGTGCTCCTTTATTTCTACGTTCCCATTTACAAAGAATGAGAAATTAATTGGTAAAATAAATACACTGGCAGTGTCAATAAGTAGATTGGAACGGTTTTTCTAGAACAAGCATTGGGTGCTACCTTCCCAAAAAAGGGGGTCAATCCCATTAAATCTATTTTGTGTCTCTAAGATCTTATACATATGGACACTCCTGATAGGCAGACTTCGTAGGTATCTTCTTTTACTGTATGTCGCAATAATTACTAATTAAAACTTTCTGTGTTTAAGTTGCATCATTTGTGCAAGCAATCTATATAGTCAGGTACCCCCTACAACCCCCCCCCCCCCAAAAAAAAAAAAAAACCACCACTAGGTAGAATATAGGTTTGTGAGTACTATTCCTTTAGTTTGGTATAAAAATATCCTGGCTAAAATTGGCGACAGGGCTTCACCTAGAGCATGCATATAACCCCTGTAAGGCCCCTATTCTTCATAATTTTGATAGGAATTTTGATTTTTTTTTCATGTTCTGGGTGAGAGTCCCATATAATTAATTCCGAAAACAGCTACTTGGTCAAGGAAATAATCTCTAAATGAGAGCAATTTCCCTACAACACACAGTAAGACAAAAACACCCCTGTATATCCACAGCGGTGGTACACTGCAGTAGGAGTGCACTCCATGGAGTGGCACAGAGTGACAGGTACACTCTGCCAACTTTTTATTTTCAAAAAATCATAGAAAATAATCCAGAAATGATAGGTGCATAATGTTTGTGGTTCTGGATTCTACTTGATTCCCTGGTCATACTGTGTGATACATAATGGAATCTGATAATTTCGCGAGAATCCGCTGTCCTACCTAAATAAGATAGCCTACACTTATACAGGGTTATGCCAAGAAACCACTGCCCCACAGGGTCTGATAACACCGAGTCAATGGCCAGTGGGTTGTGGTTATTTGGCATAATCCTGTACAGGTGTAGGCTATCTGACTACCGGTAAACCTTCGGTTATGTCATGTATTCAATATACCTAAAGTGTGAAGTCTTTTGTATGAGCCCTCCACCGTGGGTTAAAACCTAATACTTCAACACATCATTATAGTCTGTATACTACAGAACAATTTGCTCTCGTATACGGCATATAGCGGCAGGCGCCCTGGTAAAGACGTATCTAATATCTGTTTTTGCTTCAACATTATAGTTGAATACAGGGTATGTCAGACAGGGTATTACAGCTTGTTGATGCATGAAATACGTCGTAGTTAACATCTACATGGTCAAGGTGTGGTAACACCATCGTTATACACACCTTTAACCTGATATCAACCGACATACATTCTTTGAGAAATGCTAAACACATATGCCATATGGATAACTTTCCTAACAGAATTGTTTGCATGTTCATCAAGATTCAGAACAAAATCAAGTGTAAGTCCCAGATATTTAAGACCTTGCTACAGCCAAATCGTAATGAATGGTCTTGAATCTCCCTTAGTTTCAATCCAAGTCCAAAAATCATATGATCAGTCTTTTTAGCATTCAGACTTAACCAGTGTTCCAATAAGATCAAGTCGGACTCCAAATTTCGGCTGGGTATGGCTGGGATTGTGCTAGAAATGTTTTCATTGGTAAATTATATCATTCGATACTCGTACCATCCCTTATGTCTTACCGAATTGATTGAAAACGCAACAAGGTATACTTGTGTATTGCCATACTTACCACATGTTCCCAGCCTGCGAACGTGGTAATAACAACATTCTCAAACCTCACAAAAATTGAAGTAAATAGTTAGTATATACACAGTAGAATCCACTGTAGTGTTAGATTCTAATGGTGTACCTACACTGAACTGTAAAACTACAGCAAATCCTACTTTGTAACGTAACCAGTTACAACTGTTTACGATGTGGTAGTAAGTCTAACATTATATGATGTACGGTTCACACTGTATTGTCAATTTTAGATTGAATATCTAGTCTCGGTGGCAATAGAAAAATGCACTGAAACACAAATTCACAACTCAGTAACCCGCAGGCACAAGCCCAGTCATGACAAGACTACCTTCGTGAAGGTCCTCGAAAAAACGAAAATAAAACAATTAAGTTAAGAAACGCCACATGGGATAAGCCCATAATGGTGTGAACCGATCCTTACTTTTTAACGGCTTCCTAAAAGAGAAGTGCTCCAGGGTCTTCTAGCCTCTTGATGGTAACTGGGATTAAGAAGGATCTGCAGTGTTTGCTGAGACCTTAACCCAGCACATTACCAGCAGGAGCTGTTTGGTATGCACTTGACTAGGTGGTGCCTCACACACCGCTCTCAGGCGTGGGCTTCTCCACCTCTTAACCATTATAATTATGCTTCATGCGCGATATTTGTTATCTCTGAGAGTCTTTTCATGAGAAATAACGATAGCACCTTCTTGAAACACACACATTTTATGATATCGTAGGATCTCCTTATGAAAGGACCCTCTGGTCATACTTATCTAGGGGCGGGACACCCTGACTGACATACCCGTGGGAGCATTTCCAAGTTCAGTGACACAAAGATGCTTCTTCCTTGGTAAGTTGTAGATCCATTAATTGGATGTTTGTAATGTCCTTGAAACGGCCAAAGTTGATGGGTGGAGTTTACCGTGGGGTGGAGACTATGTGGAACTTCAGGCAATATTCCGCACTAGCTGGATGTCCACTGGACAGCGCCATATTGGACTGGTCCCAGTATGCACCCTCTCCTTTCCAGTCACTAGCTTCAGCAAATCATGTGGACCAAATCAGGGGGCTAAAGCTCTGCTAGGAGAGTGGAACTACTACATTCCCTGCATGCTAGGACACCTGCAATTTTATACCTGTCCAATATAGGGTTGTGGTTAGGACAATGGACTCATGACTAGCAGTACCTAAGTTCAACTCCCTTCCATGCTAGGTGTGGTGACCATTTTAACCCCATTGGTTGCAAAAGCTTGCACCAAAAGTTTTAGCAAAACGTTTTTGTAAAACATTTTATGAACCTTTGCAAAAGGTTTGGGTATAGTCTTTGGTAACCACTTTTGGTAACCATCTATGTTACACTAAAAGCCACACCAAGGACCGAACCCGGGACCCTTAGATTGGGAGTTCCAGGCTCTCCTGGTTGAGCTATGGAGGCTGCTGGTAGGTTCAGGTACAATAAGTAAACTTTGTTATTGATTATCCTCATTAATGATCAATGCTAAATAATCCGGACCTTTAGCACACCCGACGTAGCTTATTTAACCTAGACGTATCCTATGCTTTCAGCACTGCTACGTCTGCGTTAAATGAGCTTTTACGTGGTTGCTAAAGGTCCCTAATGGTAAGCCTTCACTGTAATAGGGACCTTGAACAACCAATGGGGTCGAACCCAAGGTAATAAACTCAAAGGCATGTCCCCTAACAGTACAACCTATTGTACCTTGACCTACCAGCAGCCTCCATAGCTCAACCAGGAGAGCCTGGAACTCCCAATCTAAGGGTCCCGGGTTCGGTCCTTGGTGTGGCTTTTAGTGTAACATAGATGGTTACCAAAAGTGGTTACCAAAGACTATACCCAAACCTTTTGCAAAGGTTCATAAAATGTTTTACAAAAACGTTTTGCTAAAACTTTTGGTGCAAGCTTTTGCAACCAATGGGGTTAAAATGGTCACCACACCTAGCCTGGAGGGGAGTTGAACTTTGGTACCGCTAGTCAGTGTAATCATTGCACCACTCTCCCCCCTGATGTTTAGCCCCCCCCCTGAGACCCACACTGCTAGTTCTAAGTGTCCCCAATTGTGGCAGCACTGGTATCCCGCTAGTGAGGAATTGACCACACTCTTTCGCCTCTCTTAACCCTTTACTACCAAGGCTTGGTTAGAACACATAGCCTTTTTCTTGCACAGAAATAAATCAGCTTTGATGCATCAGCACTCTTTTTTTAAAAAAAGGTCAGTATTTTCAATGCCACTGATTCCAGGCTTTCCATATCATGCGTCGCATCTGTAACTCAATATCCCAGCAATTCAAGTGGGCTGCAGCGGGAAGAAGCGATTACAATGGCCATGCTGTTTTTAGACAAGCTGTGAAATAATAATTATTGTAACGCTGTTTTGTTGCTCCATGATAGAAGAGTTAAGGCAGGCCATAGCTCTTGGTGCGACCTGGGTGGGGACATGCAAACAGGGGCTTTGGTCTGACTGTTTGCCTGGTCATGTAACAGTGCCTGGTGAGATGTACGGCCTTTAGGGGCTACTGTTTACATTTAAAGCAAAATATACATAAGGTTTATCAAAGCAAATGGATGCCAACTCTGTAGGGGGAGTACAGTGCCCATGTGTGCTGATAGAGTTGGTAAGCATGAGTTTTAATGTTAGGGGCACATATATGAGCATGGCCTTGCAGGGAAGTATCACATGCTGAGAGCTACCTTACCAGAAGGCCACTAAAGGTAGCACCTTGATACCCTGGAGTTGTCACCCGAGAGACGTTAAATACCCTACGAACAAGGTATACATGGACCTTAGTACCCACATACAAATACAGCGGTGTACATTTAGAGCCACACCCTGCCAGAGTCGGCGAAGCAGGCCGAAATACTAATAGCTACTGGAGTTGCTGTGTCACCTTTCTGACATTACACATGTTCAAGCTACAACTTCACCAGGTAGAAGATACAAATAGCACCGTGTTGTGGGGGTCACACCTCAGAGTAACATAGCCTGTAGACTCCCTCCGGCCACCTCCCTGCTGAAGCCAGTCCCTCCAGCAGCAGACAGGAAGAAGACGTCAGGTCAGCTTAAAGCAGACCTTTTATCATTACACACTGCTGGCTGCGGGCAGCCACCAAGTCCTTTGTGATCAATTTGGACGGGTGGGAAACAAAGGGAGAACTGAGGCACAAAACAAAAGGGACCCACTGCCCCGTACGGTGTCAATTAGCCATGATCAAAAGGAGACTGATAGATGGGGTCAGCTGGGCTGCTGGGGCGTGAGATAAGATAACAGAGCACAGCTGTCCAATGCCGCCCAAAAACACTGCCTAGCAGGCTTGCAGGATCGCGCTGATGGTGATGGAACTTCCTGCTTTCTATGGTCGACGGTGTGCCTGCGTTTCCGTCAGAATTTATTAAGAAAAGACTCAAGTCATCCACTTTTTTTCTGCCTATATGGAGAAAGGTGACTACGGCGGAAATATATAGTGGAAATGGAGGGCCGACAAAGGAGAGCGTCTAGAGTGGTGGGGCTGGATGGTGGCGGCGGAGGAGGAGGAGGGGGAGGGACAATGCATGGAGGTGGACAGGGTGGTAGCAGGAGGCAGAAGCACAGTAGCAGGGACGCACCCTCCGTCCTTAGTGTCACCTCCTCCAGCTGGACAGGGGACGGATCGGCCAGGGTCAGCCGCAACCGGAAGGGGTCACACCTGCCTCGGACTTCCGCCCTGGCAAGGACAGAGGAAAAGAAGCCGCCAGAACTGGCCGTGATGCATTTTGTGTATTCTGAGGCGGTTGAGAAGGCCATTCGGCGTGGCTACAAAACGTCGGCACTTCCGCCGCTGACGGGCGGCCATTTCCGGCGGGAGAACACTTACCAGGTGAGCAGTGTACCGGATATATTCTCTGACTTAGTAGCCACGCGCCGTATCCGGAAACGGAATGTGGAACGTGAGCAGGAGTACCGGAAGTCGCTGCCCGACCTGACAAATCACGTCGATGCCAGCGCACCCGCCGGAACTGGCCTTTCGCGCATGCGCATGAAACTGGCCGCAGCTACCGGCGTCTTAGACCGCATGCGCGCCAACAAGCCGGGTGGGACCGGGCCAGGAAGTAGAATGTCCTCCATGTTATTGAGTCGGGCGCGGCAGTTATCTGAAAATTCTGGGACAAATGCCACCAAAGACAACTAGCTTATTTCATGATTATACACTGAATGTATATACTAGACTTGGTCAAATCTGCTAACAAATATTTTGTTACCAAATGAGCTGCTCTAAATTCTATAGTACCTAATATGATGTACAATGCAGGAAGGCAGTAGAATGGATAAGAAACCAAATGAGAAATCTTTCTTCATCTCCCAACCGGTGTATCATTGCACCCTTTATGTTGTGCCCTTCCATTGAATTACATCGGGAAGATAGCTTGCACTGCAAAGAATGGCTATCGACTTTACTCGGATATCACGCCAAGTATGTACAATTTTGATATTGACATTTAAAATATTAAATTGTGAATACCACAGTATTCGTGAGTAGGCCCATGTCAGAGTATTTTTTGATATTTCTACCTACAAGGGCATCAAAGGCATGAACTCTCGCGCTGATCGCATTTTTCAAAAGGCATCATTCATCATGCTCACTCCTGGATTAGGATTGCTTTCTTCTTTCGCATATCTGGAGGATTTGAGACTTATATCAGTATATCTATGCGAGTACTGTGTAGAATTACTCTAAATCACGGTACGACGTCTAGCCTGTAGCCCATCACTCATCATCATGAAATAAAGTGCTGACATGTTTACGCGGTGTTCAAAATTAAATATAGATTTAATTATCTTGACAAATTTACATCACGATCCTTGATTAGTATGTGTGTTCATAAACGATTAGCACGTTAATTGCATGTGCTTACTCAGTTCATAACCGGAGGGGCAGCAAACCGTACGATAACAAAAAGAATATCTACATATAAATGTAACTTAATATATCATAATTAGCCTATACGGCAGTATATATAGGAAACTGTTTTTGAATATGCTTTTATGCTCCTGTAGCGGATAACACTCCTGTAGCGGATAACACTCACTATATAGGGGTCAGGCTGGTCGTCCTGTGGGCGGCTCCATTACTTAAGCTTGTACCGGCGAGACAAGCACTGATACAGCCATCACAATGGGTACAGGCTATTACATAATGCACCCTAAACATTCTGCAGTGAAGGCCAGGGAATTATCTTATTGGTCAATAATGCATCCAGCTAGACGCCTATAGGGTAGACTGACCTAAAGATAACCATGTACCGTGAGATGTCCACCTCAATTTGGTAATCATTCATGCATGATAAACCCTCTTTTTGTGTATCACAGTACACTTTAAGAAATACTCTTTCCAGCAAGGGACAAATCAAGACAATATCATACATGAACAGCTGCATAACAAGGGTGGACATCTCATGGTACGTGGTTACCTTTAGGTCAGTCTACCCTATTAGGTAACAGCCGCGGGGGTAACAGTACGCGGTCAATATTTATTAAGAGAACATGAGATGATTGTGGCTAGAGTGTACTTAAGGACCTGCTGTGTGGCTGGGTTGGGATATTTTCGCCATTGCAACGTCTACAACCTATACCGCCTGTGTAATGTAGTGTTTGTCTACCTTGGTCAACAGTAGCGATTATTTTGAAAGCTCGACTGAAATAAGGCAACAGTGGCCCTCCAATTTGTGAAAGCTAGTTCTGATATATCCTTGTCTTGCTTTCATATGGGCATATCACCAGTGATATATGACAAAACATGGCATAAGGTGACGTTAGGGGAAACCCCCTATAGTTAATTGGATGTCTTTAGCTGAGTTTGGTGCTTTGATTGTTAAAATGAGCTAACGGGTTGCAGAGAACTGACCTTCCAAACATGGGATGGTAGGAACATGTAATAACTCAGAATAGGTCATAGCTCCTTTACATAATCATCACATTTTTGTATATCCATGGAAATAGTCATATTAGAAACTATATTAATGAATGTCAATTATGGCAGTGTATGTATAGACAGAGCTGCACGCTAAAGTGACTGAGTCAGTGGTTACTGCACGAGAGCTGCCTGCCCCGTACGTATTTCACGCTGGCCGCAGGCCTAGTGAAATACGGGGCAGGCAGCTCAAGTGCAGTAACCACTGACGAGGGCACGTTTAAGTGTCGCTCTGTATTTATTTCAGGGCATTTTAATGTAAAATAGATGTACAGTCCATGTTTGCTTACTTCCGCGGTGTTTGCTTACTTCCGCCGTGTTTGTTTACCTCCGTCACAGGCCTACACTGAGCTGTGGTGGAGATCGTCTGCAGGGTTGCTGTAGTATTAGTATAAAGGCCTGACACTCTGGTGGTTCGGTCATCCAGGTGACCACGTGACCAAACACTACATACAGGTAGTTCCCAATACAATCAATAGATGTCACTAGTATAGGCCTGGTGATACTTGTGTGAACTACCTGTATGTAGTGTTTGGTCACGTGGTCACCGAGATGACCGAACCACCAGAGTGTCAGGCCTTTATACTAATACTACAGCACCCCTGCAGACGATCTCCACCACAGCTCAGCGTAGGCCTGTGACCTCCGTGGTGCCGCCATTTTGAATTCCGCGCAGGTCACGTGACCCTCGGCAGCGTAGCGACCCCATGGCGACCCCATAGTGACCCCATGGTGATCCCCGACCTCCCTTATAGCAGCGTGCAATTCGGCCACAGCGTGCAATACAAGCTAGGGTTATTTCACGGCCCTGTGGGGGAACGGCCCTCCCATTGCTTTAACCTTGATAAGCCGTATTCACCATGAAACAATAGTCTTTATTCGGATCTAGAGGGAATAATGGTAGGCCTACTATGAAGTTGGGTGAGAACATTCTTTTTGCATTCCAAATAAGACACACTTAGAATGGAAATGGAATCTTTATGAGAGTGTAATCAAAATTGTCAGAAAGAAATTGGCCAATAGCAACTTTTGTAATATCTCCCGAAAAGTTATGTTTAGAGCATTTTTGCTATTTCCCCGAATGTCCTACATGTTGTGTGACATATTCCCAAACATGCGATGGCCATTGTTAGAACATTTGTGGTATGTACTGGGAACACCGGACTTAGGGCCTTTTTCGCAGATCGTGTCACATTTTGATTGTATCCGGTGACGTCATTGTGACGTCAATATGAAAGTTCTCTAGCAACCAATTATTCGTTATGTGATTCACATGCCAAAGGCAGTTGCTGTCGGCCAAATAGTCGTTTAATGATGTGCGTGATATACAAACCCTCCAATAAAATTGTCAACAATTCAATTGGAAACTACTTGTCTGTTTTTTTGTAATATTTTTCAACGATATACATCATTACACTTGATATCATGTTGACTGTCAATTTGACAAGTCAGAGATATTTATAAGTTAACGAAGAGATCCACTTCAAATTGGGTTATACCTGTTGTGGTTGTTCCAAGAACCCAGTGAGGTGTTTCACAAGGGGCATATACAATTAATTGTAGAATAAGTGTTTCGACAGGGTCCTCTTTCACAACAACTGCCGTATCTGTCGGGCCGTCAAAATATGTTGCCGACAATGCAATATCAACCTGATCGTCATCGTCAAACCCTAATTTATGTACCCCGGCAGATACGGCAGTCGTTCTGAAAGAGGACCCAGGAGGACTTGATTGTATATAACTAGTAAGACCAACATTTGGTTGTATCAATTGTATACTGCTTATAAAAAGTGTTTCACAAAGGTCTACAACCAAGATGTTAAGTCAGGATCTTTGGCCTACAATTGAGATACAACTAATTTACAAGTGTTTCACAATGCATATTAGCGTGGAGCACATACCATCCCCCTAATATTTTCCTTATAGATTTTTTCAAGTTTCTTTTATGTAATATATGTGTCATACTACACATAAGAATCCCTGCAAATATCTGTTTATTCAGGATGAAAATAAACTGGTTATACTCATTTAAACAACACTTATGTTGATCCTATGTGATCATAATACAAGGGGAGAGTATTTAAGGTTAATGCTACATGGTTATTAAGATTGACTTACTTTTACCAAATGTTAGTCATAAGTTGGTGTTTCACAAGCCGCATTATTATCTTCAATTGTATCTAGGTTAATAACCATAGATACAATTGAAACTTGTGAAACACCAAGTTAAAATTAACATTGGGTGATAGTAAGTTGGTCTTAGAAAACATGTTAAACTAATTGTATCTATTTTCCCCTTGTGAAACACCCCACTGAACTCTCTATGACAACCAGGGGAGGATAAGCAGCTCTGGGATACGCCACATTTCATATATAAGAATGGCAACAGTATTCCCTCTCATGTACATCCTTTCAATTTCACTGGCAATAAAGCATTGATACTCTGTGTAGCGCAGGGACTTGGCGATATGATGCTGTAGGTGGTCGACACATGGAGGTAGGTCGGAAATAGGTGAGCTTAACCTAATAAATAACATAAAACAATGTTTAGTGGTACAAGCAGACATATGTATGATATAGATAGGTCGAGCAGAGCATCTGGAAGATAACTTAGAAGCAGTTTTCACAAAATAAGATTATTGTGTGTATACATAAACTCATTCAGTCGGATGGCTGCTCTACATCCATTCCATCCACATTGTGGAGATAGCGATGTCCATATTAGTGTTTTACAAGCTGTTTCTGGTCAGCGTGCTTTATAGTCATCGTTAAGGCCTCCTATCCTTTAGCATTAGCACTGATGTAGCATAAAGCTTTCACTGATGTCTATTTTCACTGGTGATTTTCCTGAAGCGTTATGGATATCATACCATGGAAACCTTGTGTTTAACTCGTGTTAAACATGTGAAAACACGAGTTATCACGGGTGCCTGTGAGCAATATATCATGTGCCTAGCACATGATTTGACATGAGAAACGAGTTAACAGATGTTAAACACAAGTTAAACAGCCGTTTAAAACTGGTGGAAAACTGGTATATAACTTGTGTCATATAGCTTGTGTAAAACACATTATAAACTAGTTAAATTAACTTGTTTAATCAGTGCTCACACAAAATGAGACTGGCGGGTCAAAGCTGATAAATCTTGATGGTGACTAGGCTGCCCATGTACAGCACATCGCTATCCCCGCAGTGATCATGGTTCATCTTATATGGCCTAAGCTTATTGTGTACCAGACAAATTGTATGTTCCGGTGGAGCCATCTGCTGTATGTAACCTTAAGTTTTCCGTGAAGTTGACTTTCATAATACTGTAGCCAAAGACGATAGTTTTCAGGTTACATCATGGTCTCCACATTCAAGCTAAGTACAGATTCTGCTTCATTTTTCCGTATGTGTTCAGTTAATATGATCTATAGAAGTCGTTGCTTGAATATTAAAACATGTGCCATTGGTACGTACGTAATTAGATACTGCTTGACCTTCAACAAATGTGAGTGAACCCTAGTACACCTTGTTTTACTGTAAGGCCTCTTCAATGAAAAACAGCAACCATTATAAGTAACCTGAGTAACTCAGTTTGATAAACCTCATAATTGATAATAAAATTAAATTAGTTTTGCCAATATAAACTAACCTGATACAGATATTGAAATAGTGTATCGGTGTGTCATATATTGATTACTGTACCACCAGTCCTGCTCTTATAACATGTTCCAATCCAGCAATTTAGTATGACATCGTATTATAACGTGTGATGGGGTTAAAAGCACTCATTTGTGAGTTAGTTAGCCTTGTGTTATTATGTGTGGGAAAATAACATCACTGCACAGCCTTGATCACCCGACATAACACTTTTTTTTTGTGCCATGATGATACGACAATTAAAATACATGGTTCCCAACGCTTAGATTAGGTAAAGGTGTGGTTGCCGCCCTAAAATAGTCTGGTGTTATGCGTAATACCAGACTGTTCGGGGTTATCAGAATTCATCTATTTTTTTAATATGATATCTATAGCACATATATAAAGCCTATATATAGGCTTTATATACGTGCTTTATATTGCCATTATTCATAAGCCTTGATTGACAAGTAGAATAGTACACAAGTGAAGGTACAGAAGAATTGAATTTTATGCGATCATATTTAATATCTTCATCAACATTTTATATATAAGCGCAAGGTATACTATAGGCAATTAAAATGTTCTTTACATCGTTTGACAACCTTTCATTGAAATATGTTTTAATAAAAAGTGTGGTGGAACGTGCTGATGTAAAAAGAAGTGCTCCTCTCCACGCCTAAATCTCTCTCTCTCTCTCTCTCTCTCTCTCTCTCTCTCTCTCTCTCTCTCTCTCTCTCTCTCTCTCTCTCTCTCTCTCTCTCTCTCTCTCTCTCTCTCTCTCTCTCTCTCACTCTCTCCACAGAATTACGTACCTTACAACTATTCAAATTTATATTGTGGAAAATATAAGACAGTAAAATGAAACTCACATAGAACATACTTCTTAAAGTTTATGTAGATTGTATGCCTGCCCACGATACCTATACTCCCTGTGGTATTGCCCGTCTAGTAGAGCCTATGACGCGTTGAGTCAGTGTTGGGAGCCGCAGAGGAAGATTGCGTACAGCAGACGACAAAGGAGTTGCTACCCACGAGATTTCCCCGCCAAATTGCGAATGTCTGTGTCTATGTGTGCACCAAGTGCCCGTTTTAGCTGTGGTGTAGTGCAGTCGTATACAATTACTGTGCGTACCCATAGCTACAGAAACACGCATGAAGTGTGACGTGGCAATTACTTTCCTTGAGATGTGTTAGGAAAATTATTCTTCTCACGCGTGCGAATGCTTTGTATAAGTGGAATAAGCAGACTGCCTAGTCTTTTATAACCATAGACTGAGAAAGTGAACATCTAGGCTTTGAACATACTCAACGCATTTATATCCAATCAAAGAAACTGGCTTGTTAATGCAATTCTGACCGTAGGGTGTACGAAACAATTTAGTAAAATGCTATGTAATAGGTAGGTTCTATATTTATGCAAACCATATTATTATGCCCGTATTATGTTTATATGATATTCAAGCCAACCAGTGCAATCGTTCTGACCAGTATAGTTACACTGACTGGTGAACTTCTTCAATGGGTCATTCATGGCAAAATGAGAATCCCTACTGGTGGTGCCATCTACCAGTAGACCATGATTTAAATGCTGAGAGCCATATGACAGCATTAGGAAATACAATCACATCTAGCTAATACAATATATAGGTTTATCTGTGGTTGTCTCCTGTAAATTAATAATCAAAGATTTCCATGAGCATTGCGAATAATTAAAGATCATGCTTTTACGTGGTATATCCGATGAAAATAAATCATTCAGAGTTTTTATCAGACGTCCCAGGAGATACCTACACCTAGGAGGTTTCAAACAATACATAATAATCTCCTTTATACATTCGTTTATGCCATTCACCAGTGTCCATTATCTCAGATGATAATTTCAAATGTAGAGGTAAAAAGAGGAACGAATTATCATGGTAAGCAGACTTTGTCCCTGAATTACAATGTTATTATGTAATGTAATTTAGTATGCAGGTAGAAACTAGTGGGAATGAGTGTGGGACAGAGGGATTGTCTTTCATTATTACCTCCCTATAATATTCACGAAGACCTTCCTTGTAATGTTGTAATTGTCATCTGTCAAAATGTCTGAAATCAAAACTTCCCATACTGCCTAATGCTAAGCTCTCTAGATATGTTAGGTTATTACACACAAGGTGGCACATTGTGCTGTGTGTACATACAGTATATGTATATTCAACAGGACGTCAATGCCCTTTCCTCCACAAACCAATTTAAACACAAATGACAGCAGTACATCTCATGTGGTAGAGAAGGCTTGTGATTTACCCCCATCAGAGCTATGGATTTTGTTGTGATTAAACACCTTTGTTGCTACATTTAGCCGTCAAAAAGTGTTAGAACATTAGTAGTAGCAACTAACAACTAGCATATCCCAAAAGCAATAAGCAATCCACCGAACTAAAGTTCGATGATAGTTATAACACACTTAGCACTGCACGGATTCTTTTAGCGGCTTTTATTGCTAATTCGCAATTGCAAATTACAATTTAATTGTTATTGTATATAAAGCATTCATGAGAAAGAACTACGCGCTCAACCACGGCGAAGCAAGAGGAGCCTTCAGACCAAGTCACGATGTCGAGGGACGTTGCCCATTGGCACCCTCCACAGCCTATACCTCCGTATCTCTATAAATATTACGACGTCACAGAAGGAATTCCCTGGTGGTTTCCCAGAATGTAGACTGGTTTTCACGCATAATATTTAATTGAGATAGATGACCATGACCATATGTTGGGAGGGCTGTATGTGATGCTGTATGTTGTAATTTAAAAAATAAAAGATCCAGATGGTATGCGGAGGGCCAACTGAAATAAAATAAACAGTTTTGATGCATTTTGTCCCTATCTTGTCCGTATCTCACCTCTGTATGTGTAATATGAAGAAAACATACAGTGAAACACCTTCCAGTGTCAATTAGATGCTTGAGGGTCTATTTTTGTGAATATGCTACTCAATGATTATACAATTCACAAGTTTAATTAGGATCCTCCAATACCCACCATTTTTCGGACAAAAGCTAATGTCATTCAAGGCTGTGTCTCACGACCTTGGGCCAATGTTTTTGTCTCTGACTGGGTGCCAGCTCTCACCGGGTTCCAGCTCTGACCGGCCTGAATAAAAACGGGTTATTTAGGGCAGATGATGATAAAAATGGACAACCAATGACTAGTTTAGAGCGTTATAACATCCATTAACCTTTTCAGACAAATTCTATCTACATCTGCCCTAAATAACCCGATTTTATTCAGGCCGGTCAGAGCTGGCACCCGGTCAGAGCTGGCACCCGGTCAGAGCTGGCACCCGGTCAGAAACAAAAATATTGGCCCAAGGTCGTGAGACACAGTCTCAACTTGAAAGGGTTGCTCTGAATTAATCAGACCAATAGATGCCTGCTTCATTATAACGATATAGTATGAAATTGTGAAATGTGTTAACCTCAGAATATGTGACATGTACCGGAAAAAGGGAGCTTGGGGCACCCTATAATAATATCCTTTTTCACAGATCACCTCACATATGGTATGTCTACATGGGAACTTTTATATGGGTTTTAATTGTGTGATGTAATCTCTATGTAGAGGAGCTATGTCCTTCAGTATATATGTATAATAGTATTATAGTTCCCTGTGGTGTGGAGCACTAACACTAATAAGGTGTACAGTATAGTAGGCCTATGTGTACTCATACAGGCATTGTGTGCAGGGCTAGATGCCCATGCTGAGTACTAAATGAAGAGACTCTTGGTGAGTGCTAACGGCAGAATGTATGTATCATATAAGGACTGGTGTGTACCATTAGTAACTTATAAGTGCGTCTATAGTCTGTTATAGAGACCCCAAAATCCATGTACCTACAATATAAAGCCCAGTTTGCTGTGTCTTTAGGAGCATGTGACCCCTGTGCCAGGTTTAATACGCTTGATCACTCTGATATGCCACATTGTGAGTGTGTGCCACCTCGACAATGCTCAGCAGGCCACCAGGACTGGACCTCAGTGCTAAAAACAGCTGGAAACAGATCAGCCGCTACAGGATACTGATCCAAGTGCCATACTTAAACCATCATAGCCATTATTATGTGTATACATCCAATGATCATATGCCACGGTGGTGTGGATTGGTGGCCACATAGGGTGCACTGCTGAGAGAACAACCAGAAAAGCGATATAGAAAGGTCTATTGTATAGTACCTAATAGAGGAGGGATCATAGAGCACTTATAAGCATTTTGTAGTTGGAAGCCAACACTTCTTAGTTGAACGGATTTCCCATGGTCTCAAGTTGAGCTTTATTTTGCTCTGTACAGCTGTATGTATCCTGCTTTGTACTGCATAGGAGTATCTACTGGATGTACACACGCAAGAAGGAACTATACGATCATCTATGATAAAAGTATCAATTCATTTCTTATGAAATGCTCTTCCCAACTAGCATGCCTCCACAGTGTGCTGGGGGCTGCATGCAGAGGACTGGGATAATATCATGTGAAGGAATACTCTACCAGGTACAGTATACATGTACAATATCTCACACTTTAGCCGTCATACTGAAAGGTTATAGACTTCCATGTAGGTTACAGGACGGCCGTAATGGTTCTAGGTGTGTATTAAAATAATTAAAGGTTGGTAACTCTTATACTCGCTCTCGCTGCTCTAATATAGTCCTCCTTTGCAGAGCTCCATTCATTCACAATGAGCTTTATACCGAGTGCTGTAGCAAAATGTTAAACTGATACCGAAATTATGATGGTCAAATGTTGCTATCGGATGTGACACATGACAGGGCAGATATTTAAATATATATGTATATATAATATCAAAATAATTGAACAGACATTGGGGTCATGATTTGTTATTGGAAGTATCTTTTCTTTAGACCAGAACACCATCGATTTTTCCAGTCTTCGTGTTATCTGAACCACTCTCTATTCATCATCCATGGTCTCACTACCCCTCAATGGTGTTCATCCCCCCCCCCCGGTTCTCCTGTCCTTCCTCCAGAGTTAGCCACCTCTCCTCCAGGGTCACCCCATACACAGTGTGTTCAATGAGTCCCCCCCCCCCTCCTCCAGGGTCCTCTACACGTTTGTACATTGGACGATGCCATTAGTAATGATAGTCACTGGTAAAGCTACTTCAAAAGCAAAGTACAAACACAAGTGAATTTTAGAAACGCATTATATGGAGTTCGGTGATACCTATGCCCCCTTGTGATTGGCTGAGGAGAAATGCAGGTCAGACTGTTTTTCCCTTTTCTCAATTTAACTGCACCTTTTCCCTTTCAGAGAAAAAATAATTTGTGTGTGGAAAGATATTTCCCTATAAAATGAAATTCTTTTCATTTTTCAAAAAAAGTTCTGAATGCCATATATGGTATGGTCTTGGGGTGCTGTCTTTTGGTGCCAACAATGGGGGTTAACTCTTACTTTGGTATCTTGAGGAATGTTTCATCCCTTTCAGGGAATCATCAGGTGTGATCTCGGGGACTCTACACTGAAATAATATTTTATTTTATTTTGATATAGAATAATAGTGAAATGGTGTGTAGGTGTGTGCCTTAACTATTTTCACTTTATCCTTGACCTGTGACTGACTATGATCAGTTCTCTGTGGCTCTGCCTGGGTTAATGGTGTTAGTGGCTGATAGTGTCAGTATTTCCAAAACACTATTTAGGTAAGACTATTGGGCTCATTTGCGATGATATTCTTCCTTACTGTTGTATGTTTACCATTATAGGTTCCTCGGATGAGGGACACCATTAATTTCATGGTTTAGCATGGGAAAATGCTGAACCATTAAATTAATAGTGTCCCTCATCCGAGGAACCTATAATGGTAAACAAACAACAGTAAGGAAGAATATCATCAGAAACGCATATATGAGTTTTCTGCTTAAGCAGCTCCTTTAGAAGATCTGGGCCCCTCAATGGCGTCATCCATATTCGGACATCACGAAACAGACTCCAGGGGGTAAGATGTTGTGAAGAAATGAACAAGAAAATCATTAACTTCTATGTAAGGGGCTGTGCAATAAGTAATGAGTAACAGTCGTTTTGGAACGTATATATCATATACTAGTTCGTGTTAGGTCAATCAGAGTTTAATGGACCGCAATCCAATTAACTTATTGCTAGTTGTTTTTCTTGCCGTATACCATCCCCCCCTCTAGGGCGACTAGCAAAATATATGCCACAAGAAGAAGAATTATGGTGAAAGTTAAAGTTTCATAAGTGATGAATAATTTGAATTATGCTCTTCTTGAAGGAAACTAGTTGGGAATGATGGTGACAGTAAATTGCCACAGAAACATTCCAATCAGTTTTACGGTGCACAATACCTTGTATGTACCCATTATCAATAAGGGCACATTATTTTGTGTTTTATGTATAACAGTGAATCGTACAAAGAGTAATGCTATTCAGTATTATTGATCGACAGTGTAATTCAAAACGGATTGTCCGCCATGGTTAATCCAAATTGGCATAGCCTGACCTGAGCATTCGTGCTTGACTTCGAACTAGATTACTGAATATCGGTTTACATGACCCTAAACCCAGCACTATAAGTACAACATGTATATCCCACTGAGAGGATTCCAGTCTCTGATTACATAAGAATTTTATACCTACTGGTTTCAAAATCCTCATATGTTTAGAGTTTATCCACCAGCAGTGTATGACCCCGGGGTAGGGGGGAGGGGTGGTACTCCCTCAACATTATATATTTTATCAAATAAGGGGACATACTTCTCACAGAATCCCCCTTGATAAGGGTGTACAATGTCGTACTTGTTCTGCCACAGCTATAGTGATCAAGTGATAACTGTGAGTATCTGCCTATACGGGTGAGAGGCTACCCAGGGTGGCCGCGGCCATCTTGAATATGTCACCCGAGACCAAAGGAAACACAAGGTGGCGGCATGGTCGCCCTTGTGGCGCCCCCTGTGACTGTGGCTGTTGCTGTGGCGGTGTGACCAGGGGGGGGGGGGCGTTCCCATGTCACATGTCGATTTTAAGACCATGTCACATGTCGATTTTAAGACCATGTCACATGTCACTAAGGAAAAAGTCATGTCACTAGTGTCACAGGGGACTCATACATAAGGGTCTTGGGGCTTAGAAAAATTGACAACCTACAGGGACAAAATCTGAAGAAAAAGTTGGGTAACCTACTCCGGGAACCTACTGTACTCCTACACTATATATTTAAAGCCCCATGCCACATGTCGATTTTAGGGGTCTATACCCATCCCCCTCCCCATAGATTGGGGACAGAGCCCCGTACCCCATTTTCTTTTTTTCCCTTTTCATACAGTAAAATTTCGCTATGTTCAGTTAGACACTGTCAGAAGTAACTGTAGCTGCACAACGATTTATACAGTATAAAAGGAAGTATTTTTGGTTTTGAAACCAAAAATACCTCCTTTCATACTGTAAATCTACAGTATAAAACGCTGTGCAGCTACATTTACTTCTGACAGTGCAACAAACAAAATGCTTTGCCATTCTCTTCCTCTATATCCTAGCTTAAAACGATCCTGTTATAACGAGTTTTGTTCAATTTAAATACCTACCGGTGCCACTCTTGCCCATAGAAGTCCCGTCCCTCTTACAACCAGCACGTTCAGGGACCATCAGTTACCCCCCCCCTTCTCCCTTGGGCGGTGTTAGGACCTCACGTCCTTTGATATATTCGGCACATGAGTGGGGGGGGGGGAGGGGTAGGTATGGTCCTGTGAGGGGGAGGGGACTAGGGGGAGGTGGGGAAGGCTGTGTCAGGACCTCACATCCTTTGATATATTCGGCACATGGGGGGGGGGGTAGGTATATGGTCCTGTGAGGGGGAGGGGACTAGGGGGAGGCGGGGAAGGCTGTGTCAGGACCTCACATCCTTTGATATATTCGGCACATGGGGGGGGGGGGGGGGGGGGTAGGTATATGGTCCTGTGAGGGGGAGGGGACTAGGGGGAGGCGGGGAAGGCTGTGTCAGGACCTCACAGGCGACCTGGCGACCAAGTACAGTGCTTGAACCGACTTGGCGACTTTTCCTGAAATTTAGCTATAGTAAAAATGGTCTAAAAAAGCGACTTTGTGACATGGAGCCCTTAATTTCAGCAACTTTTTGACCTGGGGGGGGGGACCCCTCTGACCCCTACTGTAGATATGCTGTGCCTGTGATGGGAATGTCCCACGACTTGTGCTGCCACCTTACGGCTCACACCAGCATACGCTACTAGCGCCCCCTAGTGGGTGGTGGTGGAACAAGGGTATCCCTAGGTCGGTATACCTGCGATATTTTTCTGCCGCATTGATAAGAAACATTTGGTCAATATATATTGACGAATTTTTAATGAACTATAGTGTCATATTTTGCAATTGACGAGGGCACTCGTCATCATCAATGGGTCTTGCATAGATATATATTTCTATGTATTCAGTAGGCTCATTCAGAACAACTGACGTGGTCGTAGGGAACTGGTGACGTGACGAAACCTGTGTGACGACCACTAGTAAAATGTCTTTCACAAGTTTTTCTATACAAATCTATAGAAAATTAATGTAAATACCACATTTTGCCGCTACAAATACCCTTGTCAATTGCAAATATTGCAATATTGACGAAAATCGCAATATGACGACTGACGAGTCTGTTCTGAAAGAGCCTCCTGATGTAATTTCCTTTGGTAGAAAGTCCTTATTATGATAGCCCTGGAGGCTCTTTCATAACAACTGTCTTATTGGCCAGAAAGAAAATCGTCAAAATGCTGCAGAGTAGGAATTTTCAACATAACAAGAGGACTCGGCAGCACCAAACGAATGGATTATGATCCCAAATGGTCATCAAACTGAATTCTGTGGGTATTGCACAAGGTGTACACTATTCCTAGAAACAACCTTGTTATTATATATCATTAGATGTAGACCCCTAATTACCTGAGGCTATTATTGGCTAAGATGAAAAGCTACTAATTCTGATGATCACATGTATGTTCTGGAGGCTCTTTCAGAACAGACTTTTGCAATTGATGAGGGTATTTGTAGCTGGCAAAATGTGGTATTTACATTAATTTTCTAAAGATTTGTATAGGAAATCTTATGAAAAAAATGTTACTAGTGGTGGTCAACAGGTTTCGTCACATCACCAACTCCCTACGACCATGCCAGTTGTTCTGAATGAGCCTCCTGGAGGCTCTTTGAGAACGGAATCGTCAGTCTTGAATACATCCACAATAACCCCTACAGGAAAAAATGCTCCCGACCTCGTGACGGTTCTGGAAGACCACCCAGGAGGGTCTTTCAGAACAGACTTGTCAGTCGTCATAATTTGATTTTCGTCAAAACTGGTCACTAGTGTAAATATTGGTGCTGATGACCATGGTAAATGTATGGATTCCAAATGGTGGTCAAATGATTTTTGAGGGCATTTCAGAATATAAACTATACAAAAAGGGCATATGTTATATGCTATACTAAAATGGCAAATATGTCCAATTCTATTTTCTGACGATTCTATCTTCTGAAACACTTTTACTGGTGGTTGTCAAACAGGCTTCGTCACGTCACCAGTTCCCTACGACCACGTTAGTTGTTCTGAATGAGCCTCCAGAAAGAATTATGACTATTGACTTAATTGTGATTGTCAGACCCTAGATCACTCGTGACTTTTAACCCGACAATTACGGCAGTCGTTCTGAAAGATTACCCTGACCTATACATTCCATCAGCAGTCATAATTGGATTTTCGTCCATAGTGCAAGGTTTGCAATTGACGAGGATATTCGTTTACTGCGCGTGCACCAAAAGAAATGGACTTGTTTTGTTGACAGCATTCTTTCTGTAAAATTAGCCGGCAGACGGTCCCTTGTTGTTTGTTCATGGATAGAGATCACAAATCTTAGTGTTCACAAACAGATTCCGAGTGGCCTATGTTTTAATTAAATTGGTGATCGGCATCTGACAATCTGCGTCCGTAGAATCAATAACATAAACCAGGCCTGTCGGGACGACTTTTGTCACTGTTGTGTAGTACTCATCTGTCGTTTAAATGGCGAATAGAGCAGATGTGCACATAACTTTATAATTATATTGCTTTCTTTGGGAGCTCATGGATTACAGTCAGCCATGCAACCCCTGATTCGGAAATTGCAAGAACAACGTGGTAGTGCATTATTTGCAGTTTCCAGTCTATGTGTGAAATACGTTACGGCTGATGTGGGTTTTAATGTTTCGGTTCCGTGATGTCTTTCCTGCAGAATAGTAGATGCAAGAGTCAAGGCGCTATATTAGGTAGTCAGGGATTTGACTGTTGAATGATGATAGTCGTCTTCTGCATATGAACTTCAGCTGAACCGTAGATGTACAGCGCTATTAGTACCACTCAACTGTCACTAATCAAATGTCCATGAAAGGTCACTGTGGCTCAGTTGATAATTGGGGTTTGCATCTGTTTAATTCACGCCTCTATGACGTTCTACTTCTTGAAATATTTTGGGTACAATGGGTATCACCTTATAGGTGTGTAATATTTTTATGAATATGATTGATACCTCATTTTTCATATCCTGACTACCAGTTGCCCATGTATAATATACTCAGATCCAGTAATGTATTGTAGGACAACAGACAGTCTCGACGTGATAAACTCAGTGGGTAGGGCGTATTCGTGACGGAGATGGGGGAGGAGAGGGTGCCATGGGGGTTCAATAAACAGATGCTAAGAATAACTGTAAATGTGTTGAGAAATAAGTTGTCTCTAAGAGACTTAGGGAGTGGTGATTTTTTTTACAACAGGGACCGTTTGCTGGATTTTTATGCGAGCGGGATGAACATCGTTGCCCCCCCCCCCCCGCTGCGACTGGGGTCCAAACCCCCCCCCCCCCCCTCCAAGGTGGGTTCATTTTGAACGCGGCCAAAACCTTTTACCTGTAGCAACACGCTGCCCTTTTCGCTAAAAGGGGTTGAATACTTTTGCTCCCCCTAGCTCCCTATCAAGGGGTCCAAATGTGTTTAGCTTCTCCCCAAATCCACCCCCTCCTTGTTGTTAAAAGTGACCACTCCCTTATGACGCCGTGTGTACAGGTAGACTGGGCAGACGACCAGGAGGTCATACAGAGGCATCAAGTTGACTGCTAAATATGGCAAACTGTTTTTCTGGAAATTATGGATACAAAATGTTGATTGTAAAGTAACCGCAGACCTGTAAACTGTCTGTCACCATCCTCTCCTAGTCCATCAGAACAAAACTATTCTTTGCTTCCAGCTTTTTGCCACATCCCAATATATCCGAAAGTGACAAATCCATATATCCTAGCTTGTAGAGAATTCTTTTTATACCAGCATTAGAAAATTAAAAAAAATAAAGGTTTGTTCCTCGTGAAGAAAAGTGGTTTCTCATCACCAAGGACTGAAAATATGACGAGAGGGGCTTTTTTTTTTGCTTTTTTTTTTTTACTTGCGGGCTAAAATGTAGCTATAGGCTAATATATCTTTTTCACAACCAAAATTCAAACTTTCGTAGTTAAGAATTTCTTAATCTTTAAAAGTGGGGAAAATGTAAGTTATGTCTAGCTTACTGCATTACTGGCAGCATTAGCTTTAATTTGATACCAAATATGTCAATATTTGTCCATTGTTATCATATTTTTCATCAAAAATACATACAAAAAAATGTTTTCATCGAAAGCTGATTTCTATGATGCACGCGGTGATGAGAAACCATTTTATTTTTTTAAGTGGCCTTATATCAGGGAATATGTTTACCCGCTGGGCACACCGCCATTATACAGCAGACTAATCGAGTGACCAGTTCTGATGAAGCACTTACTTGTTACTTGCGCAGTTCACTGTCTATTAGTCTGATTAAATATAGTGCATTCTGGTCACCTTCCAGGTATCCCGTCGATGACGACAAACTTCAGATGGATAGGAAAGGCGTTAAGTTTGCCAAGGGCGGAGGTAAGAATGGGGGGCAGGAGACTCCTCCTTCAAGGTCAAAATCCAACTTAAATGGACTCCCAGCCATTGTGTTGGCTAAACCTAACAACAACAGCACCAACAGTGGCAACAATGGTGGGGGACAGAAATCCAAGACAGACACCCCGCCTAGCAGAGGGAACAATTCATTGCTTCCTGTAATTGCTGGCAGCGAAAGAGTGCCTGCGGCCCCACCATCCAGCAAGTCATCGAGGAAGATGTCAGCTACAGATGGCCCCCAAACAGCGGAGTTTGCCTACTCCAGGGCAGTTGAGCAAGCTCTTCGTAAATTTGGCTTTTGGTCGTCAAAGCCACTCCCCCGGGGTTACAAGACCAAGTATTTGGAGGCGGAGATACCCAGCCTCAATGACATATACAAGGACTATGTTTTCATGCGTAAGACACGAGGCGAGAGCACAAGCGGTCCACCACAGAGCTTCGAAGAGTTCCGAGCGGTTCCGACAATGAGTCGCGCGCACGTGGAGCCTCCACCACCGGAACCAAGCATTACTGTCCGAACCCCTGTCGGGAGAGACACCCCGATGCCGAAAAGACTCAGGTCAGGAGCGGTGAGTAGGTTCCCTTCACTGGCTGTTGAAATACGAATGAAGAAACCTCCCAGAACCCCCAGGAAACAGACAGATGCAGCCTCTAGTCGGAGTGTCAGTGTAGTCTCAGTGACACTGATGGAATGAGCTACAGACCATGTGACATGGTTATAATGAAGTAACATATATAGCGAGCACAAATATAGATGTGATATAGCTGAGGAAAATTTTCAAAAACACATAATTTCTAGGTCTAGCAAAGGACCTTAACATGGAGACATCTTCTTTTTTGTTTGTTTGCAAAACATTATGTTACTGGTCTGGTTAAGTATGCTAACTATACGCACATTAGTGTGCTGTTCTAGAAATTGATACAGACCCACTATTTAAAGTACATTGTGAAGATAGCTTTGTATTATAGTACTTCATTCCAACGCAATGGTTCCATGTCTAGAGATGGGAGAACTGCTTGTGCCATACAACCTCCATCAAAAGGCACTGGACCCCAGTAATTAACCAAGTATTACTAACACCCCAATTAGCCAGTCATGGGTGACACTTTATACGAAATTGGATGCATGAATGGATTACTTTTTTCCAGTGCCTATTCCCCCATTATAACGCCTGGGCAGTTTCTGTTAGTCAGAATGGATATTTTAATCGATATCAACAACAACAACAATATTCTATAGCGACCCAGAAGTGGGCCTTAATTGTGAGCCAACAAAGAAGAAATCATAAGCTCAGAAATTCATTCAGGGAGTATGTCAAATGCTGTTTATATTGCCTGCTATAATATTTTCTACTTGGTATACATGCCCTGTGTCCTTTCCACTTTCACTGCTTTCCTAACTCCAGTGACTAATAGTAAATCCCATTACCGAATACTGCCTGGAATTATTAAACAAAACCAAATGAAAATATAAAACAAAATGAGAATATACGGACAAAAAAGACATGGATGTGTTTAGAGATAAACCTATAGCAGCAACTCATACATTAATTGATTCTGTGGGCAATTTACTGAGTAATGTGTTGATAGGGGAACATTTCGGGGAAGCCAATTTCTACAGATGACACTGCAGAAAAGGCTTCACCCTCTGGCGGTAGTGAGATGGTGTGACTATCGCTGAACATTTTAATATATAAACTCATAATATTCATAACATAATATTTTCCTCTTCTCAACTTACACATTTTTCTACAAATGCAGTCTCCTGTCTTTGCAACCTCACTTGTCCAGATTTACCAACAATAAACAAGATGTTACTGTGTTTGTGAAAGCACTTGCGTTCTTAAGAACTGAGTACTTTCCTATGCTATCAGTTTGTACCAATATATCCCTGACGAAGATTTCTTTATCGCAAAGATTATTTCCATGGGGAACAACTGTTAATACTCAATGGTTGCTTCTTCTGTCAATGGAGTTCTATATCTGCTCAGATCGCCATTGTAGAATACCTGAGTGCACTTACTAAGTCAGTATTCGAATTATTCCTAAAATGCATTCTAGGTGAGTTCTAGGTTAATATATAGACAAACCTCTCTACACTGTGCATATATGGCCTAGGTTACAGTATAAATGATGCTTGATTTATCATACATATAATATGCTGCCTTCCATATGATGGAAATTTATAAAATTGTTCCATGGTAACAAAGGCAATAGTGTGGCAGTGTGGCAGTGTGGAAATGTTGGTCCATAGAACTCACTGCATATTTGCAATGCCCAACACATTGTAAAAGTTTCGGTTAGGATAAAGCTGATATTTAGTTCAAGTGATGCACATGTTTAAGTCATGTATTTAAAATTTACACCCGTCCAAATAACTGCATGGGTCTACCCATACCCGTCCAATTAATTCGTTTGATAATTTGATGTGTGAAGCTTGCGCTATAACACCGTTGCCCATCGAATTCTGTTTGATTATGTCCTAAGGTTTATGTTTGATTCCAGAGTTATGTCACCAACGATGGACTATTTCTGGGGAAACTATTTCTTTTAATATTCTTCACTGTTCTGCACTAAACAATTTCTCCTTCCATTTTACACTTTCATCTTTCACACTCATACACACTCTTTGTGCACTTCCGTGTTTCTAACGTATCAGGCGATATTTGAGAAGAGCTCCGTAAATAATCCATTAACGGTTTTTTGTGCTGTGTCAAGGTATATGGCATTTACTTTCAAAACATAAACTGCCATTGGGCTTGGCAATTCCGCTATAAGCTCAAGACCTTATAGCGGAAATGCCATTCATAAATGATATCCTCTCAAATGACTATCAACACCAATTAAAACTTGTAAATCTCTACTCCAAAATATTGTAAAATAAATATTGTATCTGTATATAATTGTGCATTTTTGTAAATATCTTCTCGCATTTACCATCACTATATCACCTGTAAATAGTTCTTTATGTCACCCCAACTATGTCAATTTTGAATCTAAGATAGCTCTGGCCAGCTGCAGCTGGGACAAGGGTGGGTCAGCCCGATCCTTGCCTACAGGAGATTGGGAGAGGGCGAGGTGTCATCAGACTGCGACAAAAGTCCTGGGAATGGGGGCGGTCTGGCAAGTGACAGGCTTCCTCTACTCCAGGTCTGGTACGTGGGTACCATGGTCAATGTCAGCTGCAGCTGGGGTCCGCCAGACCTATGTATCCTAAGCCACTATAATATTATATATTGACGCCTCATTCTTATGTTTTATTATATCTACCGTAAATTCCTGCGTACTACCCGCGGGTTGTATGCAAACCAAAACTCAGCTTTCATTTGATACTGTAACAGGCAGCGGAAAACGTGACAGCCCCACGGGGGATTGAACCCCGGCCCCCTCCGCTCCGGAGTTGAGAATGCTACCGCCACACCACAGGGCTAGCTGCTTCCCCCCTGCTCTGCTACGGTACTTGAGCTACCACGGGCGGGCAATGCGCACTCCACGCACGCTCGGGCTGCCCCGAGCGATACGTGCCCGCTACATTACTCCCCTTTAGACTTCTGCAAGGTACGGGACAGACTCAGACCGAACCAGCAGAAGCTGAAACAGCTCAAGTACCCAACCCAGGTTCAGACCATCCTGGTCATGGCACCAGTGTAACAGGCAGCGGAAAACGTGACAGCTCCACGGGGGATCGAACCCCGGCCCCCTCCGCTCCGGAGTTGAGAATGCTACCGCCACACCACAGGGCTAGCTGCTTCCCCCCTGCTCTGCAATGGTACTTGAGCTACCACGGGCGGGCAATGCGTTCTCCACGCACGGTCGGGCTGCCCCGAGCAATACGTGCCCGCTACAATACCAAAGGTGCCCATATAGGGTGCAGGTTATACGAGGGTTTTTATTACTATATAACAGTACTAAAATATAAATGGTCAAACCCAGAAACGGGATATAGGATTCTCCTGAGTTGGGGTTGCGGGTTATACGCAAAATGTGCGTTATACGTGGGAATTTATGGTAGTTGACTCACATAGAACCTATCAACATTAACAGCTATTGTTATCATGCATCCAGTGATTAATTGGTTGATCAGGCTCTCAACAGTGGCGTAGGAGAAGGGGGGGCAGGGGGGCCCGGGCCCCCCCAATCACTGAGCAGGAGGGGCCTGAATATGTTTGGGCCCCCCAAAAGATTTGTCAAGACCTGTAATATAATTATACTATTTCCAATTTTTACCTCTCCCACATGGAGAAAAGTGGGGGCAGAGGGGCCTGGGACCCCCAATCAGAACTAAAGGGGGTCAAATACTATGTTTCTATACAATCAAATAAAACCGTGTATATGATATATAAGGCATAAAAGCCGGTATTAAAAGTTGGTTGGAGTGAGCCCCCCTGGGCCCCCCCCCCCCCCCCCAATGAAGATTTGCTGCCTACGCGTCGTAACGCCTCTGACTCAATGATAAAAGAACCTTAATATGAATCTTCAAAATCATATCCTTTCGACTATCAACACCAAATATATCTTGTAGATCCATACTCTGAAACATTGTAAATAAAACATTGTATCTGCATTTTCTGTAAAAATCTTTTCACATTTACCTTTTTATCACCTGTAAATAGTTCTTTATCTCACCCCAACTATGTCAATTGTGAATCTATTAGAGAAAGTTGTGGCCAGCTGCAGCCGGGTTTGGATAAGTCAGCCCAACCCTTGCCTTGGGAGGTTGTGGATGTCATCACGCTGTGGCAACAACCCCTAACAATGAGAGCGGTCTGGCCAGTGACAGGCCTCCTCTACTCCCGATTGTAGCTGACACCTGAAAGAACAATGTTCAGCCTTATAGTATGGGCATGGATGGCAAAATTCGACATGGAGACATAGCCAAATCAACATGCGACATGGGGCTTTGTGACATGACGGAATCATGTGACATGGGATGTGTGGATTTAACCCAGCTAGCAAAACTCATGTAAATGACATCATTTTTACATCATTTTCTGATTGGGGGTGACATCATTGGATGATGTCAATTGCCATTCCCAAGATGTCACATATGCAAGAAGTTTTTACGCATCTCCTTGCATGGATATTTTACATAAGTATATTTACATTTAGAAAAATACATATCAACGAAAATTATGTTTGAACTTAATAATAATGACGTATATATGACCAGGTGTAAAACATGTCTGAAACATATAAATTTAGACATTTATACATGACATGTTTGCAGGGATGACATTCATACCATTTTTGAGTATACCCTCTCCCAGTGGTGACTATAAATCAGATAGGATATTTAGGATACCTCTGAGAGAGATTGTAAACATCATATAGTTATGTCCATTTTAGTCAATGTATGACATATCCATAGGCACTCTGCATAGGAAGCAAACACCTGCTCTGTGAAAGTCACTTTGCAGGCATTTTCCATTCCTTAAAGACACATTTATCCTAGCCAGGAGGCCCAGATGTGATATCAGCCCAAAGCTAGAATATCTTCTTATACAATTTCAAAGGACACAGAAAAGGTCTCAAAGTCAAAATTGGGTAGATGACAACAAATGGTGAGAAATGTTCATATGAATGTTATTTTTAAAAAAGTGGAAAAAATATCTATATCCCATATTTCAATGATAATTGTCCAGTATTAATCAGCATATACGTTGTATAGACGTATTTCAACATTAACATATGAACATTAATCTATGTAGAATATCTACCAGCTGTCTACGTAGAAAATACTTAGAGTGTTTATAGGGCATGGTGACTGGGTGTTCATGGTCTAGAGAAACCTAAGGTATTCACTGTGACTACACTGAAAACCTACCGGGTAGGCCTGGATGAAGATGTTCGTGGTGATGGCTTTGGTGTTCATGCGGTTCGTGCAGGTGATCTACTGATTAATACATGTACATGAATTAAGCTTGATTAAGGTGTTTATAAAATGGGTGATATGAAGAGTATTTGTAACATTAGAGATTCCAGTTTATTATATATAAGAAAATCATGGGAAATGATCAAAGGAAGAGGTATGTGTAAACAAAGACACCTCATTTGTCTCTGAAACCAAAGGCACACGTGTACAAAGTACAATCCACATACATATGAGTTCAGACACAGAGCACTATCACTCTGGTACTTTTTCAGCACTTGAAGAGGCAAGCATTCAAAAACATGTACCAAATACCTCATACAAATTTCAGTTCAGTTCATTTTCCAGCACACACTTGGCTTATTAGAAAGTTGCTAGGCGATTCCAATCAATGATCTCTCTACAACCAAAACCAGTGCTAGTACATAGTTAAACTACATTACTATTCATGCAAATACAAATATACACTTTACAAACTTGCCAAAAAGAGATTGTGAGTTACTCCGCAGATAGTTGACTCCTGCGATAAAGTTCACATTTGGGTCTGCCCACCTTTAGTTTAATTTTACTGGAGCTTCGCAAATCTCTAGCAGGTTGTAGGGTTTAGTTCACATCTGAAGCACGTTTATACATCAGACCTAATAGGGCCTTGTCTCTCAGCTTCTCTAACCATTCAATATCACATTGCTCAATGAAACAAATCGAGGTCAATAACCTGGACAATTTTAGAATTCTTTTTTTTTACATATTTCAAACGATCATTTTGTGTCCCCTGCAGCTTTCTGGGAACCCACTCTGGGCGCCATCTATGAAGCTGCTATAGCCTACTCCATAATGGGCATAACCAATTGTTTATAAGCCAAGCTCCAAGTCTCATATTCTCCAAGATATGTAATTAGCATTTATAATTATGATAATTAAAATTTTTGTCATACATTTTCATTCTTTTGGTAATGATATTCAATCTAGGAAAGGTGATTTTCTTCTGTGTGAAAAGAAATTCCAAAGCAAATTGTAGCCTGTTTCTTCCATTTAAGGCCATGGTGGCGCCCCTTGGTGGCTTAAATCAGAACCAATGCCGCGGGGACTATCCTTACCTGCTCACATAAAAAATATGCAAGAGGAAATAATATGATGCTGTGGTTGGTGTGATTGTTATGTGCTGGATTTTTCTTTTCGCGTTTGATTTCTGAAAAGAATCCATGGCTTTGCTTGGCGAATTTAAGTGGGTACACCCGACGTGCGCCCATCTCCCGCTTTTTTGTGTGTTATTCTAACCATAGCCCGCCGCCTCCCCACTTTCAAATCCTGTATCCGACCCTGCTTTATCTTTCAAAAATGAGCGGGCGTGTCCTTGTGCAAATGCAAAGTTGAGTTCCTTGCCCCAAAGAAAGACTTGACATCCCTTGGAGAGACAGCGAGGTGTCACAATCTAAAATGTTCTACTACATAGTACAGTACACTGCAGCCTACAGGGGCTGTAGTCGACAGTCCTTGCGGACCTGCACGAGACAGGTACAGCCACCTACTGTCAATTACTTTAATTTATAGGAGGTAGGTCCTACCTACGACACAGATGCCATCTATAGTGAACCATCATATCTACTCATACCACAATGTATTGTGAAAGATACCTTCGATAATTTCGAATAGAACCAGATTCCTACTATGGTGTCCAAAATTATGATAACATTCCATAACTACAAATCTATGTTAGCAATTTCCATGACAGTGACTCTCACTTCTCTATATCTGAGGGAGAAATACATGGTTGTGTGCACAAATAGGACCCTTCACAGCCTACATGAATACCTTTAAAGTTTAGGGTTTGTGATCACCCGGATATCAGGGGAACTGGGATGGACTTTTCTATTCTCATACATTCACATGCCTCAAACATGTATCTCATGCATGCTAAGTTAAGGTGGGTCGATCCTTTGGTCTAAGAGTAGCTAGATTTTCATCAGGTCTTTGCCATAAGACCATAATAGCATATACTCTCCAAAGAAGCTGAGAAAATATGGGGGTGCCCAGCTATTTTTTGAGATATTGAAGCTTAAATCCATGTGACATCTGATAGGATTATATTGAAGCTTAAATCCATGTGACATCTGATAGGATTATATAGGGTTTTTCCAAGTATCTACATAAAATCATATTGTAAAGTAGCTAAATTCCTATATAATTCTGTCAGAGCATAGGCCTTAATGTTTTCTTTCTTGAAAATGCATTTTGGACATATGGTCCCGGGCATATCTTAAATGTTTTGGGTGATTGAAAAAAAAAAGTTGAAAAGAAATGGAATAAACTGGGACAGGTACCTATCTGTATAGATTATGAGTGCAACTTCTACCACAGACAGATTGGCGCAGTGGTTTGTTGCCTGTCTCACAATGCTAAGGTCGAGAGTTCTAGCCTCGATAAATAGTTGCTATGGGCAATATTAAATTATTACAAAAAGTTACCAAGGTAACTACCGGTAACTAATATAATATAATTATCTGATGTATACGGTAGCAGGCTATAGATCTACCGGTAAAGGAATCTTGTTTGATACCCAAGCGGAGGTATATGAGATTATCATAATATATTAATAGAACAATATAGATTACTAATAAATTACTACATATTACAATATATTAATAATTATGATATTATCCAAGTCTATAAATTCATAACTACATGTGAACAAAATTAGTTGACAGATGCGTACAGTTTCAAGTTTGAGGAGCCACTGGCTCAAGAATTCTTCTTCTTCTTCTTGCTTTTCACTCCGGTCCCGAAGTCTCAAGAAACCCAGAGTTGCTCATTTATAAATTATAGTGAGCCTACAACAGAAGGAAGTAACCGTGGTTCCCGAGGGCCAGCCAATCACGTTCTTTGTTGACAAACCAATCACAGCCAATCAGTGAGCAGCTCTCAAACTGGGACGACCGGCGCGCCCTCTGACAGTGACTCTCACGCAGATCATCTATATATGTAGTAAAAAAACAGACTAATATTCCTAATGTTAAGCTGGTACGGGAGGTCGTGGGTAGGACGTACAAAGGATACTCAAGTGATGATGCACAAGCATACTTCAGAACTATCCTACCTCACATGCTTGAAGGTGAGGATGTAGCTGACTCAGTAGCCGCTATGACTAGTTGTGTAGTGGCCTATCTAGACAGTACCTACCCAATTAGAAAATTTAAGATTGTAACTAATCATGGTTTCGGTTTTACGGGCGAGGTTGATAGATTAATTAAAGTAAAAAATAGATTTCTAAAGAAATCCCGTAAGGTTAGAGATGGTATTCTAAATGTAAACACTATAGTCGTTAGAGCCTTAGATAAAAGGATAAAATGGATTCTTGTATCAAATCGAAAGAGGGATATTGGCGACAAGCTTACAAAATTCATAGATGACCCTAGGAGATTTTGGGCCGAGGTGAATAGTTTATGGAAAGGCCCCCGGAGGGAGATTAAAATGTCACTGAAAGATGTGAATGGTACCGAAATTGATGCCAAAGACACCCCTGACTTTGTGAATAATTACTACAGTTCCATTGGAAGGGTGTTGGCGGAGGCATTTAATAATGTTAACCCTCACATCCGGAGTCATTTACCTCTAGAGGGGCGACCGTCCTTTAGACTGACCCCGGTAACTAGGTCTATGATCGTCAAACTTGTTAATAAAATCAAGAGCAACAAATCATCCTGTATTAAGGATGTGAGGACTCTAGTGATAAAGGACATGTTGAAGTCCAGACCTGAAGTTCTCATGTCAATGATTAATATTTCAGTTCTTGAAGGGGATTTTCCTACTGATTTGAAAAAGGCCTGCGTGAGCCCACTGCCCAAAGATGGTGACTTAAGCCTAGTAACTAACTGGCGTCCTGTCAGCCAACTAAATATTTTCTCAAAATTAATAGAAAAAATTGTACATGCTCAATTAATGGGATACATTCTAGAACATAAATTAATTAGTGATTTCCAGTTTGGCTTTATGCCAGAACGCTCAACTTCGGATGCCTGCTTTGGTCTAATACAAAATATTTTTGAAAGTTTAAATAGAAATGAGGTTGTGGTTATTTTGTTTTTAGATTTACGCAAAGCGTTTGATACGGTAAATCACTCTATACTACTGAATGAGTTGTCTAGGATGGGTTGTCACCGGTCAGCTATGGCTTGGTTTTCTAATTACTTATCGGGCCGTGAGCAATGTACCATGGTGGGTCAGAGTGTTTCCTCGTCAAAATTGATTGAGTGCGGTGTCCCACAGGGTTCTGTGCTGGGACCTCTATTATTTATTATATACATAAACACTTTAGTGTCTACTCTAGAACATTCCCGTTTTTTTATGTATGCAGATGACCTTGCCATTGCAGTATCCAATAGGGACCCTGTCATAGCCCAGAACCTGTTGCAGGAAGATGTAGACAAAATAGCGGAATGGTGTGCTAAATTTGAACTTACGGTCAACACTGACAAAACTAAAATAATGTGGTGTCACAGTGATAGGGACTTTAATAATTATGGTAACTATAATGTGTATTTGAAGGGAAACCTAATTAAGGTTGTCCCTAAGTTCAACTATCTAGGGGTAATTATAGATAATACCTTAAGTTTTGAGTCTCAGGGGAAGAAAGTTATTTCGGCCATCCAATATAGACGTAAGAACCTGCAGCATCTGAGGAGGTACATAGACAAGGACTTGGCCTTACTAATCTATAAACAGTTAGTAATACCCATTATAGATTATGGGGATTTTGTATTAGACAGTGCAAATGTTGATATTACAGCTGAAGTACAAACGCTCCAGAATCACTGCCTTAGAATATGTCATAATATACGCGATCCAAGACTGGTAACTCGTGTGGATATTCATACTAATAGTAATTGTATGTTCTTATGTGAAAGGCGTAGAATTAATCTACTCAGCCTCATGTATAAGCATTCTCAAAACGATGACAATATCCTTGCCCCGGTGAGAGTATTGAGGAATAATGATAAAATTAAATTTAAGCTTCAGAGGCCTAAAGGTGCCAAATATAGGACCAGTCCACTATATAGAGGCTATTTTGAATGGTGTAAGTTAGAAGCGCATATACAGCGCCAAGATACCAAGGATAAATTTATGTCTCTTGTAAAAGGGTAGTAGTTATAAAACAGAGAGTAGTTCATTATAATGGCAGATCAGCATTATGGGTATTAATATGAGAGTGGTTGCTTCAATCGGAAATATAATCGATAAATGTGCAAGTTATCATGTATGTCAGGAACATGTTTACGATATATCAACAGGTGTGTGTGACCTGTAATGAATGGAAATTAGTTTTGTACATATGATGAATTAACGTCTGAGATGTGGAGCTCCATAATCAATTTTTGATGAGCTTCTGCTCACTCTGTTAATAATAATCCTGTTGTCAGCTACTGCTGTCTAGTCTTGTGATGTGATTGCTGAATGATCCAGCCCATGGAAATGCGTGTAAGCCGACCGTCCGCTTTACTGCCTGTGATAATAATGTTGTTTTTTCTGTGTGAGAGCTAGTAAAGGGTTCTCATTTGCATTTAAGGACTCTCGTGATATACATGAGAGGGCTATATTGAAATAACCAGTGTACAATGAAATTTGACGCGGGAATGTATGTACTATATTATATCATCTTTGGCCATTGTTGAAAACCGTAATATGTATTATGTACTTTGTGCCAAATAAAAATTTGTCAAACTCAAACTCTGGTGAGCAGCTCAGGAACCACAGCCACGCCCACTTGCTTATTTATACACAGTATAGACCTATACCCGTATAAACCCAGGGCGGGGGGGCGTGGCATCGAACCGCTGGAGGTAGTTCCTCCAGCCCTCCTGGGGGGCGCCAGCGGCGCCCTAGGAGTTCCAGCGGCCGCCGGGAGGTGGCGCCCCGGAGTGACGTCATCCCCAGGCGTGACGTCACCAGCCGCGACGTCGCTTAGCGACTGTTCTATCTGTTGTACGGGGACTAGAAAAGGGCACATCCTTTGAACGGTGGTCAGTCGGCCGGTCAATCTCCTTGTGTACACATCTCCCGCAGAATTTTCAAATTTCTCCCGAGGCTTTTCCCGAGGTTTACTTGAGTTACCAAGCTACCGAGGGCGTCTAGAAGTTACAATGGGTCGTGTGAAGAAAACTCCCAAGAAGTCGGGCCGGCCGGCCGAGGCTGAAGAAGATGTGGGCGGGGCAGCCCAAACGAGGGATCTTCTCGAGAGGACGAGGGCAGCTGTCGCAGAATCCGAGGGCCGATTGGCGAGGGTGGAAGGAGGTTTCACCCGGTTGGTGTCGATGGTGGAGAAGGTCCAGGAGTCGGTAGAGAAGAGTCTCAAGGGCGGCAGGGTTCCCGAGGGCTCGACCAGTCGCCAGAGCAGGCCCAGGAGGAGGCGTCAAGAAACTCCACCAAGGTCTGAGAGGGACTCATCTGACGACTCGAGGGCTTCGCCAAGACCTGAGGGCGCTCGTCGCAAGAGATCCAGAACAAGATCCAAGTCTAGTAAGCATTCAGAATTTGGCCAGAAAAATTTTCTCGAGAGAGGGGTCAGAATTGATTCCCTCGAGGCCCTGTTGCTTGTAAATGTCAGAACCGTTCTAATCATGTTGAAACAAGGTATTGATGTTGAGGGATTGTTAGCTCACATGGAACTCATTTGTGAGAAAGCCCTGTCCAAAGTATACAGGGTCAGTTCCCTGATCTCATATGACAAATCTGTAAGGGGTAGGGCGGATGAGGGAGGCCCGGAAGTTTTTGGGCAGGTATCAAACAGTGACGTGTTAAGGTACTTCTCATATGATAGCACTATCATTTCTTCGAAGGGGGGAAAGAGTACTAAAGTTACCTCATCCAGGGGAGCTGAAAAGAGACCCTGTTTCAGCTACAATAAGGCCCAGGGATGCGACTTCCAGGGGTGCAAGTATCAACATGTGTGTATGTTTTGTCGTAGCTCATCCCATGGCTCAGCAGCATGTAACATGTCTAACCCTAAAGCTGATAAGTAGGGTAATAAGGGTAGGCCTAGTCTGGAAGGTGTCGTATGTAGTTCCAGCGAGGCTATTACCCATGATTTGTATGGCTATGACAACCCTTCCTTCTCTCTTAACCCTAATTGTCAGGAATTTGTCCCTAGGGGGGGGGGGAAGGGTTATTCAATCGTCCAGCCAGCTAGAGGTATCAGACACCATGTATAAAGTATGCCCTGTTTCACTTTTGAATCCTATGTGTGAGGAGTTCATTCCAGGGAAGAGTTGGAACACTGGTGAGGTTTCTCACCCGCGTGGTAGCTTAGCATTGAACCCTATGGCAGTGTCCTGTCCACCCTTCACGCCGGGGGTAGTAGCACATGAATGTGGAGTTGCCAGTTTAAATCAGGCGACTGAGTTTTCACCCAGGGGAAGGGTTCTTCTATTTACCATTGATGGTAGCCGTGATATAGGGGATGTTAGAGTCTTTAGTGATTGCTTAACTGGTACTTGTGACTGTACATATTATATTGGCTCTGAAATTACTCAATTAAAACCCTGTAGGTTCGCTGCCTTTATCTCAGGCAGCGGTAATGTTTTTCCTGGTAAACCCTTAGATGCTGAATACATCTGGGACGGGGTTAATAGGGGTTTTAAAATTGTTGATGAAAATTGTGACACGGAGTACTCCTGTAGCAACTATAAAACTATTTTGGAACCGCAATTTTATTCTGAAATGTGTGATATAATCCGTCAGGAAGTGGCAGATGGGTATGTAACAAAGGTTACCCACCCTCCTAGGTGTGTTCATGCTATGGGGGGGTTGAAAAATCAAATGGTAAGCTTAGACCCATCACTGACTGCTCCATGCCGGCTGGTAAGGCGATAAATAACTTTATGTATACTTCATATGAGCCTTTTTCCTATAATTCAGTTTACACAGTAGTGGACCAGTTGGATCAAGGCATGTTTATGTCAGTGGTGGATTTGAGGTCCGCCTATAGGTCGGTAGGGGTATATGCCCCACATGCTGAGTACCAGGGGTTCGCTTGGGATTTGGGTAAGGGTAGAGAATACTATATAAACAACAGGTTGAGCTTTGGTCTCAGGTGCGCTCCTAATATTTTTAATGCCCTATCTAATTTCATTGTTAAGGTTGCAAAATCTTATGGGGTAGAGAAGGTGGTTAACTACCTTGACGATTTCATTGTATTGGCGAGGTCAGAGGCCGAGTGTTTGCGCCAGAGGAATGTATTAATTGAAGTAATGGAGTTTCTGGGTTTTGGTATATCCTACGGCAAGGTTACCACCCCCAGTCAAAGGACTGTGTTCTTAGGTATCACTATTGACTCTGCGGCTATGGAGCTCTCCCTACCCCCGGAAAAAAATTTTGAATTAAAGGAAGCCCTCGACGAATGCTTAGGTATGCAATATGTACATAAGAAAAGGTTGCAAAAAATAGGTGGGTTAATGTCCTTCTGCTCTCAGGTTGTAAGGGGAGGTAGGACCTTTAGCCGCAGGTTATACGATCTATGTGCTAAGGCAAAAACAGGTAGAGCTATTTTCCTTTCTCAGGCTACTAAAGACGATCTACTATGGTGGAGGCAGTTTTGTGATGTTTTCAATTGTCGTGCCCTGTTCAGGAGAGAGCTGGTGGACCTACCCATGGTATCAGACGCATCTAAGAGGGGTTTCGGCGCCTGGATGCCTTCTATTCTGCCTAGGCTCACTTTAAAAAAGGACTGTTGACAGATAGGCCTATTGGGGTAAAATGGGGCAATACCGTGCATGGGGTTATATCACGCACTTTTCTGTGTGTGACGTCACAGGAGAGGTATATGGCTTAAGGAAATTTTTAAAAATTGTTTTAAAGACAATAAATTGTCCAAAATTCGACCGAATGAAAAAAATGAGCTTTAACTACATTTTGCTACCCTATAGGGGCCATGAAAGTAGAAGGTGCACGATATTACCCTATGGTATTACATTTTAGCTAATTTCCAATAATTTTAAATATTTTAAAAACATTAAAAACAACCTATTGAAAGCATGGTTCAAATTGTATAGGAAGGGATCATAAATTTGTTTAGATAACGTCAGAACCATGGAAAACAAGCCTTTAAAAAATAATATAATTGGTTACAATATGTTTTTACAATTTTCCTTATGAAATAAAGATCATGACCTTCAGGTGCGTGATATAACCCCTGTTAGTGTGTGATATAACCCTGTGGTGCGTGATATAACCCTGAAGAAAAACTAAAGTAGAACCTCTTTTCGCCATGCCCTAAGAGCAAGTATATTATACAAGTATAATCACGTTTTGCCTTTATGATATGTAATGGGACGTAAAATGTTTGCAAGAACTGGAAAAATGTTTGCAAATTCTTTTTCTATTATTCTGGGTGATTGCAATCAATGTTTAGGCATATATTTAGGCTTATATGCGCGATATTGCCCCATTTTACCCTGTGGTGCAGGCCCTTTCTTATTTGCAAAACAATAAGCCTAGAACAACTATGTATATATGTATATGTAGGGGAAGATGGGGTAATACGGGTCATGGGGTAATAAGGGACACTCTCATTTCAGACAGATATTTCTTACTGAAAGGTAACACTAAGAACTAAGTTTTGGTTTTACAATAATAGGTAGGCATCAGGTCATATATATTGCAGCATTTATTAAGTGGTTGGAGGAATTATTATATGAATTATACGGGGAAAATAAAACTGAATACCTGAAATATAGGCCTATAGGGCTGACATCGTGCTTAGTAAAGCATAATTAGACACATTATCATTTTTGTAAGCTCCTAGTTTGAGCAAAATGGTAATATTTTTTCTGGTTTCAGCTGCTAAGGATAAAACACCCAATAGGTTAAAAAATTAATTATGGTTTGGTTATTATCTGTGAAGTGTCTAGGAATTGACACCATTTTTTATGTGGTGTCCCGTATTACCCCAACCCCATTTTTAGGTGGGGTAATACGGGTCAAAGGCAATCCCTATGGCAATTTGTATATATTTTTTCTACAAAAATGTTAAGCTTTTTACCTTATTTAAACCTTCCATATGAAAGAGGGACTTTGCAGACGCTCCTATTTTTCAAGATATCTAAATAAATTTACTTCTTTGCGATATTTTTTTTCATGTTTCAAATTTGTATATGGTCATGGTTTGTGTGGCGGCCATTTTCCAAAATGGCGGCATGAAAATACAAGAGATTTCGAGGTCAATTTGAACATAAACGACTACTCACAATTTTTGCCATTTCTAGTGTGCATCTTAATATAAATGGTTACAAAATAGCTTGAATTAAAGCTATATAGGAGCCCTATCTACTAGATAGGGTTTTGGGCATATCATGACATCCTGGTTACCATGGCAACAATTTAAACACTCCATTTTTGCCAAATTTTGCTTATTCTTTTATATTTTGACAAATTTTCTAGACAGGAATAGGCATATAGTGCTAATTGAGGTAACAAAGTATCTATATAATGTTTTGGGGCAGTTTAAATCATCATATATTTTGTTAAGGTACCCCAAAGGCTGCTCATTCAAAGAATTCCATTCATGCTTGAAAGATATTTGGCCATTTTCACTGAAGATTACTTTTCCGTCCCATCTTACCCCACAATGGCGACCCGTATTACCCCACCGTGGGGTAATACGGGTCACAAAATCTTTGAAATTATTAACTACAACCACTGTACCTTAGGGAGTTTGAGGAAATTTTTCTTCAACACAATTAAATACAAAAGAGGCATGCTTAGAATGTAGGTAAAAAAATATTTTGATTATGGTCACCAGTGAGGCAGAAATTGCATGAAAACCCTTAGGTGTCCCGTATTCCCCCATCTTCCCCTACAGATCTTTTTGGGAACTGAAAGAGGTTACCAGAATATCCCGTCCATGAAGGTGTGACCTGCATGAATCCTGAACACTGTGAAAGGCTTCCTATGATCCATGCATTAACCAGGTGCAATACTTTATCACCAATTACTGGAAGAGAAAAACATTGAAGCCTTTCCCAGAAGTGAATGTTTATTTTCAGGAGCTATCTCATATGGCAGGTGAAATCAGCAATCAATGTAATGCAATATTAGAAAGGTTCATGGTGGGTTCACTGTGTTGCTTTAACATAGAACAAGTGACTTCGATGCTGTCAATAACGCTAGGAAGTCCCTGTTTACCCAGAACTCCTGGTCATCAGAAAACATTCCACTGACGAAGGCAACTGGAAGAACATATTAAGCGGCCATTAACAGATTAACAGCTATAAGGTGCAAATTAGTCTTGCATTTCTTACAGTGTATGCATGTGATTAATCATTTATGATGCATAATGGTCGAACAAATTTTTCATTTTGCATATATTATAATGTGAGGGACAAACTTCTCTGAAAATGAGGTTTTTGGAGACACTGGGACTCAAACCAGGAGCCTTTCGCCTGCCAAGTGATTGCTTTACCACTGAACTACAGCCCCGGTAAACATCACATCCCGGAAACCAAGATATGATAGTGTTTCACAAAACAATGCAATAAGAATGGCTAAATACTTGGTTTAAAATATGTTTTTTTGGTTTGCTGGGGGCTCTTGGAACTATTTTATTGATAGATGTTGCTGAAATCTTTTTTCCCCTGCCATCTCGGCAACACTACTCTGAGTGTGCTCAGTGTCTCCGCCAATGTGAGAGACACAGTTTCTCCAAAAATGATGTTTTTCGAAACACCGAAACTCGAACCTGATATTTACCTAAATCTTTTTTGAACCTCTTATTCAGTTTCCCATCCTCTAAAACCTATACACTGTTTTTTATTAAATGTTGTTGGCTAGATATGGGATCCCATAGGGTTAGAGCAGCAGTGTCGTATCAGTCTACTTCCGGTCAAATGGGCTTTGTATCAGGGTTATTTGGAAGGGTTTGTATCAGGTGCCTTCCGGCCTTAGCACTGGTGCATGAATATGTATACTTATTGTTGATGTTTTAATTAACAATCCCCCCCCCCCACCTGGATACCTACCACAGGCAGTGTGCCTGTCGCTCACATACTTGTTTAGATTGTAGTTGTATGTGTACGGGGGTAAGTAAGCTTCACCAGTTTTCCTTACTTTCTGTACAGAAAATTCATTTTAAAATAGTTCTAATTGTGCTAGAGCTACAGTTCTTTCAGCATTCTCTTAGTTAGGATTCGGCCTATCTATCCTGCATGAAAAACACAACTTTTCTGCACTCAATAAAAACAGTCTGAACACCCTACCCTATGCTGGTCTGGTCTGTGGGTGTCTGTGAGAGGCCGGCAAGTGTAGTCCCGCTGCCAAGTTGGGGGGGTGGCACTTCCTTTACTTTCTATAGTAATTATGTTCCTACAAAGATAAATGGAAAAGGGGTATTTTTTAGGTCCTGTTGGTGGGTCCAGGTAGGTCCAGGTGGGCCCGCCAATAGGGGTGCATTTCATGTCTTTATGTCCCTTCTGGTGTACACATTATATCATGCAGGGGCACTATAATTGCCAATATGGTAGCCTTAGAGAAATCACTACAATCACTGGAAAGGATTTGTTTTGCAACGAAACTCTTCATATATATGTCACGCGCCATATCGGAATTTGCGCAATATCGGAACTCCTACATGAACATAAAATATATTATCAAATATATCACTATACCCCTCAAACAGAAAGGTATGGCAAGAAATGTATTTGCAAAGAGGTTATTTTGTATCATTTCGGGCCCAGGCAGCCAAAGGCCCAATGTTTTATCATAGCAGATGCATTTCTGCCACACCTTATTCACAGCTACATACAGGTGTGACATGCATGTGGGTTCTCCCTGACAGTTTTCACACCTCCAAGATGCAGTACAGTATCCTCAAATATAGCTAAAATATATATTTATGTTCTATATCTGTAGCTACAATAAAAACAGATAGGAGTTCTGATACTGTGCAATCTAACTATGGTGCAATTCCGGAATTGCCCTGCGCAGTTCCGGAATTGTACAGGGGCAATTCCGGAATTGGGCTGGTTCCTATTCTGCGCCTGACATATATACCCCATACTGTGCCATTTATCATTTATTGTATGAAATTCCCTTCACTGTACACAATCATGATTATGGTGTTATACTGCATTGAATTCAGGCTTTACCACAGTTTTCAAGTACCATAAAACCTTGCTTAGAAGCCGCAGCTAATACGAGGGTCAGATTGCCTGTGTGGCTTTATATGATTGCCTTAGAGTCAGGGCGCAAGTTTTTAGATGTTTACTACAGTGCTAAAGTGGCCATAATCAGTTGCCCTGTGAGGCTTATAGGAGGCTTTAAGTTAGGGATGTGGCTTTATATACTTACCGTGCAATATACTGATAGCCTACACGAGATTTTATGGTATATATTTTAGTTTAGTTCTTAGCCTTTAGGTGGCAGGACTGCTCAGTCTCAGAACCGCTGAGAGGTCTCTGGTCCAAGTCAAAATCATTATTTTTCTGTGTTTTTAAAGGTCACATGTCATTGAAAGTGTGTCTTTTGTATATGGTATGATCAGCAGTGATATATAAGCAAATAATAACATACCTTTAGGATGTTTGCTTTAGCACTGAAAAGGGGAAGCGGGTTCGGTCCCTTTTGACTCTGTGAATCCTATGTACATCTACAGTAGTTTATATTTACATATAATGACAGACATATAATATAATGATGTTCTTATAGATAGGGGGTGCAGAGGGGTCCACCCCCCCCCCGCTCCTGAGGTCTGAAAGTCGCCGAAATTAAGGGCCCCATGTCACAAAGTCGCTTTTTTGGAGCCTTTATCCTATTGACAATATTGTCCCAAAGTCACCTGGGGCAGTAGTATAGTATGTATCGGAACGGGACTATAGTTAACTACTGTTTATTACTCAATCGACCTGCAGCCAATCAGAGGCCTCCATTTGGTCACGTGACCGGAAGTGACCTACTTAGGGGATTAGTGGTGACGTCACGTGACCTAGTTAGCCAATCAGAGGCCGCCATTTGGTCACGTGACCGGAAGTGACGTCATATGACCTACTTATGGACCGGAAGTGACGTCATATGACCTACTTAGGGGACCGGAAGTGACGTCATATGACCTAATTTAGGATCACGTGACCGGAAGTGACCTGATGAGTCACGTGACCGGAAGTGACGTCACATGACCTAATGGCCAACCGGAAGTGAGTGACCTCATTGAGGATCACGTGACCGGAAGTGACCTGATTGACCACGTGATCGGAAGAAGAAGAAGAAGAAGAAGAAGAAGTTTTTTGTTTAGGAAGTGAGGGTCTTTAGGATCACGTGACTGGAAGCGACGTCGTCACATGAGTGACGCTTTAAGAGACTGCGCGACTTACTAGTAAAAGAAGACGTATGAAAATAAAAACACAACAATAATTTATTTTATTTTTTTTATTTCTTTTTTTTCAATCTTGATAAACACTCTATTTTTGAAAAGATGCACTCAATCAAGCAATAACACGCTTATTATTTTTTTTCATATCTCTAAAGGACTCGTTGTCACACCGTCAGAATGCACGCGACGCTTATAATACAAGTAGCGCACGCCGTCTTTCTCTATGGTGTAGGTGACCATTTTGTTTCGCACCACTTTGAAATTTCTATTTACAGCAATGAGAGTTTTTCGTTGGCGAAGAACATCCAAGAAGTCGTCTGGTTCCTGAGGGTTTTGTTTCTTCTGTACGCCTTTTGCACTCCATTTTTTGGATTTTCTTTCACCGGTGTCGCTGACTCGATCGTAGCAAATGTAAGTCTTAGGGTTGAGACTTAGGATCCCGTCACCTTCCCACTCCGCTTTCATGAGCCCCGAAGTTCTCAGATCGTGAAGGTACCGTCTCTCACAACATCCGCCGGGCGGCGGACACCATTCTCGCACTCTTTCCGTTTTTGTCTTCACGAAAAGCTCTAAGTGATCGTCGCACACCGCTGTCGGAAGCCACTTTCGTTTCTCTCTGAAGTACGTCTCTCTCAGGCGAGGTTTGACTAGGTCATCCAACGTGTCACCGCTGAGAGCCATGTAAAGACTGTCGGTGTCCATTTGACAAAGGGCATAATCGCGCCGATCGACGAATCTATCCAAGAAGTCGTATGTGAACTCTAACATTTTCAACTTCGCGTACTGGTATACCATGAACCCTATTTGAATAGGGAGGTTGTTCTTGACTGTTTTCGGTTGTAGTTCGACTTCAAACAGATCGGAACTCAACTCGGACGCCTTTTTGAAGCGCCACGAATTGGCCAATAGTTCGAACTTCCGACTGTCAGTGTATCTCACCGCCGTGTGTTTTTCTTTGTTGCAGATTGTTTTACCGTACGTAGCGTTTCCCATTAACTTGTAACAGTCTGACAGAATTTTCTCGTTCTCGTTCACGTCGCCACGTCTTCGCGCCGCCGTTACTTCGTCCGCGAAACCGGCAAAGGAGCGTTTAGGTAGGTATTCTATGACCAGCTGCACTTTGGTGACTATCAAACCGTGCTCTAAATACCACTTGAGAAGCGGCGTTCCCAAGAGAATATTTTTTCCGTGGTAACTCCCTATCAGCCATCTCTGAGGCGTGTTCAACAGCTTTTCTTCCTGCGCAAAGTCTGACATGTGAGGTCCTATGTCCGATTTTGAAACGGTCACGTTCTTGAAAACGGGGGTCATTTCTTCGAAGTAGTCTCGTAGGTGAGGCGGCGTAGTGATGTCCACTTGAACTAAACCGAACATTTTCCCGTCTTTCACAGCGGAAAGGATGTCGCTCTCGCTCATCGCGTTTCGAGACACTTTCAAAGCGTCAACCTTCCAGCGTTGTTGGGAGGCCTTAACCCGCTCATCTCAACGCTTCATCTCTCTCCATTCGCACTCCCACACGACGACCAGCTTGTAACCTAGCGCTTTCAAGTACGCGCTTACTCTAGTCGTTCTGTCGCGTCTCTCCTCCCTCAGTGAAGCGCACTGATATCGGTGCGACGGTATGCACTCGTGAGCGTGGAACCAACACCCGTGAAACTGGAAAACCGTATTAGAGGCCGCGTGAAACCCGTCCACGCGAATTCTCCAACAGCCTACAACCATCTCGCCGCCGTTCAAAGCGTGGCGCAGTTTCACGTCGCGGTCGTGCTCTACGAAGCGTAACCACTCCAAAGCGCTGTGAGAGTTTCTTTGCCTAATTTCGGGCTTGAACTCGGTCTCAGGTCGTCTCACCGCGTAATAGCCCGTGCAGTGCGCTTCGCTCATGCAGAGCAAGTACAGAGAGTTAGCGTCTAGTCCTAGGATGTGTTGGCACGGTCTCGCTTCTTCGCCGTACTTGTGCTCCCTAACTTCCGCCCCGGCACTTGACGCGACGCGGTGTAGACCGCTATTTGTACGTCAAACAAGTTCTCTAACGCGGGTAAGTCGCGGATGTTCAGACCCGGAAAGGATTCAGGTGTGGCAGCGGGACAGAACTGACGTAACAAATCTGAAGCGCGCTTGCTGGTGTTGTATAAGTGAAAGGAAATGCAGCGGAAGATGCAGAGGTTGTCCTTGTTGGGAAAATCTAACACGCCGCTTCTCTTTCCAACTCGACCGGCCTGAGTGATCCTACCGCCTATGGGGAATTCCCCCGGTCCCATGTAAACGCAAATGTTCAAATTGGTAGGAAAAAGAACGTGCCACTTGGTGTCAGCGTCGCAAAGTTTCCGTACTTCCTCGCAAGCGACGGTGTTTTCCATCTTTGAGAGGAGCTCTTCCAAAGTTTCTGAATTAGTTATAGTAGGGAGCGGTTGTATGAGAGTTGCGTTGTTCTGGGAGGCGTGAAAGTAGCGCAGTTTGCTCTTGTCTTCTCTGTGTTGTAAGAGTAAGCCTACCGAGAAACCCACTTTGTATCTGAATCTTTGTGTCAAGTGAATGCGACGCATAGTATCTACAGCGTCACTCAACTCGCCGGTTGGTAGCCTAAAGTTTGTTACACTCACGCGAGTCCCGTGCATCCTGACGCCCGTTTGTATCGCAGGCCAATTCGCCGTGAACGTTTCCTCCCCGTTCGGTACAGCACGTATGCGCGGAGGGATGGTCACCCCGTCCAGAGATTCGCGTCGACAGGCGATCTTTCGGCAATCGCCTTCGCCGCATAGAGGGCAAAACTTAGGTATTACTCTACAACTTTCTACGTGTCTCTCGTGGTTGTACGGTCTTTTAAAAATTTTGAAACACTTTTCGCATACGTACTGTGTCATGTTTTTTTCACTCAGTTACCAACTACTTAGCCGTCTAACTATCTATCTATCTATCAATCTATCTGTCTATCTATCTATCTATCAATCTATTGTCTATCTATCTATCTATCTATCTGTCTGCTGTCTGTGTATCCGTCTGTCTGTCTCATACAGCGTACGTCAAACGCTGTGTGTGTGCGCGCGTGAGCGTTGAGCGTCTCTCATTCCGAATCTATACCGAGATATTTGAGAATAATCTCTGTTTTGTCATCCAACTCTTTGAGCGCTCTGGCGGACAGCGTCACCCCCTGCTGTGTGGGTTTTTTGTCAGGACCTTCGTACTTGCGCACGTGGACGAGGTTCTTACCGCTGTAGTAGCTCACAGCTGCGTACACTTCGCCCTCCTCATCCAGCACTGCGAACCAGGGGGTGTGATTAGGTCTTCCTTGCGCGGCCGCTGTGTCGCGTATGCGCACCACTGCGCGGATATCGGCGATGCGTGCTATAAGCTCGCGCAGCGCGTCGGCCGTGAAGTGCACTCGCTTGCTTCTGGTCAGAGACGCCTCTTTCACCTGGCCGTCTTTTGTGTAGCGCGGCCTCCTAGACAGTCTAGCCACGTCCTCCCAGATCTCCAGCGTCAAAGCTCCGTCTAAGCAGAACTCTAACCCGAGAAGACGGGAGAAGGGTTTCTCTGCTTCTTCTCGTCCATCTCGTTCTTTTTCTTGTATTTTTCTCTTCTTAGTAGGCCTTGTTGTTCTGGAACTCACCTTAGAACGTTTCACACCCGCAGGAAGAGTAACACCATCAGCCTGAGCTGAATCAGCAGCAGAACCGATAGCAGGAGCAGCGTCAGCGCTGGTGGTATCCGAGGCCTCATTGTTGGAACAGAGCAGCCACACGCCGTCGGTGCTGAGTGTAGCGGTAGAAGATGAAGCGCCGCCGCCCTCGTAAGGTGGCGGTGAGGGCAGTCGCCACGGACCGGACGGGGCGCTACTAGTGGAAGTGAGGTCGAAAGGTCGAAGAGGGGAGCCGAAAAACGTACCGCCCACCCCTTTCCCTTCGGGTTCTTCGTACGCCTCGTCGTCAGCGTCGTTCTCTGTCTCACCCTGTTGCCGCTGCTCCTCCTCCTCCTCTTCTTCTCGGTTTAGGGGCTGAGTGTCCGAATAGCTGTCACTCTCAGCGCGAGCGGCGTCGAGGGCGTCGGTCGATGTAGTGGTGGAGGAGAGGGGCTGTGCAACGTGCGGCAGGTCATCAAAGTCATCAACAGTAGTGGGGAGGTAAAAACCCGGTTGCCAGTACTGCGCTGTGCCAGGAGCGTTGTCGTCAGTAGTAGTAGCGGTAGCAGCAGGTGCAGCAGAAGCAGCAGCAGCAGCAGCAGCAGCAGACGCAACAGTAGCAGGCGCAGCAGCCTCAGCAGGCGCAGCCGTAGCAGGCGCAGCAGTAGCGGGTGCAGCAGCAGCAGCAGCAGCCGCAGCCCGAGGATCACCAGCAGCAGCAGCAGCAGCAGCAGGCGGAGCGGCAGTAGCAGCGGCAGCACGCTTAGCAGCAACGTGTACCGTCGCGAGTGTAACAACGTCGCTAGCACGACGACTACTACCAGAAGTACTACTACCACTACTACTACTACTACTAGTACTACTACTACTACTACTACTACTACTACTACTACTGCTGCGAGCGCTCGCTACAGCGGGAGGGTGATAAGACCAAGCGGCTGCGGCGGTAGTCTCATTTTCAGTAGCAAGAGGAGGCACTGACGCTAAACGAGCGCTGTTCCGCGTAGTCTTCTTGTTCTTGGACGGCGCTAGGTGTTGTCTTTTGCTCATGGTGGTGACTGTAGAGAGCAGCAAAAGAATGAGTGAGTGAATGGAGGTTTCCAGGCCCCTTATATACGCCTTCTCGCTTCTAGAGCTAAGCTACTTACTGACCCTGTTCAGCTGCCGCCGGCTGGCCGGCGGCCATTCACAAAGAGAAACAAAAGACATAAGGCATGACGTTTTCAGCTGGATCCCTTTCCCCCCTTTTGAGAGATCGACTGTCATGAGCTAAGCCGCTTACCACCCTGTTCAGCAATTCAACGCGCATTAGCTGTATAAAGGATTAAGCGGTTGCTGCCGTCGACTGACCGGCGGCCATTCACAAAGACATAAGGTATGACGTTTTCAGCTGGATCCCTTTCCCCTCTTTTTTTGAGGGATCCACTGTCATGAGCTAAGCTACTTACCACCCTGTTCAGCAATTCAGCGCGCGTTAGCTGTATAAAGGATTAACGGTGATGAGCTTAGAGTGTGTATACAAAAAAAACTACAGGAGGCGTGTGGCGTGAAGCAGGACCCCCCTAAGACGAACGTGTCTGTCTGTGAGTAGAGGCGTGTGCATGTGGTGAGCGACTTAAGTGTAAGACAAAAAAAAATCACCACCTCCTGCCGTGGTGAGTAGACCGGGCCGGCCAGGCGGCGGCCGGCTAGTTCAATAGGGAGGGGTGACAGCTGACTAAGGCTGTGCATGAAAAAAATCCGATTTTCACCTGACCTCTGACGTTTGTTACAATGAATGTCAGAGGGAGGGAGACGTCCTCAGGTAGGGGGTAGGAGGTAAGGCTATGGATGAGGAAGAAACACCGTTTTCAGCTGGTCTCCACGGATAGCGATGACATACCCCTCGTCATCTAAGCTCTTAAGGAGCGGAGCGGCTGAAAAAGCGTCATGCGGACAGGTCGCTAGACAGCTGGAGTGCTGTTGGAAATGGGATTAAACTCCCTCTGTATAAAAGCTCTGATTTCTGTTGGAAAAAAACCATATCGCCTCTGACCACAGTAACGTCTACTACCACCACCACCGCCACCACCTCCGCCGCCGCCGCCGCCGCCGCCGCCGCCGCCAAGACGAGACGAGATGGCTCAAGCTATTCCACTTTCAAGCTCGCCTTCACCGCCTTGTCCACCTGAAAAAAAGTTAATGCGGCTTGACGACGTGAGACGCGCGAGGCAGACCGATGGGGAGAACAGAGAGGTAGGACAGCGGCGGTTAGCCTATAGCGACGCCTTGCTTCGTCAACTATGTAAAGAGTTGAGCGGCTGTTGGAGAGAGTTGGGCAGTAGCTTAAAAGTTACCGCCGCCCGTATGGATGCTCTAGTAGAGCGCAGTGTCAAGACACCGGAGGAGCTGTGTACGGCGGGGGGTGGGGTGAAACCCCGCATCGTCATAGATGGGGAGAGCTCGGTCGCGTCTTCACCCGCATTAGACGCGTGGAACTGTTGGCTCAGTGGATGTCCCTTCTCCACAGACAGGGGTTGGATTTCGAAAACCCCGACTCGCGCGCGATGCATAAGCACTTGGGCACCCTCAGCAGACGTCTAGGTAGCAGGTGGAAAGAGGTGGGGGACCATTTAAAATTGTCGCCTGAGAGGTTAGATAAGATCGCTGAAGAATGCGAATACGGAGGAAGTCCCGCTGAGTGGGCCTTCCGAGTGTTGAAAATGTGGCAAGATGAAGCTGACGGTGCCGGCGGTACACCTTTTGAACTCCTTCGAGTGTTGACTGAGGACATGGGAAAGTTTGACCTCGGCATCGCGATATTACTTGACTTTATCAAGCAAGAAACAACGAGAACGACGGACATGTGAATTGTTGTGTTTTATTTTCATACGTCTTCTTTATTAGTAAGTAAAAAAAAATATCATAACAATTAAGACGCGCGCCCTCTTAAAGTGTCACTTCCTCCAGTCGCAGCTGATCGCCTCATCGAGGCACGTGATAAACAAAAAAAAATGAAGAGACACGCTTCTTCCTCTCGAGAGGAAGAAGCGTGTCTCTCGATTGAAATCTTTTTCTTTTCTTTTTTTCTTAAAAGAGACAAACGCCCCTTAGAGTGCCCCCCCACCCCCCTAGAGTGCCCCCCTCCCCCCTCCCCCCCTCCCCCCCACCCGCCCCATGCATCCTAAAAGCGCCCCCCTCCCCATGCATCTTAAAGGGGCCCCCCTCCCCTTCCCTCCCCTCCCCTCCCCTCCCCCTCCCCCCCCCCTTATACACTCTAAAGAACGCTTCTACCTAGTTCAATAAGTCACTTCCAGTCGCTCGTAAAACAATAAAAAATGAAAAAAAAAAAAAACTTATATCGTAGTGTTTTTTATTAGTTTACCGAAAAAAATAAGAGACTCGCCTTCTCCTCCTCTCCTTCTCCTCCTCCTCCTCCTCCTCCTCCTCCTCCAAAAAAAAAAAAGATATCACATTTTAAAGCGCGTGACCCCTTAAAGACGCTCATCTCTTCATTAAGTCGCGTGACGTCACTTCTTCTTCCGGTCACGTGATCAATCAGGTCACTTCCGGTCACGTGATCCTCAATGAGGTCACTCACTTCCGGTTGGCCATTAGGTCATGTGACGTCACTTCCGGTCACGTGACTCATCAGGTCACTTCCGGTCACGTGATCCTAAATTAGGTCATATGACGTCACCTCCGGTCCCCTAAGTAGGTCATATGACGTCACTTCCGGTCCATAAGTAGGTCATATGACGTCACTTCCGGTCACGTGACCAAATGGCGGCCTCTGATTGGCTAACTAGGTCACGTGACGTCACCACTAATCCCCTAAGTAGGTCACTTCCGGTCACGTGACCAAATGGAGGCCTCTGATTGGCTGCAGGTCGATTGAGTAATAAACAGTAGTTAACTATAGTCCCATTCCGATACATACTATACTACTTGGGGCCTGTTTCTTAAGAAGTGTTTCTAGGACCGTTATTTTGAGGTCTTAGTACAGTAAAACTTGGTTACAACAAACTTGCTTACAACGAATCTTGGATACAACAAGCAATTTAATTGTCCTGGTCCCGATTTTCACCCATACATTTCTATAGGAAATGAACTTGGTTATAGCGAAGTGCTGTTGGTATAAACTTGTTTATAACAAACTTTTCTTTTACATTTTGAAATATGATTAACTATTTTCTAGGTGAAATTGATGTAAGTTAGGCATTGATAATGATCAGGCAAAGTCATGTCACAGGGACATGTCTTTACACTAAGGAGGGTGCGTACACTCATGTACAGTGGCCCAGAAGGGCCAAATAGATAGAAAAGTGAAAAGTGAAAAGTGCAAATCAAAAAGTGAAAAGTGCAAATCAAAAAGTGAAAAGTGCAAATCAAAAAGTGAAAAGTGCAAACCAAAAAGTGAAAAGTGCAAACCTAAAAGTGAAAAGTGCAAATCAAAAAGTGAAAAGTGCAAATCAAAAAGTGAAAACCAAAAAGTAAAAAGTGGTTTGAGGTTTGAGGTTTGAGGTTTCCACTTTCAGTGTCACGCTGTCAATCTGTCAACAGGTTGTGACAGGTATCTTATAGCATTGGGTCAGAATTTCCAAAAATGTGATTTTCGGGAAATTGGCAGAAATGGCGAGAAAAAAGGTCAGAAATGAAAAAAGCCTATTTTTTCCGGGAAAATGTCCAATTGGGCGAGAAAAATGGTCAGAATTGCCAAAAATGTGATTTTCGGGAAATTGGCAGAAATGGCGAGAAAACAGGTCAGAAACGAAAAAAGTCAATTTTTTCCGGGAAAATGTCCAATTGGGCGAGAAAAATGGTCAGAATTTCCAAAAATGTGATTTTCGGGAAATTGGCAGTAAATGGCGAGAAAAAAGGTCAGAAATGAAAAAAGTCTATTTTTTTCAGGAAAATGTCCAATTGGGCGAGAAAAATGGTCAGAATTTCCAAAAATTTGATTTCCGGGAAATTGGCAGAAATGGCGAGAAAAAAGGTCAGAAATGAAAAAAGTATTTTTTCCGGGAAAATTTCCAATTGGGCGAGAAAAATGGGTCAGAATTGCCAAAAATGAGATTTTCGGGAAATTAGCAGAAATGGCGAGAAAAAAGAAAATGAAAAAAAGTCAAGTAAACTTTTTTTGTACCTTATTTCTGGGCCATTTCCGAGGGCCTATAATTCAGAAATCACTTGGGTTGAGGATGTGTCCTTCACTGAACTGGTTCTATGGGTTACTGGCATGAGGCAAATGTAATATCAAAGTGTATAATATAGAATTCCTATTTTGCTATGTGGTCAAACTTGGGAAATACACCTTTCCCTTTGAGCATGAAGGCAGGTTCAGAGTTCTCCCACCAGTAGTTGTCATTACAATTGGGCCATAATTGATTTTCTGTGTCTATATAACTATGTCAATAGGCATATGTGTTACCTTAAGTAAACCAAGATTATTTAGGGAAATATGACTGTCTGAAAATGACACAGAAATAGAATTGGCACTTTTGACCCCCAAATATAGCCATGTGGGATAGGTGAACCCAAACCAGAATATGATATATTTAAAAGAGCTATATCTCCCCCTCATATTGATGTAAGAAAAAAGCTGGGTTCTCATTTCCTTCATAGTGTTGTAATCCAATGAAAAACACTGATTTTCCTTGAAATAGACTATGAAGACATGTTTAGGTTGCGACTTTGGGAGGTGGTAAGACTGCCCCCGACTTCCCACCACAGGCGAGTATAAATGCAAAATAAAAGCCCCCTATGTCTTCCCCCACACACTTTCAATTTCCAAACCAGAAAAGAAGGTATGTTAAAATCGAGACCAAGCACATGGTCTTTATAACCAGAGATTCGTTATAACAGGATTAGTTATAACGGCATTCAAATGTAATAACGTTTTTATTACATAACACTATTATTTATACTAGAAGCATTAGAAAACATTTGCTACCCCTTCACCTAACTAAAATGCTGGACCTGGTTATAGCGAAATTTGGTTATAACGAACTTTTAGCCTGGTCCCAAGGGATTCGTTAGCGGAGTTAGTGTAGCCATGGGTAAAGAAAATTAGCCTTTTGCCAAACCCGAAAAAATAATTATATTGATTTGTGAAGCAGAAATGCTAATGTAGGGCCTATTGGTTGCCTAATCGTTACATTAGGGTAATTCTCGATCTATTTAGAGGCTCCATTCCTTCCTTCCTTGATTGATTTTAATGCTGTGTAGGGGCACGGATTACCCATACCCTGGTGGTAAACCCGCAAGGGGGTATCACTCAGGTAATCCGCTCCCCTCTGTACCATACCGATCCAGTAACGTGAGACACAGTCTATCTGATAGGACATGGGGATGTAGCTCAGTGGTAGAGCAATTGCTTGGCAGGCGGTAGGCCCCGGGTTTGACTCCCAGTGTCTCCAAAAACTTAGTTTTCGGAGAAACCGTGTCCCTCACAACTGTATAATCATGTTTTAGCACTGTATGTATGATTAACTGTTTGCTTACTTCTTAAATGATACTATCGATGAAATGCAGGATACAGGCTGTCATTAGAATTGTAAATTAATAATACAACAATGTTTGTTAGTACAGAGCCCATTGTATTGTATTTTATATAGTAAATTACCATGATTAGGTCTTTAAATCCTGAAACATATGTTACTTTGGTATATTATATTGATCTCGCACTTAAATGACATCCATACTTGTCTATAATCACTTTGTATATTATCGTGTCAGACAATAAAAACCTATTCAATTAACATTCAATAATTTAAGGTTTATTAGAGTAGTATTATGTGTGGTGCAGACGTTGTATGGATCAGGTAAGGGTTCGCTCATTCGATCTGCAGCCAATCACAGGCCAGAATTTGGTCACGTGACCTCCTCATTAGTATAATTTATGCAAATGAGGATGTCATGACCTACTTTCTAAGCCAAAAAGTATTTTGTCATGTGACCACTGATTATTCAAAAGGGGAGGCACGTATTATGGCAATGAGGGTGTGACCTAGTTAGCTTAGACAATCAGAGAGCAGGATTTCTGGACGGTATAATTTTTTATAAAATATTTACAGAAAAAAAAAAAAAAAAACATTTTGGTTAAGTTTTTTTTTAAATTCATTCACACACTTCACATACAAGTCATTCTTTCTTTACAACATTTTCATCACCGACTCCAGACAGTTTAATGTGCAACCGAAACTTTTGGGGGGGCACACAAATGGTGCCACCCGCACCAGTAGACTCTACACAAATGTGGTAAGGTCTAACACTATTTCAGCGAGACAAATTAGATTTTTCTGCACATGCTCTAATCGCTCTGCACATGTTAGCTATTGAGGAGCTTTTTTCCGCATTACAACTTGTTGCTTCACCAACCGATTGCACAACTTTGGGTTTCTGCTCATTTTCAGTACACAGGGGTTTTGGGTTCGACATGCTTCGATTAAAAAGTGAATACAATGAGGTCCACAGGTTACTGCAGATATGTGTTGTAGTTATAGACGGTTTCTTTGCCACTTTTTGGTATAAATGATAGTGCTCAATGGTGGTATAAATGCAGTGCTCAATGCTTAAGCCAAATAGTCAGGGCCCGTTTTCAGGAAATCAAAATTGTTAAGGCATTTTTCAGTTGATTCATTTTCTACACTCAAATAATCTATAGATATGATTAAAATACACATTTTCCTGCTATATAATTGCTCTAAGGTCATTTTAAGTGTTAGAATCAGCTTCAGCAGGTCTAAAAACATAGAATTTGACACCAAGATTAAGGTGATTGACCAACTACATCCATTTCTATGAAGGAAACAAGTTTGGAAATTTGATTCTGGCAGGCATCTTGAAAATGGCCGCCATCTTGGATTTTCAAATATCAAATGATGCAGATATGCAAAATGACTTACTGAGGAGTAAGCATATATTCAATTTCATGACCATACCTTCTTTTGCACTAGGCTATTATACTCTATATCTGCTGATATCTGCATTTTTAAAGCCAAAAATAGTAGCCATTTTGTTTTTGATTTTTCAGCCAGATAACATCAAGATATGAAATGTTATACGGCAGATTTGGATTCAGCACACCCGAATTATCCTAATCCAACTCTAAAAACAATTCTACTGCAAAATGCCTTGACCCTTTTTATAAGGCCTCTTTTCCAGAAAATGCTCCTGACTAAAATGATTTCAGCCGTGCTAAAACTGAGTTCCACTCTCAGTTGACCCATATATATAAGGTTAACGCGACAACCATCGTGCGACGGTCCAATGTCAAGTCCATCTAATAATGAAGTTGGAAACCAGGTCAGGGCATACTTGTTTCGTCAACCGGTACTTTTTCCTGAACGCCCTCTCCCCATAGGGTAGAGGCACCCGTTCCGGACACTCCTGGTAAGGGAAGAGGTGACCTCTTTTGGTTGTTGAAATTGACCAATTGCTGATTTCAAAACATCAAACTGCACCTAAAGTCGGACACCTCATCTCAGAAATGACCCTAGAGTCGGACACTTTGTGCTTGCATTCATTACATAGGTTTACTTGACTGTATATACAATATAACTATATGACCTTTATGGTATAATATTGTGGAATAAAGGGCAACACAAGGTTACTGTCAAATGGTATAATCAGGTGTTTTTACAGCAGTAAAATAGAGTTCATCATGTGAAATAGTTCAAGAGAATTTTTAACATTTCTTCTTTTTTGGTGTTTGTTTCTTCTTTTTTGGTGTTTGCTTCTTCTTCCCCTCTTCCTTCTTTTCCTTTGCTTCCTCCACTTTCTGTTGTTTCCGTCACTGTGTCTCAAGTTTCTTGGCATCCCTCTTTGCCCTCCCCACTGCTCCCCTTCTGTGCCTTTAACTTACAGTTGTACAAGGCCTCCTCTGCAGTAAGGATAATGTGCTTTTGAGACCTATCCTTGATCAGGCATTTCTTTCCTGGCTGCTTCTGAAATGACAGGAAGGTGGAGATATTAACAGCATGCAGATACTATTCTTGTTGGGGGGGGGGGGGGGCGACTACAGCTTTAAATTCATATTAAAATTTGATTGATATATGGATGAGCTGTTTCTAACATTATGATTCAATTCATGAGGCGAAAAGATATTCAATTTTGGATCAGATAACGTTTGTCCATTATAGAACAATGACAGATAGATAAGCTGCACACTAGCAGCATACTGTTTTATGTTGCTCTATGGCTGAGTACACCCTTTCCATTGTAACTGTCCTATCTATGAAAACTTACTTCTGTAGGCTTAGCACTGGGGAGGTTGGTGCTTCCCACATCTACGACAATGCCAGATCCAATAACTCGCACACCAACAGCTGCTAATGTATCTGAAATATATCAGTTTAGACTATTAAACCAAAGTCACATACTTTAAATAATATGAATATCTATGTTCACATTTTCCAGTGGAATCAGACTCTGCATGTATTAACATGATAATCACAAGCAATGGAGACTCATAAAATCATAATCTGTCGATGTATTTAAAAATGAACAGTTGTATTATAACATGATTCTGATGGTTATTATCTTATTACCATTTGTCGGATAGTCCTGGTTGGCATCCATAGGGGCAGTTGTATCCTGCGTGGCATTCACCTGAGATGCCGTAGGAACATCTTCATGGGACAATTCCTGTCCTGTTCCCGTGATTTGCTCTATGAAAAGACATGTGTGCCCACATTATCAAAAACTTACAAATAAATGGCACGCTTCACAATATTATGTTCAGGGTAAAGGTGAAGCGATTGTTCATGGAAAGATATGTGGTATCATACACTATTATGTATACAATTTATGATCATCAACTTCAAGACAGTTAAAAGACTGTAAATGACCAGACCAATAACAGACAAATAGATAGTTGTAGGTTAAGGTGATAATACATAATATTCTGTTTATACAAGACATGCTACAATGACCAATATGGCATTTTCAATGAAAACAATATGGACAATATTCATATAGGGTATATATATATATATATACCCGATGTTTTGTACGCCTCTACAGGCACTGCTCCAGGGTTGAAAGGAAAGATCCCACAGGGGCTGAACCCATTGGAGATGTTCTGTTTCTTGATTCCTCCTTTCCATGAGTTGGTCAAGATTCGGAAGAACTGCCATTTAGTTGGGGGCATGCCGGTTAGCCCTGTGAACTTGGTACACTCGGTATGCCATGCACTTTTGAAGGCCTTGTACACACCCCTAAATGGTTTAAAAGATAGATATAAATTTGGTGTAGAGATTATCCATAAAGAATTTTCCTCTGAAATAAGATCTACACTGAAAATCTCAGGGTCGTCATTTTGACAATGCCAAAACTGACAACTTTAGGTAGTCAAAATGACCACCTTAGGTCGTCATTGTGACTACCCATCTGAGTCATTCAGACCAAAGTTGTCATAATGACGACCTTAGGTAGTCACAATAATTGGTTGTTAATCTAGGTATTGTCCATTTGAAGACCTAAAGTCATCAGTAATGACAACTCTCAAGTCCTAGGTTGTCCCAATGACTACCCTATGCCATATAATTCTATTCCTCACTTGCTACCTATGGCACGCTACTGCCACCTGGTTTTAATATCTGCATAACTATATCTGTCATGAGATACACACTGGTGACAGGGAGCAGAGTGGTCTCTATACCTTTGGGGCAATCATTCTCACCCATTGGCAACTTATTTATAACAAGTAATGCTACTTAGTTCAGTCAAGACTACACCAAATATGTGAAAAGGATGCCTCTCATTAAGAAGTGAACTAATTAGAGACCATATTCATACACCATTCTCCACTCCATCTGCCATTATTCATTATGACAACCTAGGTCGTAATAATGACTAGGCTCCTTGCTCTGGGTTTTCAGTGTAGGCATAATTTTATTTGTCCTTAATTTGCAATTAACCTACTGGTATTTTGTATAAAACATATTTTCAAAATCAATCATACCTATCCAGCGGTTGAAGCCAATGGCTGCAATGGCTAGGTATCTCAATGAGGATGATGTTGTTGTAATAGCTCCACGTGTGTATGCGTTGCGTGCCCATCAAATATCAGGATTTGTGGCCTTTGTGGTCCAATGGCTGGTAGAAATACCTCCTGGAACCACAGCTCGATTACGCCCTAGAACATACAGGTGATATACAATATTAATGGTAGTTGATGGCAATTGGTCAATTTAAGACATGAATTAGGATATCTGGAAGGTCTTGGTGATCCTGCTGTCTCTATTGCCTTTTCTGAATTGTTTAATCAGGAGAAACTACCACTAACAGACTTATATAATCTAAATTTGATTGTTTTATGGTTATGATATAACATAGTGCCAGATAGTACCAGCCCATCTCCTGTTTGGATTACATGGCCCCCAGCATTCACTTTAAGTACTTGAATGTCGGTCTTACACTACCAGTTTACCAGCAGCTTACCACTGCCATACAGCTATGTATAGACTGTACCAGAGGACATGAATATAGAGTGTTTACTTCAACCAGTAGAGGGCACTACTGGACCTCTAACAACCCCTTTAGGAAACATGGAATGGCATGAGAACCTGTCAAAATGTGAATTGGTGAGGCTCATCATATCATTAAGAAAATAGGTTGATAATTGCACACTAACCAATTTTGTACAGGCATTTGCCATGAAACGAATTCTTCCTACCTCTTTAACCCAACCACTGTCAGACAGAGATATTTTGGTATCTTTCCCTGCATTCTCGGTATCATAGGCTCGCAGTGATAAGGTAGTCTTGCCAGACAGTAGTACGTGTGGTGGCAAAGCCTCACCACTAGCATTCACACATCCAATTATTGTAATTGTCTGGCGGTTGTTGCTTGTTCTGGTTTGTACCGTCTTTGCTCCTTTAATTAAAAAAATATTTAACACCTCTAAATAGTAACATCTTCTATATCATATTATATTCTTAAACTCCCATGTCAAGTTACGATCCAAAAAAATCTAACAAATACAATATCAGTTAGCTCAATAAAACAATAATTATTCCATTAGGGTTGCAAAACTGACCATATTATTATTCATTCCCCCGGCAATTAAAAGATAGGGTACTGTTGTATGAACCATGACACACTTACTTTGCCAGTACTCTTGTTGGTCTATGACTGAGCATCACGCCAGTTTCTTCCATATTCCAAATGGATTTAGAACATGACATGATATTCTCCTGGGTCAGCACTTCACCTAGCTGTTGAAAGTAGTGGCTTACCCGTTGCCATTCCATACCCTGGTGACTGGCAACTTGTGTGGCTTCTGGACACCTAAGTCTAAGATCTGGGTGCCTAGATCTAAACTTCAACCACCATTTCTGACTTGGTTTTCCAACTTTGAATTCCCTTCCTTTGTCTTTTGCGTATTTCTCTACATAGTCTAAAAAGGACTGTTTGGTCACACCAAGACCAGCATCAGCCCTCCCCAATGCAAAGCGAATCAGTTCAGCTTCATGTTCTGCAGTTAAGTGGAGATATGCACCCCATTTAGAATTGTTAGCTATCTTACCCCTTACCCTGTCAAAGAGACTGGATTCAGGAACACCATATTTCTTGACTGCCTTTCTTATAGACAAAACCCCTGCCTTACAATCTGCCACCGCATACCCCATGTCTTCCTTAGATCAATTTGACATCTGCAAGATAAAAAGACAAACACTTTAGCTTATTTATTTTACCTTTATTTACATTTCATTTTTCAGGTGATTTCTTGCCTAGGTGTAGTGATAAATACTTTGAGTCCCGATCTCTGTAGGAGTGATTTAGCCAAGTCTGCATTCTCATCCAAGACAACACAGCCTACATTGCACCTCTGTTGGAAACCTTGTCTCCTTTGCAACATTAGTGGCTCTGCTTTTGGCTTAAGCTTAATGCTTCCTCTAGCTAGACTGTCCCTCAATAGGGGGATGAGTATATCTGCTTGGGGACCTCATTATGTAGGCCTTACATGTTCCATTGAATATAACCATCATAGCATTGTCATGATATAGATTGTTGACATCATGATCCACAATATATCTTCCACCTATCGTGAGGCTAGGGTCACCATGGTGCCTCATACCCACTGCCCAAACGTCATGGATGATAAGGTGCTTCATCTAGATAGGAAATAATAGGAATTCGCTATACTCTATTGGATCATCAAGCATTTTTGTAATCATATAAGATTGACATATTCTTTTGGGGATGGTCTGATATAACCAATCACAGTCATCACAATCAAATATTGAGATAAAGCAAACCAGTTATTTTTAGATAAACCAAACCGGCATCTAAATATGTCTTTTGACTAGTTTTGGGGGCATCTGTAGGCCCTCTGTGACACCTAGGCACATATGTGTTTATTTTTCAGGTATGATATATCTTTTAAAATAGCTTTTACCAAGTTTTGTGTGTATTGTGTTCAATAACTAAAAAATATTTCAGAAGTAATTCAGAAGGAGGTCTATTTTGGCTGACAAAATAGCCTCATAGACTACAGGTATTTGATATCCGCACCTTCGGTTATCATAACAAAAGTTTCAATTACATTTTTGTAGTTTAGAGTTACATTCCTCAAAATTAAAGAACATTTGCCTTATTCTATTAAATATGGCCCCAATGGGAGTAGATGTGGGTTATTAGGTCACAACTAGGCCCCTTATAGACCTATAGGTCATGTGGCTTGGCCTAGGGCTATTGGTAGGCTTATGTGTGTTCTTGGACCCAAATTTCACAAATGCCATTTTGTTAAGCTTCCGCCTACACATTAGGAAATCAAAGTGGATGCTATCTGTGCATAAAATACTGTTGAAATCAAATGAAGTGCCCCTGTAACTCACAAAATGCAAAGTCCCCTATAACCTTATAGGACTAAGAGGCCCTTTAAGCCTATTACGGTTGATTTTGATACAGACTTAATATTGCTTCTTGGATAGTTCTGCCTTCTATGTCGGGGGCACCCCCCCCCCCCCACCCCCACACCCCCGTGAGGAAGCCGTGAAAGTTGTGCATGGCCCAGTCTGAGTGACACTTAGAGGGGGGGGGGTCCATGTAATGCCGAGTTTTTTATGGGACACTCCTCCAATAGAAGCCTCATTTTTCCAATGAATAATCTCGAATTCTGTTGGCTACAGACATGCTAGAGACAAAATTAAAACTGTTTTATTACCCTAATGGCATAGCGCATCCATAGAAATCAAATTCATAACGATACGATACATTCTTAATTTCTCTTTGGTAATGCTACTATTATGGTTATACACAATGATAATGATTCCATTTTACCTATGAGAATATCAAGGGGCAACAAAGATGGCACCTGATGTCAAGACTCTGTACTACCTGACGAAGTGATAATGGTTGTGTTTGAAGATGTGTGAGTGTGTGTCAGAAGGAGAACTAGGTGACACTGAATCACACAAATACCTACAATATGTGACACCAGGTGTCATCAAAGTTGCTGGTACCCCTTTTCCTGGTGAAAGAGAATGAGTATCTTCAGATATAAGTATCCAAACAGGGTCCAAATGTATTATGGATCAGACAATACACCTGTCATTTTATTAAGATTTATTAGGTATAGAGCTACATGCCATATCATTTTAATTAAAATAGCATTAAGAGGTCCAGATGATGGACACCTTTCCACTGGTCATCATATTTGGATAAAGGCCTGGCTATCTTCTACTGCATATGTGTACCCATATGTTGATGGTTGATATAGACCAGGAACATACACTAACCGGCCCTATGTTAAAATGGTAGGAACCTGGTTTAATGAGTTTGCACAAGCCAGCAGTACACATACCAATATAGTGTGGTGTGGGAACTTGTGTCGATTACTGCTGATTCTATGAAGCATTACAATATTTCTTATACTTTTGCAATCCATTATAAAGCTGAAAATACATGACCAAACATTTTGGTCTAGGGCACTATATATTTTGTCATTTTGTGTGAATAAGATTCTGTCAGAATTGTGTGAATCTGTTCCATGGAACACAGTGTCAGTGTGTGTGAGTATGTTACATGGTATACATGTGACACATAATGCACGAAATGAGCACACAGTTCCAGGGGTAAAACAAGGTGAAACAATCTGGTAAATGGATTCTATAACCCACTAAATAGTAATCTTTACTCGATAAATTAATTCCATGGCCAATGAAACATATTATTCCTATAATGATACAGATAGCATTTAATGAAACAGATAGCAGTTGGATGGTCATAATGATATAACGGTTATCCGTGGTTTTATTGCAGATAACATGAGTTAACATAGCAGTATAAGTTAACATAGCAGATGGATGCTTGACACACTTAGTTTTGATACGGTGAGTGGTTGGATGGTTGACTACTAAGTGTAGATACTACGGTTAACAGGATTGATACAATTAGCACTTGTACAATCAAAGCGTCACAAGAGGAATCTTCTTTGGGGTACTGGACTGAAGCCAGGGGTCCTAGGGTTGTACCAGCAGAGAAAAATATATTTTAAATATACTTATGTTTACGTGGATTATTATTATATAAGGATGTGTGAGGTTGACCATTGGTCTTTGCTCTCCTGAGGGACTTAACTTCCCATGTCCCCTATATAAGGCCTGGCATGTCGGTCCTAATTCCACTCCTATTGTTGATGTAGGGTAAGACTTGGGCTGGGTTCTACTATAACGGCTTTACCGGACATTATAAAGGTGAGAGGGGCAAGAGCTGGCAGCTAGAAGCTTGCACCATAGTCCCCCAGTGAAGGGCCTGCTTTAATACCTATTGAGAGCCACCCAAGAGGCTGTGCCCTGAATTTAAGTCCCACCTTCCTGGCACCCTGGTGCATTTGAAATTGGGATACATGGTCTTTGGCCTCTGAGCAGTATATATGCCGTCCCAAAGCAGCCATCTGTGAAACCGGCTTACTTAAATAGGACTGTGGCTGATTCGGCACGCCCCCCCCCCCCCCCGACCTCCCAACCTCTCAGGCAATTTCTATCAGCGCAACGGGAGAATTCCAATACACAACAATCCGTCGTCCTATAAACAACTCAATGGATGGGATTCTTACATATGGAGGATACATTATAGAGCCGTGCTGTTGGAGTTGAATGAACCATGGGATTATACAAAAAGAGAGGAGGATGGACGAAGAGAGGAATTCAATTGAAAGAGTAGGCTTTGTGCCTCTATATTTCAAGTAAACAGCTCCAAAGTTTCATAGCCTTATTGGAAAAGGGCAAAGGTGATTATAAGTTCTTGCCTATTGTCAGACAAAGTGGAGATATGAAAGCAGCTATTTAAGCACCAGGGATCTTATCAGTTAACCCCCGTGGTCCCTGCATTCCACCAATTTATAACGATATAGTAACAGCAAGTTAACAGCTCCAAGGTTGCATAGCCTAATTGAAAAAAAGGGGAGGTGATCATAAGTTCTTGCCCATTCTGAGATAAAGGGGGCGACAATAGCGCACTATAGATCTTATTAATTTAGTCCCATAGGCCCTGAGTTGCAACAACTTGTTACGTTGTACGGACACCAAGTCAATACAACTTTTTAACGTTGAACATTATGTTGATGGTCTTCAGCCCGAATCCCTCCCGGCAATCTCAATCCAACACCTGCAGCTGAAAAGGGTTACGCAGGGTTTTTTAATGGATTTATTGACACATTTCATGCAATTTACACACTCCTCCGAGGATGTCAGTGAAGAAAAAGTATGTACAATGAAAATACCGTTCTGTTATTACTTTGACAGCATCTTGCAGTTACTTTACATTTTAGTAGAGCAGCTGCCCATTGACCTTAGGTGGTCATTTCTTTTTGTGACATCTTGTGATACCATAGAGTCATTGAATTGTCAATGTTTAAGTGATGTTTTCTTTACATTAAGAGACAAGTATTACATGAATTATATGATGTTTGATGGAATAGTACTTAGTATTAGTATGATGATATTAGACTATGGGTGTCTAATTAATTTCTCCTTATGTTAATGCAATTATTATTATCGTAGACTGAGTCTCTATTATTCAGTTCATCTGTGTGTTCACAGGAGTCACAGGGTCGCAGGGCTATATCACTCAGATGAGATGACTCTACGATGACTCTATAAATAACTATAGTAACTATAGTAACGCGCGGGCTTTTTTGCTAAAAAGGGGCTTAAATTTTTACGCCCCTCCCCCCCTTAAGAGGAGTCAGAATTTTTTACGCCCTCCCCCCCTCAGGAGGGGTCGGACATTTTTACGCCCCCCCCCCGCAACCCCCCCCCCTGTAAATAATAAATGAACACGCCCTAAATGGCTTAAAATTTAAAAGATAAACACAATTTAGATTGATACCGCTCTGATGTATTTCACTCCTGGAGGCTGGGGCGCATCCTACTCAGCCTGGGGCATCGGACCTGACACCCAGAGCCTCTGAGGTGACCAGGTGACTGAGAAAAGGAGAGGTCCAGGAGCCCAGTGTAGGTTATATAACAGAATGGTGTAAGAGATAGTAAGAAAAGCCGGGGTGGTGCCTTGTACTGGATCACAGACACCTTCCTGCAGCCATCATTTTCGGAAAAAAGGTTTTTTATTAGGTCCTCATTAAGATAGCTACAGAATGATCCTCCACGACCAATTTCCGGTAAACCTGTATATGTTGCATATTTACTTGAATTGTATCAATGATATGATATAATATTAGTTGGCCAGAGACAGATAAATATGTCATAAGGCTTATTGTCCAAACAGGAGTACCCTATTAGCTACAAGAAAGGTAGGCTGTTTACAGTAATAAGTCATCTTCTACATGTGCTACATGTGTGAACTATTGTGTTAATAATTGATATAGACCAGGTACATTATAATCCTCACCTTTAGATAATTGACCAGGGAGACAAACTGTGAGCTTATTGATGACACAACAATGGTTGACAGCCTCATGCAAGGAGAAGCAGTTGCATTATCCTCTCATGAGGTGCCTACCTGTTAGCTGTGTCTTTAAAGCCGCAGGTCTTACTGCACGTCCAGTAACAGTCAGAGTGCAGTCGGGACAGGTACTCAGCTCTATATATAACCATATATAGGGGCGCTGGGCCTTTAAAATATTGTGTCCCAAAATGTGTGAGAAGGCACTAACACGGAGGCAGCCATCTTGTAGGACACCAAATCTCACTCCATTGGCAGGATTTCTTGCTCCTTTGGCGAGATTTCACAGCTTTCTTGGCATGGGGGAGGGTAGGGGTGTGTGTGTACAGCACTCACACTGACCAGCAGCTGACCAATGCACACACCTCTGAGCCCAAGTGTCCCCATTGTTCTAGGGGTGCCCCTGAGCTGATATGGCCCACCCTACATGTAGTGACAGCACCCACACAGTTATGACAGTGTACTATACACAAGAGGCCTAGACTCACTGGCTCTGTCCTACCTGAATGACTTCACTCTCCACACAGATTTTTGGTCATTCTCCAAGCAGAATTTAATTATTTAATTCTTATTTATTTCAGTTTTATCATAAGAAACTAAAAAATCTGACCTGATAGATGCATAGAATATGATATACAGATTTATACCACAGCAGGCACGGAGAACAAAGCATTTGACCCCTCTTGTATACTGGTTACAGCTAGTGGCATAAAGTAGTTCAATTAAATTCCCGCGTATAACCCGCACCTCGCGTATAACCCGCACCCCGACTTTGAGAACGTTCGCAACTGGGTAGAATTCTACCCATTTGCGAACGTTCAATTCCCAAGTTCTGTTTGTAATAAGGATATGTTAACAATTCTTGGGAATATCTCGTGCCTTTCTTGTGTCATTGTGACCTACCCGGATTCTACCCAGTTGCAAACGTTCAATTCCCGTACCTTTCTTGTGTCATTGTGACCTACCCGGATGCTACCCAGTTACAAACGTTCAATTCCCAAGTTCTGTTTGGAGGGTAGACAAGTCATTAACATACAATATAAAAAGCAAAGGACCAAGAATAGACCCTTGAGGGACTCCATACGATACATCTAACCAATGGGAAGACACATTATTTGCTACAGTTTTCTGAAATCTGTTCATCAGATAGTTTTTGAACCATGCAATAACTTCATTTGAAAAACCAACACTCGGCAATTTCTCCAGTGACTTTGTATGATTAATTGTATCAAATGCTTTACGATAGTCAATATAAACACACAAAAAATATAAGGGTCCTTCACTGTCTTTCGCGTACAGGTTGGTACACGTCCTATAACTACTACTTAATCTATCCATAAACCATCCATTTATTAGTAAAACGTACACCTTGAGAAAGGCCCAAAGAAGACATACAAAGAAGCTGAGTGTCATCTTGTCCTACCATTTAGATCTGCTGTGTGCCAATAGGTGGCACCACCCCTTAACGTGTCAGAGCCTGATAGGGGCGCTGGGCCTTTAAGAACCGCATAGATGACCACAGTTAGTGCTTTAATATACATTATACCATTTGTCGCTCGGGTGCATGAATGTGCCCCTGGTGATGCCGTTGTATGCATGTATCATATTGACCCTACAAGGTTAACACATTTCTGTATGGTCAGCCCGATGCATTAATGATTAGGCAGTGCTGCAGTCATGGATTATAATTATATCAAAGCTCTATACAGCCCTTGAATAGTCAATAGCAGCACGATCAGGAGCCCGATGCAAACAGGATCCTCAGGAACCTTTTTCCTACCTCCTGAATAAATAATAGTTAAAAAAAAAAGGGGGGGGGGGGTTTAATAAGCAGCCCAGACACCAGGGAATCTCCTCATTAACAACACGATCATCTGTTAGGGGTGATGACCCTTGTGGTGTGGAGGTGTCTTGTGGTAGATGACAGGTGCCTTGTGCACTTATGTACTCTTATACGGGCAGGGGAAATAATAACAGAGCAATGACATGTCACATTTGACACTTCATTATGGTCCAAATACCGCCGTGTCAACACACCAATAACACTACCAAATACAAATTGGATAGCCATGCAGTTTGATCTGTTCTTCAAGGATAGATTCACCTGGAAATCGGACACATACTTTGTGACAGACATTTGATTCTGTGGTTATTCAAGTATTTTAAGCTATTTATTCATGAACAATGGTATAAGTTTAGGTGTTATTCTTTACAAAGAAAAAATACAGTAGAAATCGTAGTGGACACGAAAAACCTCAAAGTTCACTGCCCATACTCAGGGTATGTGTCCAACTCCTTGTGAATCAACCCTAGTAGTAGTACTACTACTAGTAGGGCCCACCCCTTTGAGAATGCAACGCCTGTCACGGTTTAGCATGTTATATCATACTGTTTCGTCTCTTTCACTCCTGATCAGTATATTTAGTATATCCCTCGCAGTGCCATATTTAAAGAACCAAAGGTTGTGTATACAAAATAGCAGAGCTTCTTCAGGGTTATGTGTAGTGAACGGTATTTGTTTGATAGGAAATATTTACAGAGAAAACACGAGTTTGCTGACTTTGAAACTTATGTTACGTGAATGTATAGACATGCACCCTGGGCATGCCCCTATACACGTGTGAATGAGGGTGGGGATTGATGGCGTTTAAACTGAATAGAAAACAGCTCAGGGGAAGTGCATTATTATTACTCGAGATGTTGGCCATTACCTGTATGGCAGAGGTAGAGACGCTAGTCGCGGCATAAAATGGATTGGGTGAGGGCTAGAGCCTTTTGAATTGATACGTTAAGGAACGGGCGGCGTACTACTGCCCCCTCCCCTTTAAACCTCCCCACCCCCCACCTTCAACATAAAGGCCCACCGTACCGGTCCTAGCCCAGCTCCAACTGTTACTGGAGGGGCAGCAAGTGTTTCTCCTTTAAGTGGTATGCTCAGCAGTGCATGTGGCGACCTCACGCGGCGGCCACGACAAACAAGTGTTAGACCTGCTGACTAGTACAGGATCATATTAAAGGATCGGAACTCTCGGTGGGCTATGAATTGGAAGGGGCAGGAGGGAGGGGGATGTGGGTTCCTATGTGACTTATATAGCACTAATCATTGGACAATATACCGAGTGGCAGAGGGCTGGGGGAGTTAATACAACCAATGCTATATATGTGTAAGCCTGTGTAGGGCTACAGTCTGATCCGGTCATAAAGGATCACCAGGGCATAATTATAACTACCATATCTTATATAGGTGTACATAGGTATGTGTGATAGTGTACTGATCTGCTGATCTTTCATGTGACTACTGTCGACACCTAATAGTTATAACAGTAGGATAGAGTAGGTTCCATTTTATAAAATGTAAGAATATTTTCCACAAAGATCCGAGAAACAGTTCACAACAACACGCTTGAGATTTTGGTCAGAACTGTCAGAATTACATTCTCGACTACCATTGTCTGCAACTCGTGAAGCATGAACTACTTCATGTATGGGGTAAAAACCATGGCTGCCAAATGAACATAAACCATGTACCGTCGTGTTTAAGCGCCCCGGCGCTTATAACTTTGGAGGGGTGTTTACCCTGGCACTTGTACAAGACAGGCGCTTATTCAAGATCCAGTTATAGTGCTTAAGATTAATTTCAAGACCCTCATACACCCGGCGCTTATACAAGACCGGCGCTTAAACGCGACAGTACGGTATGTTGCCATAATGTTGCCACTTTAGTTTTGACCTGTAATGGTCACCATTATGTGAATAGTGATTGAAAAAAACATCACCTTCGCCAGACCAGGCCTATATATATATATACCTAATGGAGCGAATTCGCCCAAAATGAAAAATGTCTATGACATATACGCTGTACTGTACTGTATATTAAAAGACGAGAAAATACCAAAAAGACTTAACATGTAGGTCATCATGATAATTTGGCTGAAAGCATTGACTCACTAAAACTCATCATGATCAGGAGTACATATTAGCAACCGATAGTAGATTATTTTCTACCTTTTTCAACCAATGACACCAGACCAAATGACAGTGATTTATTCCGCATCTTCCCAGTATTGACACATGTTTGCCATTGCACTGGTTTCACCGCCGCTCATATATCATGGCTGGTATTAATTTATTCTCACTACCTTATTACTAAGGACGGATGCCGTTGAAATGCTGATGATTCTGTGCAATAAATGTCATAAATCATTCAGTCTACACGAAATCCTGCCGGATACCGGCTCTATCCGGCAGAATGTCTGCCGGTCCGGCGGAAATGTGGCTACTGCCGGTCCGAATGACTGGCTGTCATCTGCAGATCTTAGCCTACAAACCAATTTTTATGGCTTGTAAATCGGACCAGTATTAAGCTTTCTACAGCATAAAACAGAACGCATAAATATTTTCTGTAATATCCTTATTTATATAAGTGTAACAGACAGGGAAACCCTATATTTGTATATTATCAATATTGTACTCCTATATCTGCGCCTGCAAATAAATTAAGCCGGGCCTACAAAAAGAGAGATCTGCAGGACCGAATGTCCTGCATGATGAAAAAGTTTTTGTATAGACTGTAAATCAATCATTGTGATATAGCAAACACCACCTGTGTTGTGCTGTGACTGAATTGCCCCCTTTCCAGGGATCCCAATGCCACACTGTAAAAATTGGAACCAAAAAATACGTCGTTTTACACTGTAAACCAACAGTATATCCCACTGCCCAAGTACACTAATACCGTAGTATATACTGAAAATCTATAGTATATACTGTGCAGCTACACTAACTTCTGACAGTGCAGTGATTTACGCTGTGTATATAACAGCGTCAAAAGGGAGTCCAGGTTGCCTTCAAAATGACTCACCTCTTTAGGGGAGCTCAGGCTAACTAAGGGAGCCTAGGTCACTTTTTAGGAGCGTAACATAGCTCTCTGGCTCACCTATACTCTCGTTCCCAAATCCTCCCGAAGGAAGGCTCTGGTAACTGCCAAATGTTGGGATTTTGCTAGGTCTGGGCAACCCCTGCTGGTAGACTGGAACCAGCGAACAGGAACAGGAAATGGAACCAGAAAGGCTGATGGTAAATCTACCTAAAACTACCATCATACATTCTGGTTCCATTTCCTGTTCCTGTTCGCTGGTTCCAGCCTACCAGCAGGGGTTGCCCAGACCCAGCAAAATCCGAAGTTCAAGGTCATTTGCCTGTCCCCAGAGCCTTCCTTCAGAAGGATTTGGGAACGAGAGTAGCTCACCTAAGGCTAAGGGAGTCAAATAAGGACCAGGACCAAGTCATCAAAGTTGGCAGAATGACTTTCCTTTGTCATCAGTGTCTCGTGGAGGACAACTTGGCTATGATAATCCTCAGTGCACGGGCCATACCTCCACGTGTCAATATCCCCAACAGTTTTTCTTTTTTTTAATAGTTTTATTTTATTCAGGGGGTAGGAGAAAGGTTCAGGACTGTGGATCCTATTTGCATCGGGCTCCTGACCGTGCAGTATGTTCTATTCGTTATTGACATGATCTGGCCGTGCAAAAGTTAAGACCAGGAAGTGGTCAATGTTATAGCGCCTTTGTGTCTCTAGATGAATTCGTTTGGTGAATAAGCAGCACTGTTTATAATTATTGCGTTCTTCTTTGTGTGGCCAAACTGTAGCTTGTATTAATGCTACCCCCCCCCCCCCATACCATTCCCACCGCACAGTCTATAACACACCTGTGCCTACCCTCTACCTCCTCCAGGGAGCCGCGCGGAGCAGGTGAAGAGGCCTACTTTAATGGACTATTTGCTACCTGTGGCGGTCGCCCAGTACAGCTGGATATGCTGTTATATGAGCTTACCTCGCCAAGATTGGATGCCATCGTCTGTTAAATGGCAGATACTGAGTATATCAGATTCACAGGGCCACCAAGAGTCCATAAGTAAGCCACGAGACGATACGAAAAGTGTAGAGGTCACAGGAGAGACCAATTACAATATTATATTGCTCGTCTTGCAGACTAGACACCTCTGTTAACACATCTTCAATGATGTTGATTCGGTTGTCACCTTGTGCTCAAGTAGTCCCAATGGCAAGGTAAGGATCGGAGTATATTCCCCAGAGGCAGCCAGTATATGGATTGAGTTTGTTACCCCGCCCATTAATATAGCTAGTGCTTGACTGCCAACGTTGTTTTTTTGTCATTAAGTTCAAATCACTTATTTTGCCCAACCTAGGCATGCTTAGTAAATTAGGCCGCATTGTATAGTTGCACTGCCTTGACTTTATGACTATTGATTAAAAATGGGACAGGTTATTTTGTGGTGATATGATTATTAGTCCTATACATTAGGAATTCTAAAACCGCTTTTATTAAGGCTACCCAGCTAACAAAGAAACGTTATTTTACGTCAAAATAGCGTTTTAAATTTTACATAACGTTATGTCATACTAAAGAGCCTTAGCAAAACATTGACATATAACGTTATATAACGTTATAAAATGGTGTATAACGTTATTTGTTTACTGGGTAAGCTATAATAGGAGCCCATTAAACATGCAACTACCAGGGGGTCACTGATGCATGGCATGCCTGTGAGATACCATGATTTGCACAGTTCTACCAAGTATCATATTCTCACATATTACTCTGATGCTTCTATATGCTAGGAATGTAATACTTATAGACATATGTAGTGCCACCGTGTCAAAGGGCTCTGGGATGTTAACAAAATGTCACACCATAGAAATAAGCGGTGAACAGCGCTGCAGAGTCTATTAATTGATATTCCAAATTACATACGCCACTTCCCATTTCCCTGTTAGAAACTTGTCTTCTAACAGAGTCTAAAATGACAATATTGTGCAGTTTTCTGCGTATTGATTCATGGCGGAGGAGTGTAGCCTTCGTGCCTTTAGTTATTCTAAAAGCATTAAAACTATTGCTCCGAACAATAACAAAACATAGCTTGGTCACTACTAATCTCACTATCCTATTTGTGTGATCTTTTCACCGTATGGTATGTACCAAGTCGGGCAGTATGGGTAATTCCTATAGATTACTGGATTGAGAGTTGGCTTGTTATGCCCGAATAGCCCTATAGACATGTAGACTAAAGGAAAAGTGAGTCATTAGGTCTTGTAAACGGATCACAGTGAGCCCCATATGTTTCACTGTATTGCTTACCCTGAGTAGGGTAGATCGCCCTTGAGTCAACCACGTACCCCGAGATGTCCACCTTAATTATATTGTTATTTATGCATGGTATTGACTTTATTTTCCTTTTCTGGAAAGGGTAACACTTAAAGTGTACTGTAATACACAAAAGGAGGGCTTATCATGCATGAATGATTATGAACTTTCGGTGGACATCTCAAGGTACGTGGTTGATTCTAGGTCAATCTACCCCTATATAAGTAATACATTTTGACTTAAGAATTTAAGAATTAAGAACACTTACGAATACGAATTGCACTAAAATTCATTGTTGTGTAGATGGTGAAGTAAAGTACTGTCGGAAATGGACCTACTGCACCCTAGTGACATGGCTATATACTATTAGCACATGTAGGCTAATGGCTATCAACATGTGCAGCATCATGTAAGTGGTGCGTTAATGATAGTTGTTAATAACACTTGATCTTAGACTATGTATGTTGCCTGAATGAACCTAATGCACTTTACACGTCATACTCAGGCTTGATCGCTGTACATGTAAATACATGGTCAAAAGTACAATGTAGTAAGTAGGTTTAAGCTGCCAGGGAACCGCAGCCACAGAACAACAGGCATTAAATACCCCCCCCCCCCCCCACCTCCTCTATAAAGGCCCAGAGTGTCGGTCCTCACTCCACTCCAACTGCTATTGGACGGGTAGCAAGAATTGGACCCTTAAGGCTTTTAAGTCACATTCAACAAACATTTTCTTAAAGGAGGTATGGTTTGTTCTTCATGGTTATCTGCAGATGTGACTGGGTGGTTGCAATTGGAGTAAAGCGACCGCTAGTTATTTTTGTCAAGCACATCACACCTTAGTTATCCTGGAACAGCTCATTTGGGTTGGTAAAAACATACCCTCAGTCGTAGTGAAAGAGAATAGAATACCTTTGAATTATCCCCTGTGTATAGGCTACAATCACATTGAAATGAGCACTAATGGCTAGAATAATAAGAATAGCCATCATCAATGTCATTGTGTAATATAACCCCCCCCCCTCAAATATAATTATGAGTGTTTAACTTAGGAATGGCCAGATATTGCGAACCATGATGCGACTATATAGTGCACCGTTTCCCTTAGTAAGCCAGTAAGTCTATTGTACCAACTCTAACAATAATATAACAAACGTTAACCCCGTCCTGTTTAAACTGTTCCGTAGTGTGCCTTCCCTAATGAGCTAGTGTATTAGGTAAGACAAAAAAGCTCTGGCAAGAAAGTTAAGTTTAAGTTAGAATATCCTAAACGTGAAAAGTTTAGAAAATGCCCACTTTGTAGAAGAATGGGTCTTTATAGGACAAGCTTCATTAAAACGTGGAGACTAATTCATACGTTCAAGGTGAATATAGTAAATATGATGCTGCACTTTGCAACATGTATGTATCTTGTATAGATCATGAACTGTTCCCTTATATTGAAGGATCTTAACCATGGGCTACTGCTGCAAGGACTATTTGTCAATGCTAAATTGCTATCTTTTTTAAGAACAATTTTTTTTAAGAACAATTTAACTTTATTGACCAAATAATAAACTTCATCCTTTACATGTGTACTGCATGTTGCTTCATTTTATCCAATATTTTCATACAAAATTCGATTTTGACATGTGCCATTTAGTAACAAAATATAAAATAAATTAAAATACCATATCTATCACAGATCAGCTTCAACAGTACGATATCATTGGTTAGACATATACGGGTCATAAAGTTTAGGTGATATGAAAAAAATGCTATTGAACTTTGCCCAAAACCTCCCCCCTACTCAGGAAAGAAATTCCTAGTTCCTGGACATAGTGAATATTCAGTAACGTACACTCATAAATCATATACTGCATTATAACATTGCATGTGGTGCATGGCCTCCCACTTAGTAGCTTGTTCACGTCATTTCTTATTAATGCATTATGGCAGTTCTCCAGTGGCTTGAGCCTGGAGGCCGTTAGCTGTATGTGCTTCTCCTGTCAAGGATTATTGAGGGAGCAGGTCATATGTGTCCACTGAGGTATCCTAGCCCCATGCCAAGTATTAATGCTGCAAGGCAGCCCAATACAACCGTATAAGTTGATTAATGTATGCATATTAGCATTCCCAAACACTAATACGATATTTGCAGTGATCAGAGTAAAATGCGAATGCTCCTATCATGGGATAATTACGTAAAGTACACGGCTATAGGGTAGATTCACCACTTTCAACCATTCTGGTCTACCTTTTTTATGAGCTAATTTTAAGGTCTGATTGCTCCTAGAGGATTCGTCCATAGCCTTTAGAAGTGTACCAAACTTTAGGCATTGCTCTGGAAAATACACTGATAATATAATACAAGGCTATTTATTAGTTTATTGCTTTCTAATTCTATGATTCATCAGCACATTCAGAATAGGCCCTTTGTACCCTAAGTGAGTCAAAATGGCTTTCTCAAAATGCACCTTGAGGCAGCCATCTGACATCTAACAAAGATGACTGTGTGGAATAAGCCAGTTATTTCGAAATTTTCATGAACGGCTTGTCAGGCATGAATACATGTAATACAAACTAAATTGTGCATAGGCAAGGGGAAAAGGATACTCCAATGAAAAGACAACTTTAAATTTGATGCCATAAGCTTTCCAGCGATATATTACACTAGAAGATATTAGTTCTAGTTTTTGGGAAATGGCTTCGTGAAAATGTGTGGGCATTGCCCAATCCAAAATTCCATAAGCCCTAAGTTTAATATTTATGACCCAGATATCCCTATCTAATTAGCATAATTATGATGATGAGAAATAGGTCATAGATTTTCATTCTTTAGATCTATGAATGGCAATTTTTATTTGTCTGACCATAGTAACCCCCATGAATCATTCTATCAATGGGTATCTTTATCTCTTCTATTTGAAGAATATTTGGCATACCCCCAGACCCCCCCCCCTACAAAGATCGCTCTGCTTACCTTATGGTATATATGTGTCCCCAAATAAAGACTCCTCAAATCTATAGTCAAAGGTCACACACCCTTCCCTTTTCTAATCCCAAGCCAAATGATAGAGGCTAGATGTAGACCTAGATCTTAAAATATTGTCTCCCAAAATGTGTAAGAATGCACCATTTCAATATAGACCATGAACATCTTCTTGCGTGGCCACTGCGTTTCTTGAAACAGACAGTCATTACAGGTTACCTAGGTTTGTACAGGTTTGAGTCTCCCCTCTAGGAAATCCTGTATCCGCCACTGGATACAGTATCTATTAGACCTCAGTTCCTGGAACCTAGAGGGTGACCGCGGTGGGTAATTTACTTTTTAGGAGGTAGCCACGTTCACGTGTCGTATGCGCCATTAGGTCGATAGCCACTTGTGAGAGCACTTAGTCGCAATACATGCTTGGCCAGGGTAATTTAGTATTTCACTGAGTCACAAATCGCTGATACATGTATAACAAAGTGTTCTTCAAAGATAATTCACAATTATCATAGTGCTGGAGTGACTCTGGTTGGGGTTAGAATGTATGGACCCGCGGCTCCGTATTTGATCATTCCGTGCTGGCTACCGGATATAGCTCTCAGTGATAGCAACATTACCTTATACCCTTGTGCTATAATGTGGGTGGATCATGATCCACCAACTGTATCAATGTGTATCAATGTAGTTGATTGGATAACTGGCCGAAAATGTCTCCAACTATATAGTGGACGATTTAGTAGTTACTGTAAACGTATATATTTTCGCGCAGCTAAATTTTCGCGCAGCTACCATAGAAAGACATGTTCGCGCAATCATATTTTCGCGCACCTGTAAGCATCACATATTCAGCTACAGGTCATTTTTTACGGTTTTTAAATCGGACAATTATTAAGGATATTAGAGGCAAAAGAGTTTCATCCTATATATCATGTGGACTGTAAGGCAGAAGGGAGGGATGGGTTTCAAGGATCCGGTACGGGGAACTCTAAAGGGCTTTCATGGGCGTATACAGCACTATTTGAACCAATTGGTCAATGGGCTTTTTACCCCTAGCACTGCCCACCATATGCATCTCCCTTTATTCGTAAATGCTCTATGGATATTGCTATGCAAACTCCACAGCCTAGGTGTTAATTACAAAACAAAATGAAATACTTGAATGGCCTATCCTGGTGTGTGATATCACCAAGGAAGGAAAAGAAATGATGCTGTTATCCATGCTACTTATTGGGGGTGCACAGGGGTCCCCCCTCAGGTCAGAAAGTCGTCAAAATTAAGGGCTCCAGGTCACAAAGTCGCCCTTTTAGACCATTTATGCTATTGCAAACTTTTCCAAAAGTCACCAGGTCGCATTTATTATTGTACCAGGTCGCCTGGAAACCCTGGGACACCTTATTGAGTCATCTATTGTCATTATAGATACAAGTTCATTTAAAAACATATAGTGTTACACATCATTGGAAAGCTAATTTCTTGGACATAATTTTCACGCACATCATAATTTCGCGCACATAAGCATGTGCGCGAAAAACGCGAAAATATGTACTGATCGAAAATTAATACGTTTACAGTAGTCTAGTATTCCAATTGGATTTGGGATGTCTTACACTCAAAAAATAAACTTGTCTCCAGACTCTTCAAAGTGACGGTCATAAAATAAACGAGTCAAAAACTTGTCTAAGTGACAAGGAAGCGGGTCTTTTAGCTGGAGATAGGAGACCCACTTGGCATGTGCCAGCCCAAAACCCAACATTTGCCAGCTCCAGATTCTATTTGTGGGATGGTAACCTGATAAGTTAAAAAAACTTTTGACTCGTTTATTTTATGATGGTCACTTTGACGAGTCTGGAGACAAGTTATGAACATACTACTGACACTATCATAAATATTTGCTAAATAAGGGTCATACTCAACCAAACCCTATCTGGTATTTATACCAGATTGAATCTGGATGAGCAAGTATATACCAATTATTGTCACTTAGACGAGTTTTTAACTTGTTTATTCTATGAGTCACTTAGAAGTGTCTCCAGACAAGTTTACTTTTTCAGTGCAGGTTAATTTGGCAGCCCTGATGGCTGAGAGCAAAAAGAGCACACATTGACTTGAAACTTGAAATGTGAATTTCCCATGGCTTCAATTAAACAGGCAACACCTGTGGTCTGTTGCACAGCAAAATTATAATGATATCATCAAAGATCTTTACAAAATTGACGATAATAATGCTATCTTTAAAAGCAAGCAGTACTCCCTAGGATAGGTATGTTATTTAGTGAGAAATGCTTTTGTAACGATCACCAAGAGGGGATCGTTATCATAGCATTTCTAAAGGATGACGATATCGTTATTTGCTGTGCAAAATCCCACAGGTGGAGTAAAGTATCAAACTGAACAGGTGATAATCACCACTGAATACGTAACTTCCAGTTCATGATTTTGCCCAATTAGTGTCATTTCAAGCTCATATCAAAGGCAACTTTTATCTGCTCCTTGTTATGCAATGTGACAGGCGAGAAGTGTTTTAATCTCCGTGTATATTTACCAATTAAATTGTTATTTACGGTTCCATGTAGAAAAGAGCAAAGACTGATTTATTGAACCCAATTGAACTGAGCATTGGTCTTTGTTCCACCAGAACATAGCACACGCGTATACAATTACCACATGCAGACATGCGGAGTAGATTGCCCTTATATGCATTATTGTAAAGTCTATTCATCTAATAATTAACACGATAAATTCTGTTATCCCAATTTAACGAATTTCAACATTGTTTAAAGCTATATACCTAAACGTGTTGTTTGCAAATGAGCTGATTTGAATTTGATGTGTGCGCTTGGAATGACAGATAAAATATAATACATGTATATATTACGTATTAAATGTTCTCCAACGATAAAACCAAGATGATAGGATTGGCCGGAAATTAGAGGACAAAATTAGAGTCAGCGCTGTGTCAAAGATTTCTATACGATTTTTTAGACTTGCTCTGGATGTGGTAAGATTCAATGATAAGGAAAATTACAATAACATATTACAAATGGTGTTCTTGCATATCATTTCAGTCAGCACACCTTGAAATATGCGGCAGGAGGAGGGCACAGCGGCTTCGGCTGCTGATGCGCAGTCTGTCTCACACGACGCTGCCCCGGACGGCAAGATGGGGGCCATGAAGCCTAAGAGCGCCCCGGGCAGTGCCTCAGGAGAGAAGCCCAAGTGGATCACCTCCAAGGGCAACACGCTAAAGGAGATAGAGACCTGGGCCACTGACGGCCATGAAAACGACGCTCCGGATTACGCGCGGCATTCCGGACAGCTAATGGACAATGTGACCGAGCAGCGGATGCTCACGGCCAAGCTCTGGGAACTGTCCAAAGAGCGGCACAAGTTCCTGACCCAGAACTCGTACGACAAGAAGATCTTCCTGGACCGACAGCAGCGGAAGAGTGGTGCCCTCCGGGAGATGCTTGACGGGGTGACCCCTGACGGCCGCCGCACGGGCTGGGCTGACGAGGCGCTCCGACGACGCGCCAACGTCCAGGAGGAAACCGTCACGCCGTCGTCGGCGCGCTCCGTTCTACTGGATCGGGTCGACCCCAAGAAGCGACGTGATCGGCCAAAGGACTGGGAGAGCCGACACAGCTCTTGCCCGACACCCTCCGAGTCGGGGCGCCGGACGCTACTGTCCCTACCGCAGGTGGCACCCTCTGTCGTGACGTCACACGACGGGCAGGTGCCAAACAAGAACCCTCGTCTGAGGGCGGCCACTGTCTTCCCGACCGAGCCGCTGCCGAAGAGCAACGACTCGTGCTCCGACGCCTCGTCCAAGAGGCCAAAGTCTTCCTACGACCGCATGATCGGAACACAGCTGCAGCCGGCTGATCACCCACCCACCACCGTCCGGTTTGCCGATAGTAACCGCCAAGCCGCCTCCCAGCCGGATGATGACGTCACTGACGGACGCCGCGCGCCCTCTCGCGCCTGGTCGACGGCCAAATGGAACCGCCCCGTCACGCTGTCAGCGCGCAGCCGCATGACGGAGCGGGAACCGGAAGGGCCGTCCGCCGACCCGCGCTATCTGCAGCTACGGCAGTCGTTGGCGGCGAACTATTTTAACCGCACTCAGGGCGCCGTGAACATCGCCAAGATCATTGGCACGGTGGAGGCTCTTCACAAGCCGACTCGGCGCTCCAAGGACACTCAGTCACGTGTGACGCACAGGGTTCGCGAGTTCATGCGTGAAAGGGGCCTCCAATTTTAACCATTAGGATGATATCTACTGAACCATTGTAACGCCTCATATATTATCAGGAGCGATCAGGAGTCATGCAGAAAGGATGCTGGGTGCGGGGGTGCATGGATCATTGTCTGCTCACACTGGAAACATGGGTGATGGGTCCAGGAGAGAGGGAGTTTCCAGTTATTTTGTTACAATTTCAAAATCCGATTACATAATTAGCCTACACCCTATAGCTATTGGCCCTATGACATGAAATAAACCGGAATAGAGGATTTCAAAATGTGTGGCAGGGTAAACAAATTATTGCTGGATTTTTCCAGGTAATGGATAACGTCCATTATGCAAGAAAGAACTAAAGCTGACTTCGCATTGTATAGGCCAAGTGTGCCATTAAAACTTCTAATTCATACTTTCTACAGTGTGTGAAAAACGCCTTCAATAGGCCTACACACGATAGATATTGATATCGTTTTAAAACAGACACAGCCGAAGGCTGGTCAGCAGGTTCACAGGGCCCATACGGACCGAACCTGTTAATACACACGTCAATCCACACCGTTTGTAGGGTGCCAATACCACCTGTTAAACACACTTTACATGGTGTGGGGATAAACGTCCCACACCTACCCACCACAAAAGCCTTTATCCCCACACCAAGGGCGTCAAGGGCGTAGTAATAAGGGCGCTATACTCCCACGCCTCATTCGTGCGGATGGCGTCGGACTGATGTGACGTGGAATACCATTTCACACCATTGATTGCCAAAACACAGCGTCATGGGTACTTCACTGATAAAATCAAAGAACCTAAAGTTGTCAAATAGTCGTCCTATAAGAAGACTTTAGGGTATTCTCAGTGACTGCCATAAAATAAACAAGTCAAAGGTTGTCTATCTGAGGACCTACCAGGTTACCATCCCACAAGAAGACACCAGGCTCTTCTGACTGACAATGTTAGCCCAGGCAGTGGCCCACTCAAAGTGTTAAGTCTAGGGTCGTCAAATTTACAATCCTGGATAACCCTTCATAGCCCCAATGTGTTTTTTTCTGGTATGTATTCATAGGTTGACCAATAAAGTTGTTAAGTGGCATGGGTGAATATCAAGACTGTTGTTATGGCAACACACCAAAGTAGGAATACCACGCAATTGTGTCCTGTTGACTGCTTAAAGCAAAATGTGAGTTTAGGAGTATTTTGGGATATGAGGCCTAATTTTAATAAAATCTTATTTTTGTTGGAATATTTTAAAAAGAAACACATATTGCCAGCAATTCATGTCTTTTTTAATATTTTGCTGCATAAAAATTTGGCTCACTTTCGAAACATTGACATTCCCACCAAAAATAGATTGACTCCCCCAGTGCGACCCCCTTACTATTACGACCACTTTTGGATAGTCCCAAGGGTGTTCGCAATAGAGGGAGTTGACTGTACTATACTAGGTCTTTTTTATATCATGTAAGAGGGAACACTCTGGGCTTTTAGAAAAGTTTAAAAAGCAGTAAATCTGACTTAGATATTTTTATTTATGGCCCCTCAAAGTTGAAAAATACCCCAAAAACGAGGTTCCAGGGAGTTTTGATATTTTTTCAAATGTCCCCTATCACTACTATTGCAATCAGAACCCTTCCTATTCAACAAATATTATGAGGTATATATGTTTACTGAAAGGTTCAAGCATTTTTACCTGAATATCTAACCCAATTTTTTTACCATGGCCCCTACTATCAGAAATGGCACTCGTGTAACCTCTGCCACTTTTACTCTAGGTTATGTTCACAGGATAATAAAAACTGACTCCCTGGGAGTTAAGCATTCCCTTTGGTGGTTTCATGGACCCAAGATACTGGTCTTTCAATGTAATTAACTTGTTTTAAGATACCTTGAGTTAACCAAAAAAAATAAAAAATTCACACCATAGTGCCCCTGTTTAGAGCATTTTTGGGAAATCTGACTCATATCATTGAATTAATAAAAAGAACATAATATAAATAACAGAACACGGTTCAACTTGCAATGATTCATTTTAATTCAATTGAATAGAGAGCTAAAACAATATGTGCAATAAGTGTGACATATCAAAGGAAACGTCCTCTACATTTGGAAGTCATATTTTAAGTCTTAACCAGAAAATGTGTGAGCCGTTCGTCGGGTGGCATACAGTGGAAGCACCGCAGACAGCAGTGGGCCACTTCCAAATAGGCTATACCAAGTCATAATGTTGATATCAAATGTGCATTCAGTGAAAAAAATTATAGCAGTATGACAATGGGGGTGAAAGTATGAATAGATCACATTTTACATGGGAAATATTTTATCGAAAGAAACACGTTTTATGTCGCTACACAATTCTACATGGAGTCAATACGATCAGTTGAGACAGAAGTGTATTTTCCGCTGTCCTACTATGGGGTGAATTCTCCTACAGCCGATGGTGTCGGCGAAAATAACATGTTGTAGTGAGCGGAATAAATGTATATTCTGACTAGCAGGACCACCGCTATGGACGGCCATTACTTGATATGGTATTTACGAGATAAGCAATTTGATAGCTGTTACATGGGTACGTGTACCAGTTTCACTCTAAGAATTGCACAGGGAATGCCAGGGAATTATTTCATGTTTTTGGAATAGACTTCCTCCAGTTAAGTCTGTCTCAGTCATAGAATATGTCTCACAATCTTCGCAAATGCCACATTTACGCTTTCATAACGCTACATATTGTTTTTGGAAACTTTTCAAATGAATTTTTAACATCTATAATATACCATGACAAATGACAGACTACAGAAAACATTTAAATTTGCTACACTGGCCGCGTCTTCAGCCCATTCAATCTGATGAACATCATGAAAGCATTCTTTTATTGCACGTGTTGGTCCCGTTCTACACTTCGATGAATCAGGCACTAAAGGTGCAAATCATCTGTGACCCAGCACCATAATACTAACCATTACATAACAACTACACACATACAATAGTCATATAACGGTCATTTGACACAGGAGACACTCAATGCAGTAACCATTGGGACCAGCCAACTTTGCTCCATAAACCCACATTGAATATAGAAAGAAAAGACAATTGGAGCCATGGTCCGCGATGCATGGAAACGTACTCGTTATAGCAGGATGTTCCTTGTGCCAGTCCTCCAACGAGATTTCACTGTATTTCTAATTTTGACATGTGGCTGGACTTGCCAGAACCCCTTGCACACAAAACCTTACTATTTTCAGTGAACTATCGCCAAAACACGTCGTTTTGGAAGAAACGAAAAAAAAAGATATAGCAGGAGGCGGTATAAAAAGATAACATTGTTTAGCAGATTTCGGTGGAAAAAGGGACGCTTTGGTGGCAAATAGTGCATAGTAAGGCGTGACTTTCTTGGAACTCGAACATTTAAAATACGAATTTGGTCCTTTGCGCTTATAAATGCGTGTGCTTTGGCTTATATAGGCCTATCACATTACCAAGATTAATATACTACGACACATAAACATAAGATACATTCTGATCATGATCCAGAGGCGTAGGAAACAAATCTTCATTGGGGGCCCACTCTAACCAGATTTTTAAAAGCGTACGCTTTGATGTATGATGGCGCATCCATGATCGGGGGTTCATCAGGTGGACGTCCATCGACTCAGCACTGACTGAACCCCCGACTAGTAACGACCTCTTCTGGGTATAATATCTTTTCAGTTCTGCCATCTACCGGCCGACTAAAAACAGGGGCGCGTCGATAACACCTATACACTCTGATACTACAATTGTATAGAGAAAAGTAATGTTTCAGGTCTATTTAATTCTGATAAGGGGCCCAGACCCTTCTGGCCCACTTTCCACAAATGATGCAAGGTTTGGGAATCATGTGTACCATATTTTATGGTGTATTAGTGGTGTATAGACATATACCTGTCTATTGTAACTGTACCACAATTATACTTGAGTAAGCCAAAGTAACAACTTCTGTGTGTGTAAGACTTTCCAAAGATCTACAATCAATTTGAATAACCGTGATTAACAGAAACATTATCAATATTCTAATATAAATAGAGATGACCCTCCTCCTCCCTTTATATAGCTTACCCTAACTTCAACCTGGGACTTTTTTCTTTTCTTTGTGCGGGGGTGGGGGGATTCGGACATACCTTTAAAAGTAGCTCAGATGGGTGAGCTCTACTCCCCCACCTAGAAAAAGGAGATTGAACGTGTGATTTACATCACATATTAGGGTGAGGATGATTTAGTGATTGAAAGGTTGAAGGAGTAAACCATTTCAGAAACAACGAATCATTTGTCAATTCTAGGAGCTCCTTGGAGTTCACTCGAAGGTCTCTTCGACATTTTGTGCGTCTCTGCCTGTAGCCCCTGATCCTCCCCAAACCATTTGGGACTGATTTTTCTCCTCCACTGTCTCCATCTTGCAAGTAATGGAGGGATGTTCTGTGAGTAATCTAAGAGCTCCCAGTGACATTTTGTGAGTCTCCCCTGGGGCCCCTAATCCCTCCCCACTCGTTTCAGATTGATTTTCATCTCCAATTCCCCATCTATGAACTCCTGGGAGTCGTCTAGGAGCTCATGAGTTTCCCTCTAGGCCCCCTAGCCCCTGCCAAGCACGTTGGAGATCCCACTTTTCCCATCTAAGAACTCCTGGGAGTCGTCTACAGAGGCGTAGGAAGCAAATTTCATTGGGGGGGGGGGGGGCACCCCACCAGCTTAAAATTTCGGATATCAAGTATGACGGTGTTTACACACGCTTGTATTGTATTTGTATTAAAAAAAAGCAGTTTTGGGCCCTCTTTAATACTGATTGGGGGTCGAAGCAACTCTGCCCCCACTTTTTCCTATGTGGCAGAGGTACGATTTGGGAAATGGGTATTATATTATAGGGTCTTGGCAAAATTTTGGGGGGCCCAAACATATTCAGCCCCCCCTCCTCTGTGATTGGAGGGGGGGGGCCCTGCCCCCCCCCCCTTTTCCTAGGCCACTGGTCTGTGAGTCTCCCTCCTGGCCCTCTAACCCTCCCCAGCTATTTGGGACCGATTTTCGCTTTCCCCACCTAGAAACTGCTGGGAGTCACCTAGGCACGCTGGGGAGCTGTTTCGAAGCTACTGTCATCTCGGAGGTCCATGGAGGCATTCTGGGAGCCTCCTCTGAGGCTCCTGCCCCCCTGTCACCATTTTCTAAGTAACCGTTATTCTGGAGTTGAAAAGGTTAAGGGGTGATATTTGTCCGCAGATATAGATAATTCAAGATGATATACTAGTAGCTGAAACCTACAAAAGGTCGTACAAATACATCTCACCTGATATTTGATATCATGCATTACAATAACTTTTGTCATTAAGATAAGCCGCTCCCTTAAATATGACATTTGCTATCATAATCCCAAAGTTAAGGTAGCAGAAATAATTGCAGCCTATGAAACACACTCTGAATTTAGCCTTTACGTTATCGCAACTCTGCCACCTTCACTTTTAGGCGTTACCTTTTTAATGCTTACAATTTCAAATTCTATTTTTCAAATGCTGATAAGATTTAAGAACTACCTTTTCCCTTTCGGAGTTTTGCGGGTTTGCCCATCGTAGCTATTAACCACTCGGAGTTCATTCTTGGAGTGCAGCTATTACAAACCATCTCAGGCGATGGCACATTGATACCCTTCATGTTTTTTTGAACAACATCCTTCCAATCGGATTGTTCTTGTGTTGTGTTATTCCCCCCTCTCTAGGGGAGCCCAGGTGACTCCCTTAGGTGAGCCGGGGTTCTTTGTGACTCTCCTTGGCGACTCCCCTATGTCATACAGGGAGTCGCCTAGGCTCCCTGAGACAACCTGGGGACCTAGGCTCCCCTTAAGAGGGGGGGGGCATTCTGGAGGCAACCTGGACTCCTTTTTGCCGCTGTTTCTTTTCTCTATGTATGCTATTTGCCTGCATGGTTAGAACTCGCAGATCCCCTGTTGAAAAGGTGAAAGCTTTAACCCGTTAGACCCCAGGCAATTGCATAACATAGTGCATCCTTTCCCTAGGATTTCCTCCGAATTTGGCAAAATTTGGTCATTGATCACCCTCATTTGTTTAACATGATAATTATTAAGCTTTTATTCTTTAATCTATACATCACATTAAAGCTTGTATTTATTCTATGGCCACCTTTCAAAAAAATGTTGAAGCGTTAAATTTTGAATTTGTTACAGGTCTGACAAGCTATGTCGTACTTGCCATTTTCATGGAGGCTCAATGGCTCACGCGGGCTGAAATAGGTTTTTTCTGCCTAAAATACTATATATCTTTTAAGAGTCAAATCACATGAGAAATACAGCAGTTTTGATAAAGACTTTGAATCAAATCACCCCTTTCTAAAACGCAATGATATACCCATCAAAATGATATATGATTTGCATTAATGATGGTACCATGTCCAAGTAAAATTATCAATTACATATGATATAGGCTTTTAACTCATCTTGTGGATCTTCCAGCAAAGCACTGTGTGGCCTAGAAAATTAGCTCTCTTGAGGTGCAATATTTCTATTCCGCTCACCTTTAAAACGTTTCCGAATGTTATTTATGGCCTAAATTAGGGTTAATGTTAAGTAATATACGATGAGTGATCAATGCTAAATAGCAACAAAAAGTTTTGATAGTCTTATCCTCATTGATGTATACTCGAATCAGGGCCTAAAAACGGCCGTTTTGCGGCTGGCTGCAGCCGTTTTGGGGAAATCGGAGACTGCCGTTTCCGGCCGTTTTGGGGTCTAAACCGGAGGTCTGAAAGGGGCTGATTCCGTGTCAACTCAACCAAAATAGGAAGATCTTCACGGATGACCATCTCGAATTTCCATGTTAACTTTTTTTTCAGATTGCCCTATGTATCCATATTGTCCCCCCAAAATTTCTAATCAAAATTCCACATGGTTTCCGAGTTCTAGCTCCCTTTTCTTACAAGAACCCCGCCCCGACTGAGGGAGCAAGAACTCGGAAACCATGTGGAATTTTGATTAGAAATTTTGGGGGGACAATATGGATACATAGGGCAAGCTGATAAAAATTAGCATGGAATTTGGAGATGGTCATCCGGGAGCCTCTGGTTGAATTGATGCGGAATCAGCCACGGTTAAGGTGATAAACTTTGGGATGGGACAATATAAGCGCCATTAGCCAGCATGACTAGTGGGTTCCTCCGTGACGACAGAGTTGGATATGCTCTTGACCTTGACGATGGTAGGCGACTTGCCACCGTCAGTGGTTCCAGTCTTTGAGCTGCCCGAGGTGCTGGCGCGCGAGTTTCCGAAGACGTTGCGGCCGAAGTTGAAACAGGCTTCCCTGAAGCTGGAGTTGGTCATGGCGTGGATGAAGACGTTGAGGCTGGAATGGGAATGAGCCAAGAAGGTCAGCCACAGGTGCAGCCCCAGCGGCATGCGGTCGCTCCAGTCGGCAAGGGTGATAATGGAGTACGGCGTCCAGCAGACAAGGAAGGCCATCACCACCACGAACAGTGAGCGCGCTGATTTAATGGTACTCTTCAACTCGGCCTTCTTGGCCGCAGACATGGTCAGGATGCCGTGCGCGAAGATCTTGCGCTTGGACTCCCAGATGTTGCAGAAGATGAGCAGGTAGGCCACGGTCATCAGCACCAGGGGTCCGAGGATCAGGCACACGGTCACGAAGAATGTGTAGCTCCAGGACTCCATCCGCATCCAGATACATTGCAGGTTCTTCATGTCGAAGCCATGCCCACCCCAACCGAAGAAGTTAGGGATCTCCAGGGCAAAAGCCAACACCCAGGCTCCCACACACATGGCGATGATCTTGGGCCGACTGAAGATGATGCTGTAGTGCTTGTTGTGGCAGATGTAGACATAACGATTCAGGGTCACCAGACTAAGGTTGAAGAAGGCACAGAAGCAGGCAGAGAGACAGAGACAGGCAATGAACTCACACAGCAGCGGGCGGTCATCGAAGTAGCGTCTCCCATGGGTCACCCCTGCAACAAAGAGGAATCCAGGATAAGTATTGCTTTATTTCTACCCACATTGACAATGATAGGCCTTTTGTGCCAATGTTTATAGAAAACACATATTGTATTCTGAAGAAGTGCTGATGCTTTCTCGACGGTGAAATACTCGTTTACAAATGATCTAGCCTACACATTAATGAATTATTCATGCTGGATGCTAGGAGAACGATGTGGAATTACAGGAACATTATTATATTTCGAATTAAACATGCTGTTGCAGAGTATTTTCAATCACACTTCACCAGTGTGTTAAACGGTGCAGGGTGCAATATCACTGTGATAGTTATAATATGTTTTGATAGTGATTGGTAGTTATTCTGTGGGAGGAATGCCAACTCATGTTGTATGTTGATTACGTTTGATAATGATATTTCAAAATCTCAATGGGGACATGGAGTTTTTAGTGTGATGATTGTACAAATTGAATGTGTATTCATCCGTGTATTCGTATTTTCCAAGTCCTGTTTTATTTTTGATGATAAGAGATTATGTATTTTAATTCTTAGGGGGGAATGTAAACATATGATGAACATGGTCATGTTCATGTCATTCTATTTAGCATGCTACAGTAAGAGATTATACACAGTGAATATCACAGGGTATCACAGATTCAAAATGTCAAAAGGCTACTCCCCTGTTACAGGGAGACTTTGCGCCCATGGCAGTCTTGCATATCCGTGTGGGGAATATAAATTTCCCGTCAGATCTAGTCTTCCTTTTCTTTAATACCGGCGAGACCTTTTTCTTTTTTCTAAACATCATAGAAACCAGAAGTTCCTTTCTTCTATTCTGAAGCATAGGCACTTCAGTCCTGCAGTGTAGACCTTCAATTGTTATGTCCCTCACCCTGACCTTCAAACACAGTCTTAGTGCTTGATTTTGAAGCACTTGAAACTTTTATGTGGGGTCCCTTCTTGCTGATTCTGCTAAGAAACAGCATTAGTCAGGAACCGGGAGTATTGTTTGCTTGTAAATTAGGATAGCTACTAATTCTGTAATGGTTGGCCTTATTCTCCCTAACTTGAATACTCTATTGGCCATTTTGAACACTGTGTTATTAACATACTTAGTCAGGTTGAGGTCCATGCATGTCAAGGTCAACACCTAGATACTGATAGTGGTCAACCTCTCCAAGAACCTTATTATTGATGTCTCTTTCACATGGCCATGAATAATACATATAGTCTGGAAGCCAGAGGGGGTGACCTCGTTTCGTCTGTTAACGTTTTTTTCTCTGCTTATTATGCATCTATAGGGTCTAGGTGAAAATATCCAGGTGGATGTGGATCTCTCACCCTTGAGCAATTTGAGAAATCCAAGATGGCTGCCCAAATCTTGCTGAAAACTGGTAAAGTGTCTTATCTTTGCTTCTAATCAACTTACATTTATGAGGTCGAGGAATCCAGTCCAGCTACATGTATTTCCAAAAAGCTATGTGGCAACCATTTTGAATTTTTAATGAAATTATTAATCCAAAGTGGCAAAATCGGAGCCAAAAGTGGGTGTATCAATATCTAATCAAGATAAATACACAATATCAAATTCAGAAAGGATACTCCTGTGGCTAGGGACTCCAAATGATTAATAAAGAATAAGCTGTATGGTGGCCATTTTGAATTTTTAATAAATCACCATGAAAACCAATTCAAAATTGGTTCACAATGGTAAATTCAGGATTATAGGATTTAGTGAATCCTGTACTGCCCGGCTTTGCACTCATTAAGAGTAACTGTAGGACAATGGTCACAATTAGTACTATTATGGCAGACATATTGTATTCCCTGCTGTTATTTTCCCTAGTGTAGTAATTCCCCCAGTAGTGCCTGGACATTCTCTCATAATCTTAAGAAAACCGTACCCGCCTTATTGTAAGCAGCATGCCGAATAGCACTCTGTATGGTTATGATTATAAGGGTCCATTAACAATAGTGATACTATAATTTACCAAAGTTTAGTTGGGTGTAGTAGAGTAGTTACACGTAAAACTAGTGTATGAAATTATGGTATACTATTGTATTATCTTACTACGATGTACCATAGTGTTTTTCTACCATATCAAACCGTGGGTTTGATATTTTGGTTCACCAACAGGAGAGGTCCCTGGGGGTGCAGGTGGTGGGCTATTGGCGTCATACACTGGGCACTCACACCTACAGAGGTGTGGGCAACCTGAGAGGTCCCTGGGGGTACAGGTGGTGAGCTATTGACATCATACACCGACCACTCACCCCTACAGAGGCGTGGGCAGCCTGAGAGGTCCCTGGGGGTGCAGGTGGTGAGCTATTGGTCAAACCATGATATAATTATACTATGATGTCAACCATAGCTTATAATGATATACAGTGATATATCATAGTAAAATATCACATTTCCTCTTAGTTGATATCAGAATATACCATAATAAATATCATAGTTTATCATAGTAATTATACCATGATTTGGCCAGATAACCATGGTAAAATAGCCATGGTTTACCATTGTAAATACCATGGTTCTTTTTTACCTGGGAATACATAGTTTCTGATTTATTGACTCATACACAGGCTAACAGATATGCATGCTTATTTCATTCTCTATCTAGGTGCCTGTATATTTTGTATCTCTCAACCATATCCCCCCTTACTGTCAATATCTATGATGATGCTGCTGTTGAAAGTAATGTATGCCACTGTTGTTAAGGCCAAAAAAAGAAGAAAAAGGTTTGTTTCCGGTAACCCGACCGGGTCTAGCAAAACAGGGCCGGGTCCCCCTCTTTTTTTCTCTTTTCCTCAAACTCCCAGCAAATTTCTCACTGCATCACTTTCGACACTCAGAATAGCCCACATTTTGTCAGTCTTCAAAAAAGTGGCGGCCTCATGTAAGCACTGAGGGTACGGGTACCGGAGCTTCCAATTTATAAGCACTGGGGGCGTTAAACTCAACGGTATGTAAGTCGAAAAACGGTGATCGAGTGTCTGAGGTTTGACTATTATCACTCACCAGCAAGTATCATGAGATGTTTACACTAAAACACCGTTGAAATGTTTGTATTTATTGCAAGGTAGTAATTTGTAGGTAAAAAGGTTCCCAGGATTAAATGCATACAATTAGTATACACCAACATCGTTTTTGAAATAAAGTTGAAAAGATCAGGGTGAGGGGGGGCTTTTTTTTTAAACCTATTCCGAGGGGGGCCCTTTTATTTTCAACCTATTCCGAGGGGGGGGCAGGTTTTTTTTGACATATTCGATTTGTCAAACGCTCATCCCCACCCCTGCCATAACACTGCATGAATAATGAATCCTCCCTACTTACAATGAGGAGTTACAATTAGCTGGGTATAAATGTAATTAGGTGTGGAAGCTTTTAAGTTGATGCTATCGTACAGCTTCTATCTCTTCATGAAATTCTAAATTGATATGTGAACTGCCCCCCCCCCCCCCCCAAGACAATAGTCTTTGGGTTCTTTTTTATTATTATCAATTTTTTGCTGATAATAGCTTTTCTTTGCCTCCCTACAGGCTTCTCTAGACAGTCCTTGACGGTAGTCCGGGATCCGCCCATCATCAACATCCTGGGTTCTTCTGTATTTATTTATTGTGTTATTTTTTTATCCTTTATCAAAGTTATAATACAGTCAACTCCCTCTATTGACCACCCTTGGGACTATCTAAAAGTGGTCGCAATAGAGGGATGGTCGCACTGGGGGGAGTCAAAGTTATGCAAAAATAAATATGGAAGTTGTTATTTCTTATAATTGTTTCCCAACCATCTATGTTTACAAATCATGTGTATGCCAGTAACTCGCTGTATTCAAACATCATGCCGACCCTATGGGGTTCATACACCCCCGGAGGGTCGGCATGATGCATGCATGCATGCAGGACTTGTGACTTACTACTCAGGTCGCCAAGGCTTTATGATGACAACCGGGGTGCTATGGTTGGGGTGGGGAGCGACAGAGCCCCCCCCCCCCTTTACCTATGCAGTGGTCAGGTGGAGAGCGACAGCCCCTCCCCCCTCACCTATGCAGTGGTTATCTGGAGAGCGACAGAGGCCACCTCAAACACCTGGGGAGTGGTTGGGGGGGGGGGAGGGATAGGAGCCACCTCAAACACCTGTACACTGGTTGTGGGTGGGGGAGGGATAGAAGCCACATCAAACACCTGTACATTGGTCGGGGGGGAGGGATAGAAGCCACATCAAACACCAGTACACTGGTCGGGGTCGAGAGGGACAGAGGCCACCTCAAACACCTGTACAATGGTCGGAGGGGAGAGGATAAAAGCCACCTGACACATGCACCTGTACACTGGTCGGAGGGGAGATAAGAGGAATAGAAGCCCTGTGAGGTGATACCTGGTGGTCGCATTAGAGGGGTAGAAATGCTATTAGGGACTGTAAATTTGGTGATCGGAGGGTGGGGTGGTCGCAACAGAGGGGTGGTCGCATTAAGGGAAGTTTTTTTATATTAGAATAAAGGGGAAAACAGTTGGGACTTTCCAAAAGTGGTCGCAATGGTGAGGTGGTCGCCCTAGAGGGGTGGTCGTTAGTCCTGAGGGAGTTGACTGTATGACGATCTAACTCGAATTGAAGGTTTTTATAGGGCATGTGATATCTTAAAGGGAACTTAGTTGAGCTATGTAGATGTCTCAAGCCTTTTCAGGGCATCAGCAATTTAATAAGTCTTCCCAATTAGAGTTTTTTATGCCCATTGTGAAACTGTATGTATCATAATTCATATAAATTTTTCCTGTAAAAGACAGCTTCTCAACCAGTGTGTGTATGTCGACGAGTCATATACACCAGTTCATGGTCACTGAGGCCTGGGTGAGGATACCACTTGCTATAACATGGGATGATTTTGTGTAAATTTAATCAATAGTAGTGGGAAGTTGTCAGATAGAAGACCCACTTGGCATGTGCCAGCCCAAAGCCTGACATTTGCCAGCTCCAGATGTGTGCTGGTAACAGTCACTTAGACGAGTCTGGAAACAGGTTTACCTTTTCAGTGCAGAAAGTTTACACAGCCAGTCTTGGCAGGGAAATGACAGAAGAAACTATTTACGATTTTTGGATCCTAAAATCGCAACAAATATGATTTTGCGGTACTTGGCAACTCTGTAATCATTATATTTATGATGTAGCCCTACACTTAAATAACACTGTACAACAAATTTTCAAAAATTGAATAAAAGAGGGACCATACACAATTATTCTTATGTTTTTTGACCTGGGGAATTCAAAAATATCACTTAAAATTTTGTGGTAAGTCTCAGTTTTCAGATTTTCACATGGTCTAATTTTGTATAACCGGTTAAAGCTTATATATGCACTATTTGATTTTAAAAAATGGCTATATGCTTCTTTTCATGTAAATCTTCTTTTCAACTAGTTAATTTATTATCATATTACTGATCTGTTACAGAAATAAGTACTCTTGGTGAATAAATAGGTCTAAAATAACACTTTGAAACATCTAACTAGTACTTTAAAAAGTTAGCTTTGTCTTCCCATAGCATTCCCCATCAAGACCACCTCTGACCATATTCCAGCGATATAATCGGTATAGACCCCTAGATTCGACATGGCGACATGACCATTTATTAAAATCGACATGGCGACATGGTCATTTATTAAAACCGACATGTGACATGGCCATTTAAGCGACATGCGACATGGCCATTTCTTAAAATCGACATGTGACATGCGGCTTAGTGACATATAGAAAAATCCTTCATTTGGAGTACAGTAGGTTACCCTACTTTTTCTTCAAATTTTTGGCCCTGTAGATTGTCAATTTTTACTTAATTTTCCTGGGGCCTGGGGCCCCAAGACCCCCGTGTATCAATCCCTTAGTGACACTAGTGACATGGCTTTTTCCTTAGTGACATGTGACATGGTCATTTCTTAAAATTGACATGCGACATGGGGACCCCCCCATCTACCCCCCCCCCCGGATATAACTGGCTAATATTTCAGGTAAAACTGGGTTTCATGGTCAAATATGCTCATACAAGGATACATTTAGTAGAAAATTGGTTCTGAAAGGAATTTGCAAGGCCTGTTTTGAGGTTTGTGATATTAATAGGTGATATTTCCAATATACTAGAGCCAATATCCGATATTTTGACTGTGGGAATGGCTGCCATTGTAACCAGAAACTGGCTTCAGACACCATTTTAGTCTAAAAACCCCATTATAGATATAGAATGTTAATACATGTATTAGATATGTAACACTTATGTATTCTGCATAAAGGGTTATCTGACCAATTTTCTGTCTATTTATTACTGGTGCCGGTGGGGGTTAAAAACTGTAATACTGTAAACGTCTATATTTTCGCGCTGTACATATTTGCGTGGATATGTACAGAGCAAAAATTTATCCAGTGTAGACCATACTACTACCACCCCCAAAATGTGTGAATTTAAATACATGCGAAAATGTATTTTAAAGCAAATGCGCGAAAATTTATACATGCGAAAATATATACGTTTAGAGTAATAGCTTCCCTGAAGGTACCTCTTATCAGACCTGGTCACAATCCTAATCTCAGTAGCTTAAAAAATGCCATATCACTTTAGGATAAATATATATGTTTTAAGGTATTTTTTCAATTAACATCAGTAAAACATAACTAATTTAGATTCATAACAGTGTAAAATCCTATCTCTTATCACTAAATGGGCTTCAGATTGATGTTATCTCTGCCAGGCAAACAAAATTGATAATTTTTTATGAATGCTGTCCCTGCTGTATATAACATGTCCTGCCCCATGTCGATTTTAAGAAATATCCTATGTCATGTCACTTATTTTTTTCCTTATGTCACTAAGCTCCATATCGCATGTCGATTTTAAGAAAGGCCATGACGCCGTGTTGAATTTTGCCATCCATCCCCATTAAGATGGATAATGAGTCATTAACGAGAATAACATTTAAAGAAATAAAAAGTTGAAAAGGACGCGTAGCTCAAATCAACGTCCGTTTTGATACTTCCGTGGCCCATTTCCGGCCATCGGACCTTCTTTGAAAGACAAGTCTAGTGCTATACGGACATTGCCCTTCATTTAACACCTAACCAGAGAATGTCAGGCACACACTGATGTCATTGATTAGCATTAATTTATGCTGTTATAAACATGCACGGTGTTAAAAGGCTACAGTATGGGCCTAATTGCGTTGTCCTACATCTGTGCTTGACAGGCCAATGGTAAAGGACGGCAATTAGCTACGGTATAAACCAAGGATATGATTTGACATGGCAGCTGTGTGAAACAGAAACTCATGCAATAAGCATTATTATAGTGAACGTGTTTTCTAATTATCATGGTATAGCTATACAGGTGCAACGTGTTGCGGCGCGGGAAATAAATAAAAATAAAACAATTAATAGAGGCGGTAACAAACACCGGGACTCTACTTCCGGAAATCCGATTCAGGGGCGTGGCAAGCAGTCTCAAAGTAGGGGGGGGGGGGCTGAGGGATATTTTGACCCTTTTTGACCCTTTTTTACTTGACCTTTTTGGTTTGACCTTTGTTGGGGTTAGTCAAAAGTTGCCACGCCCCTGGCCGATCTAAGCAACGTGTTTACTTTATTCCTTTACAAATACCCCTTCCTACACCTGCCTAGTCCTACACATACACGATACATCACAGCGGCTGTGATAAACAAGTGGTTCAACAAATTAGGTTGGTGAGTTCGTTAGGCGAAGAATCCGCCTTTTAGTAAGTTAGGGTAGTTAGTATAAAAGGCCCAGCGTGCCTCAGAAATGAATTGAATTCATAATTTTGACAGTTGGGACAAATGGTGCAACATAGATGACCTCTCTGATAGATTAAGAGTGGAATCAGATGAGACATCTTGCCAAACAATGAGATAACGTTTTAATCAAACTTAAAATGTCGGGACAATCGCAATATTTTCCTCGTGGAACCCTATAAATAGAATACCATGTATCTACGTAGTTTCTGTTTGAGCATGAGGTGTACCATCTTCTCTTACACTGTTTCCCACCCTCTAAAACCTAATACACTGATGTATCACACTCGAAAATCCAATAAGAAGTGTCTAATTGTCCTTTCCCAGGTACTTTATGTTCAGATGGTGACCATCTTGGTTTCAGAAGGGGCTCAAAGTGCTTCTATCTCTTAAAATACTCCCTGGGATATGTAGATTCAGCTGTAGTAATCCCATGCTTTTGAAATGAACAATGCCTTTCATATTTTGAGTTAAACCGCAACGCTAATAGTGCATCTCAATTGTTAAAAAAATGTTTAGTCTATTTTGGTCGTATTGTCCACGACGGTGCCAACCATTGCCAACATTGCCTCAACGTATTCTTGCCAACTGGGTACACAATTCATTATAATGCAGGTTCTACTCACCCAAGATGCACAGTGGGTCGGCAATCGCGGTGACGCACAGGTCTGCAATGGCTAAGTTCACTATGAACTCATTGCCCACGGTGCGCACTGCTTTGGAAGCCCCAAAGGCCGCTATGATGACCAGGTTGCCCAAAGTGCCCACGGTCAGTGCTATGGTGACCATGCACACGTAGGCCACTGCTGTGGGTGGGTGGATCTCCAGGTAGGGCTGCAGCAGCAACAGCTTGTGTAGAGCCTGCTGCGGGTCATCCTCCTGCAGCTCATCCAGCACCACCGTGGTGTTGTTAAACAGCTGCATCTCGGAGCCCTCTTCTAGAATGGAAATTTTTTCGTATTGGTTAAATCAAGGAATGGTACAAGATTTGATTTGTACAGGTCCATGGTTAAATGTTGCGCTATAGATAATACGATTTCAAAGTTAGTAGGATGCATATATGTGTGATGATTAGGCTTACCAGGTTAGAATTTGGAGCTATAGACCATGATAGTGACATGATACTTAGGCCACCCTTTCTTGATAACTTGGATTACGGGCTTTTACTGAAAATACTTTGGGAGAGCAGAGGGGGAAAAAGCTGTTTTACACACCGCCCAGAGTACCAAAAATTTCCAAAGGGACGAGGCAAAAAAAAAGCATGGAAAACCTCATTTTTGGGCAATCTAATGAAGGGAATAATGTTGAGAAATATCCCCAATCTAAATGGCCTCATTTCACCTTTTGCTGGTCAACAAGTACTCTCTTTTCTTTTGTATAAATTTTCAAAAATTCTCAGAGGAAAAATGTTAAAAATAAATAAATTGCAAAATGACAAAGATCTCGGCGGCGGATCCGTAATCCAAGTTATCAAAATAAAACGGCCTTAGGGGAGAAGGTAGTAGCAGAAAGATAGCAAAGCATCCCGCTAACTCCACTTATTAATTATTTTCAAAACGAGCGGAAAATTAAAACAGCTACAGGGTATATACAGTATACTGTATGAAAAAGACCCGCCCCTATCTGGTGCTATTTTGACTATCAAATATCGAAGAAGAATACTTCTGAGAGTATAATGGGTGCCAATAGGTGATGCGCAACATACTAGTATGTAGCTACATTGTACTAAGGTGTACTAAGGTGTGTGTTTATACTGTGTGTATGGCGAAAAGAAACAATAAACCCAAGGAGAAAATATATGTATAAAAACTTACGGCTTTGTCATGCAGTGGGTAGTGAAGAAATCCTATGTGCAGCTGATGTGTATCAGATGTGAGAACGGCAGGTTGTGCATCTCCATGCTCTGAGGGAGGCGTATTAGTCCCCTGACCACCTGCACCCTCCCCCTCCCACTCTGCCTTGCGCATGGTCACCGACATGCCACCTACAGGTGAGAAACAGGTAGCATTTGTGGTGCGTGTGATGGGAGCCTGGCATCCTGAGGCTATATATCAACTCAGGCTGTGTCTCACGAACATGGGCCAATGTTTTCGTCTATGACCGGGTGTAATCTATGACTGGGTCCAATCTATGACCGGGTGCAATCTATGCCCGGCATGACAGAAAAAGGCTTATTTAGGGCAGATTTACATAGACATTTCCTACAATATGTGATGCATAAATTAACGTGGGCCTCATTTCCTGCAGCACGGTAAAAGGGATTTTACTCTCGGAATCCGCACTACTGAAGCTTCCTCTGAGCCTTGACGACCTCTACCCAAGGGAGCTAGGCCAATAAAATAGGCGGTCATTGTGTAAGTGCATTCCCGGGGGGACTACCTACATTTTCCATAGTAACTATGTGTGAACATCACCTCAAATTTAAGACCCTTATCACGGGGGGCCAATCAACAAAATAGCACCCTTTCAAATCGGTGGGGAAATGTGGATCCTTGGTAAACTAAATTCATATTTCAGTGTTCAATGTATTTATGGATTAGCAAACGTTGTAAATATGCATATTTTCCCTAGCTTATTGGATCCGCAAAGCAACCCAATCTTTTTATTTGGCACGTAAGTTCTCATACATACATGGGAGTTTTCAATCTCAAGGCCTAAGATGACTTATACATATTTAGTACAATGAAACATTCATCACTAGTTTCAATTTCAGTCGAGTGGCCTCATGGCATGCTTAGTCAGCTTTACTCTCGTTCCCAAATCCTTCCGAAGAAAGGCTCTGGTAACTACCAAATGTTGGGATTTTGCTGGGTCTGGCAACCCCTGCTTGTAGCTTGGAACCAGCAAACAGGAACAGGAAATGGAACCAGAAAGGCTGATGATAAAACTACCCAAAACTACCATCATACATTCTGGTTCCTACCCACTGGTTCCAGCCTACCAGCAGGGGTTGCCCAGACCCAGCAAAATCCAAAGTTCAAGGTCATTTGGCTGTTACCAGAGCCTTCCTTCGGAAGGATTTGGGAACGAGAGTAAGTCAGCTTAGTCAGCATTTCGTTTCCTGGTTCTATTTGCTGGGTTTGGGCTATCCCTGGCCGGGTTCGCGCGCCAATCCCGGGAGTACCCTAGTCATCTGAAGCTAGACTGAAGTCGTTCATGTGTAGGTCTAGTCTGGTCTAGTGTCCATATGGAAGGCCAGTGTACCATACATTTGCCAATTGCTAATTGACAATTGCCAATATAGGTCAATAGAAATGTATGGATAAACAGAATGAAGATAAATATATATATGTATGACTATTATATTTACATATATTATCATATATCTATATACATCATAGGCCTACATAATTATGTATATATTTTGGGCATGTATATCCAACTAATGGCAATTGGGAAATTGCAATTGGTAAAGACGTGGAGCCTTGAACCCCTTGACCAATCTGGAATGGACTGAAGCTAGACTATAGCTCACGCGCAAACCCGGCCTATGTTGGTAGCTTGGAACCAGCAAACAGGAACAGGAAATGGAACCAGAAAGTATGATGGTAAAACTACCATCATACATTCTGGTTCTTATCCACTGGTTCCAAGCTACCAGCTGGGATTGCCAGCAAAATCCCAGCAAAATCCCAAGTACAAGGTTATTTGGCAGTTATCAGAGCCTTCACAGAGAAAAGAAGTGGAATCACTGTGACTCCCGACTTGATCACTGAGGTAACTCTCCCCAGGACTCTGAAGTGACTCCCTAACATTAGCAGGACTCTATAATACATTGTAACTCTATAATGACTCCTATTCTCCATAATGATTGGGAGTCACTTTAGAGTCCTGGGGAGAGTTACCTCAGTGATCGGGGCTTGACCCCCATTTGAGAGTTAGGGGAAATGTGGGTAATATCGTGCATGTGGTAATATCGCGCACCCCCCCCCCCCTAAAAGGCACATTTTTTCAAAAAAGATAAATTTAGTTAGCCACTTTATATTAAGTATCATTTTAATGCATTTTATTTACCTGTGCTATACATGTATTTCAGGAGCCAGAGATGAACAAAATCACCTAATAATTGGTATTTTTGATACTTGCTAAATCAGCAGTTTCTATACTAATTCGCATAGACCTAATATCGCTCAGGCATGTTGCTATGTCACTCAGTATTCATAGAATGAAATAAAATAAAATAAATGACAATGAAATAAAGGGAAAAGTCATACAGGGTGGTTTTGTATGTTGTTTACAATATATATGTGTTATTTTGGGGATGCTACCTCTCACCATACAAATGTGAGAGCATGTGGGGTAAAGTACCATGTTTTCACACTTTAGGTGTGAAAACAGGTGCACGATATAAACAGTATGTTGAATAACACTGAATGTTAATGGGTGAGCGATATAACACAATGATTTAAGCGATATAACCAAAACTATAACGATATAACCCAAGAATTTAACCAGACTAAAATTTTAGGCTCCTGCTTACCATGCAAGGGGCGTGCAATTGACATTTATTTTTTCTCATTTTTTAAAGTTTTAAAATCTTTTTTAGAATTACTTATAAAAATCGTTCTTAATTGGCAGTTAATTGCTAAATTGACATTAATTGGAGCTGCAGTGTACAGATACACACACATATATATGTATAAATAATATCATAAGAGACTGTCTCCTGGAAGCAAGTCTATCCACCCTGTGACGTCAGTGCACCTGCGACAAATTCTCGAAGCAGGTCTAATAGCCTCGACCCCCTCCTGCTTATAAGCAGAAAGCTACTGGGTCTACTCACCAGTCTCTGAGACTACCTACACCCTGCTGCTACTCCAGACGACTTTTGCCGACGTGCACACCGCCCCTGACGCCGCCACTTCACGCCCGGCCGCCGCTGAGTGCCTGGGACCCTGCAGTGAACGCCGTCAGTCACGCCGCCTGCACCCCGCTCCCACGGCCCACCAGCTCACTCTCCATGCAGAGGACAGGACCAAGCACAGCCTTAGTCTACTGACTAGGCATCTACAGAGTGGTATGCATGATCCCTATGTTACTTTCTGCAGTGAAAAACGCTCATAGAGGGACAGTCTAACCTGCCCTGTCTCAGACATCACTGTGTGCTGCATGTGTATGCTGTGTATATGTATATTCGGTTTTTAGAGTCTGTAAGATAGATGTTTTTGATGCCTCTGTACCCAACCCTGAACGTTGTATAGGGGTGAAGGTGCTGGCAGATAGCCAATTTGTCTTCACAGATATCTGATTCCTATATCATATACTTCAGTGTATTATTGTAAGCATAGGATGTGATACTCTGCACCTCACATAGAAGAGAACTAGGCTAAATAGTGAGGCATCACTGTAGGTGTAACTAGCAGCAATTTAGATCTCCAGCTATCATACATATCAGTTTGAACTGATTATAGATCTTGTGATACATAGCCATGGGTAAGGATTCTAGGACCAAGAAGACGAGGACAAGGGGAGGACGGAACACCCCTGCCCCAAGACGCAACGACACGCTGCCCCCTCTCCAAACCCCGGCCCGGCAGGTCCTCCCACCGGGCAACCACTCCACCCCAGCATCCGGCCATGATGCTGCGGCTGCGGCAGCGGCTGCTGCAGCTGCAGGCATCGAGGCTGAGTCAGCATCCACCGACACTGGCAGCACAGCACAGGCTGGAGGCCGCCTCACGATGAGGAAGAATGCTGACGCCATTGCCGTCCTCGCGTCACAGCAGACCGAGATGGATGGTAAGCTGGACCGGATACTTTCAAGACTGGATGCTCCGCCAGCCTCCAACACTGCCCTGCCCCCTGCTGCGTACTCTGGCGCTGCAAGTGCTTACCCGCCAGTGGCGCAGCAGGTGGCGCCCTCCGGTACCACCAACCCATATGCGCCGGGGGCCTCAGGCTCACATGAGTATGCCTTACCGCCCCCGACACGCACACCAGAGCAACGGCGCCACGCCAGCTCCATGTGCCACTCCACGGACCCTCGCTCCCGGTCCCATGAACGTGGCGCCCGCTACCAGCATCCCAACCACCCAGCGAGATCAGCAACTGCCCGTCCACGCTCTCACCTGCAGGGAGAGGAGGAGAGCATTGCAGCCAAGGTGGCTCGCGCGATCCAGACCCAACTGATACCCGAGGAGAAAGGTACGTCACACCCACATGAATTTGTATTTAAAGGTCATAAAAGGGTGAAGGCGGCGCTCGGAGAGTTGGAAGTGGAAGATTATACATGGGGTTTCCTCCAGTTGTATAGGCGGGAGAGAGATCAGGACATAGCCGAGGCAATGTTGGATCACATGGAGGCTTTCTTGGACGATGCAAGGCAAGGCATTTATGACTGGGAGAACATTAGATTCTGGTCAGAACTTGTATGCACCCGTGTGGCCGATCCAGACGACCAGCTAGCCTGGGACAGCGTCTATGACATAGACCGCCTCCAGACTCGCTGGTCCCATGCCCCAAGGTCCCAGACATCCCGTCAGAATGCATCGAGACGTGATGCCCGCCGCCAGCAGCGTCACCAGGGTAACCCCCAAGACCAAGACAATGCTGATGGCTCCCAAGGTCGCAGCAGGCCCCGTCTGAGTCTCCCCTGCCAGCAGTACCAGAAAGGCACATGCCCTGAGTCAGGCCACCACCAGCGAGATGGGGTAAAGGCCCTACATGTATGTGAGGCCTGCCTAAAGTACCAGCAGAAGCATGTTACTCACCCTGAATGTAAATGCCCCAACCGCCAATATTATCCACCCCCGACGGGGTTTGGGCAGTAAAAGACATGTCTCGAGGGGTGCGGAGGCGGAGGGGAAAGGTGTACACTGCCAGGAGGTATTACCATGGACATAGTCCACCACCATCCCCATGCCCCATCCTCCCAGCCGGTAACCACTCAGAGAAAAAAAGGGAAGTAATGAACAATCTCTCAACCCACCCTCCGGGCATCTTGGCGACTGGCCCGCCACCGTCTGTGCCCCCACGCCTTACAAGCAGCCCCGTCCCCACTCTCTGGAGAGGTGGACGGAAAGACATTTCAAATCCCACATGCAGTCCAGTGGGAGGTCTCCGCCCCTTGACGATTGTGAGCTGGGGGGACTCTCTGCATCCAGTCCTCCATCAGCCGGACCCTAGTCCCAAAGGTATCCCAAAGTCAGAGAGAACACCTCTGCCCCCTCACTCCATCGCCGAGGGGGATGAGGATGAACCCCCCCCAGCAGAACTGTTGCGGCACATCACCATGAGGGTGAGACCCCCGGTCCGGCACACAAGCCTCCCTGCAGCTGCCACAGGAATGACGCCTTGGCAGTACTCCCCGTACATAGCCACCAAATGGCCAGCTCCAACTAAGCAGGCTCAGGAAGAGGCCCCCGACCTAATGGACATGTATTGGAGGGTGAAGCAGACTGGCCTCCCCAACTACCTCAAGGCCAAAATCCACGTCCCATCAGACATGAACTGTGATGAATGGGACCGGGCTCTAGTCGGGTATCATGATGCCGAAATCTGCGCCTACATCAGATACGGTTGGCCCTCCTCCTATACAGCACTGGAGCCACCAACCCCGACCTACGAGAATCATGGCTCGGCTACCCGGTATGCTCCCCAGATCGAAGAATTCTTGACCAAGGAGCTGAAACACAAAGCAATGGCAGGCCCCTTTAAGGCTCCGCCATTCTATCCGTGGACTCAGATCAGCCCGCTGATGACAGCCCCCAAGAATGGACATATTCAAGAAGATCCCAGCATTCCTCCACCTAGACGCGTGATCATAGATCTCTCCTTTCCTGAAAAGGCTAGTGTCAATGATGGAATCGGTAAACATGTCTTCCAGGGTCGCCCAATGCGATACACTCTTCCCACCGTCGAAGATGTTGCCCAGCGCCTCATCACGGTGGGAAAAGGGGCGTGGCTTTGGAAGACAGATCTCAGCCGCGCCTATAGGCAAATGAGGGTGGACCCTCTAGACTTCCCGCTTCTTGGTGTCCAGCACAAAGGGGGCTTCTACTTGGACTTGTGTCCTAGCTTTGGCGCCCGATGTTCAGGAGCGGCACAACAGCGCATCTCAATGGCTCTTTGCTATATCATGCAAAGAGATCATGGAACTGTCATGCATGCCTACGTGGATGACTTCATTGGCATCCATAAAACCCGGGAAGAGGCCGAAGTCGCATACAAAACATTCCAAGAACTGTGTTCCAAACTCGGGATGAAATTGGCACCCGAAAAATCAATCCCCCCGACCAATGCCCTAGAGTGGTTGGGGGTGCTTGTTGACTCAGCTGAGATGGCACTGTATGTACCACGCCCACGGATGAGTGACACAGTGAAAGAGTGTGCCACATGGCGGGGGCGATCCACAGCTACCAAACAGGAAATTCAAAGCTTGGTCGGTAAACTGGCTTTTATATCCCAGTGCATACCCCCAGCAAGGCGCTTCATGGCACGCATTCTCCACACCCTCCGCCGTGCCACCGGCACCCAAAGCTGCTCGCTGGATGCCGGTTTCCACAAAGATGTTGCCTGGTTCGAAGACTTTGCTGAAGCAGCAAATGGTCGCCGCCTCCTAGACCCACCACGCCGAAAAATCCACATTGAATGTGATGCATGTTTGCGAGCGGGTGGAGGGTACTCAGACACAACCAAGAGATACTATAACATCCAGTTCCCCAGGGCATTCAGGGCACGCCATGCCATATCCCAGGGGGAGGCAATAAACGCCCTCCTCGCCATTAAAACTCTGATCCCACCTGATGCAGCTGGCGCAGAGATATGTGTGAAGACTGACAACATGGCTGCAAAAGAGGTCCTGGCCAGAGGGAAGGCCCGCGACATGGTCATGGCCGCTTGCGCTCGAGAAATTGCACTGGTAGAAGCAATCCATGACGTCAAGATCACCGTCAACCATGCCCCCGGAGTTACCTTAGTCCTGGCAGATGCTCTCTCCCGTGCCTTCCACATCCCTCACCTTGCCCGCCTAGCCCAAAAAATGGTAGCAGAGAGAAATTTGAAATTTGTGATACCAGTCAAGCTAAAGTATGTGTTTTCCCCCACATAGGTACAGACCCCGTTCTGTTATCACAACTGAGGGCAACATGTAGCCGAGCGTATGCAACGGCAACAGTGAAAAACCATCAACGTCAGAGCAAGGACTATCTCAAATTCATGTTCCAAAACGGTTACACCCCCGCCCAGCCCACGCCTCTCCACCTTGCATTGTTTACCCAGTCTTTGGCCAATCGTTTTAGCCATCCCATCTCGGTGCAGAACTCAATATCAGGCGCCAAGAGGTATGTGGAGGAGGTGGGAGGTGACCTGGCCCCCTTTAACTCTTATCTGATGCAAGTCACGAAGAGAGGGGTCACCAGAGGCAGCAACCACGTCCCTGCCCCGGCACCAGCCATCTCAGCCCGTGTTGTTGTCCAGGTGGCCACCATCCTCTCTCACCTGGGACGAGATGCTCTCCCAGCCAAATCAGCCTTTCTTCTGGCATTCGCAACCTTCTTGCGCCCATCGAACATACTGACATGCACAGGAGAGGATTACGCAGACACTCACACTATCAGGAGAGCGGATGTCGCTGTGACTGCATCCCGCCTGCAAGTGTATGTCCGCTCCTCTAAGACGACCGGACCGGCTGACGCATTCTTGGTCCCTGTGAAGGCTGCAGGAGGCCCTGCGTGTCCTGTAGCAGCATGGACACAGTACATCCAAGAATACCCTGCCCGGCCGGACGCCCCTGCTTATGTTGGGGACTGCGGCCAACCCCTATCTCAGGAGGACTTAAACCCTTATACCCGATCTGCCCTGGAGGGCCTACGCCATCCGGCTGCCAAGCGGTTCACTTTTCATAGCCTCCGACGATCGGGGGCTCGTGTGGCTGCCACAAGAGGGGCCACCAAGCGGCAGGTTATGACCCATGGACACTGGTCTTCAGATGCAGTTCACTCATATGTACCCAGAGATATGTTCCACTAAAACTTCATCTTTGGCTCTTATACATACTGTCAATTGTCTATACTTCATCTGTCAATTTACTATGTCTTAATCATGTATGTCTTATCCGTTCATCAATTACAATCAATTACATGTTTTATATATGTCGGTCTATACAACCCATGTTATTAACCATGTGTTTTATTATCAATAAATCTGTATCTCCAAATCGTACAAACTGCTTTAGCGTTAATTGGCAGTTAATTGCTAAATTGACATTAATTGGAGCTGCAGTGTACAGATACACACACATATATATGTATAAATAATATCATAAGAGACTGTCTCCTGGAAGCAAGTCTATCCACCCTGTGACGTCAGTGCACCTGCGACAAATTCTCGAAGCAGGTCTAATAGCCTCGACCCCCTCCTGCTTATAAGCAGAAAGCTACTGGGTCTACTCACCAGTCTCTGAGACTACCTACACCCTGCTGCTACTCCAGACGACTTTTTCCCACCCACCCACTCCTAAAAACAGGATATTGGAACACTGGGTGCTCCAAAAAAGTACTGACTGTAATGAGCCTCTTATACATACTGTCAATTGTCTATACTTCATCTGTCAATTTACTATGTCTTAATCATGTATGTCTTATCCGTTCATCAATTACAATCAATTACATGTTTTATATATGTCGGTCTATACAACCCATGTTATTAACCATGTGTTTTATTATCAATAAATCTGTATCTCCAAATCGTACAAACTGCTTTAGCGTTAATTAAAGTGGAAGAGAGTGGTAAGGAAAAGTTGGGTAATATCGTCACTAGGTGCGCGATATAACCTACAGTGATTCTACTTCATCTCTTTGTGTTCCTTTGGAAGGATTCGGGAACGAGAGTACAGCACCGGTAGAGGGGGCTTTTGTAGTATAGGCTGTCTCTCACGACCTTGGGCCAATGTTTTTGTCTCTGACCGGGTGCCGTCTCTGACCAGGTGCCGTCTCTGACCAGGTACGGTAATAGTTAACATAGTTGTTTGGGTTACGGGGAATATTGCACTGAAAACACTGCAAAATCTATTGAAATAGTCCTAACTTTGGTTCTAATTGGAATATTTATAAAATTCTTTCATCTTTAGAAAGCCCAGACTTTCCCTAATGCGCCTGTCGCATTTTCCAAGACCTCTGTCGCACATCTTTTGCAACAATGCGACAGTTGCCCAGCCCTGATACCCATGCTGGGGCACCCATGACACCTCTGTCCCCGACGCCAACCATTACATAACAGCAGGTGAGGAGTCCTTGATGCTTGAGGTGTAGAGAAGCCACTCTCAAGTGAGCACAGCATATCATTACACATACACCTTAGGCTTACTGGAATCACCCCACCCACCAGGAATTGCAACTTAACGTCCACAGTAAAGCATCTACACCTCTGACTGGCATATTTCCTGACCAGAGAGTCTGGCAGGTGGGGTGACACTGTGGCTTCACTGTGAGCAAAAATGGATAGTAATGTCATTTGTGAATAGCAACAGTAAAGCCAACTATAGCCATACAGAATGAAGCTATACATGGCATCTTATTCATTTTACATTCATCTATACTCAGAGCCCAGTTTATACAGCACTAAGTCACATTGTCCGAAAGCTTGTACACAGGCCAGATATTGCCTAGCAACAAGCATCCATGAATGTCTTCTTTAATCCTGCAAGCAAGAACCAGCTTTCCTCAATGTAGGAGATACTGACTTATAATATTACGCATGGTACACCGAAACATAACATGGTAAAAGCACATGAAAAAGGGCATTAAAAGTAACATTTTTTGCTGCCTCAAATATTAGTCATAAATAATTAAAAGATACAAACTTATCAGACATAGTGATTATTAGTTCTAAAATGTCTTTACCTTTGGGTTATTATTCATATTTAGCCCCTTCCCAGGCAATACGACAGGTGTCACTCCATCTGGTAAGAATGGACCAATTGCTGCACTATTGTCTAGATACCTAGATAATTATACATGGTCTACACGTATTCAGGTTGATAATACTACTCAAATCATAATGAGATGTTCGCAAATTGTTTTTTCTTGTATAAACTATAGCCATATGATATAACCATAAGAAAGGGGTGATTAGCCTCCATTCTACCTGCGGTGTATTACAGTCAGGACACCCAGGGCTGGAGTAAAGAAGGCATGGATGTTTGTTGCTAAGTAATCTGGGCTAATACATCAGATTATGTATAGTTCATGCTGTAAATAGATTCTTAGTGTCAAATGAACAAGATGAAATATTTATAACTTCATTCTATATGGCCATAGTTAGTGCTGCTGCCACTATGCACATAATGTGACCAGGCCAGTGAAAAGGGGTATCTAGGGGGGAATTCATAATTAATTAAAGTTCATGTCAAGATCTTTAAAATGATATATCATATGCTAAAATACTCCCAGTAGTCTTGTGGAAATAACATCTCAAACATGAGTTGTTATGTGTAACTGAAAACGGCAAATAAGCCCTAAATGCCCTGTATCCCATGATAAATACTAAAATAGATGAAATAATAAGATTTATTAAAAATTACCTAAAAAAGTGTGGCTTTTTAGTGTAAATTTGGAATTTTCGAGGTCTGTTTTCAATTTTGGGTACCTGATGTAATTCCCCAGAAATGAGGACCACAATGTTCCATATAGGACAATGGAATGGTTTCCATGGCAACCAGAAAGTGGCATTTGACCTAATTTTTCTTAGAAAACGTTCCATTTACATTCCAAATGTAAAATGGAATAATTCTCAGATGACTACTGTATTCTCCATAAAAAATGACTTTAAAGCATTTTTGGCTCTACTTGCCATTCTTTTGCCATTATGATGCCCCCTGCAGTGGTGGCCAAACTCAGAACTAAAAATCCCACGAAGGCTGGTTTTCTGAGGACGGGTCACATATAGCAAAAAGTGCCCATTGCTAGGCAAGCCATGGGCCAATGCATATATAGATGTATATTGTATAATATATTAACCTTGGGATATTGCATGATGATCTTCATAACATTCCTACGTTAAACTACTGTATTTGGAACTGTTACTACAGAAAAAGCAAAATATGCCTATTGCTAGGCAATCATCAGAAATACAGAAATACAAACCTCCTCACAAGATTTCACATACTCGATTTAGGAGGATAGGTGCTTAGACAATTTGTAGCTCTATTTTCTAGAGAGATAGCCCCATTGGTCCTGTTGCTATGCACAAATAGCAATACATACATGTTATATATATATATATCGTCGCCTCAGTATACAAAGGTCGTAAGTGAAAAAATGAGATTTTTTTTTTATTCTTGAATATTTTTCTTTTTCCAATAAATTTTCGACAATTTTTGGAATTTTTCAAATTTGACCTTTTTCTTAGAAGTAATAGATCAGTATACAAAGGTCGTAACTGACAAAGTGAGGTTTTTCTCAGTATACAAAGGTCGTAAGTGAAGTAAAAATGATAACCCAAATGTATTTTATCATTAAATCAGTGTATTTTTGGGGGGTTTTCTAACCATTTTTTATAATTCCTATTATATGTGTACATTTGGATATTTTTTACAAGAATATGTTAACTTTGAAGTGTAAAGGGGGTGAATTTAAGGGGGAAATGACTGAAATTGCTCATTTTTGGAGACATTTCACTGTTGCTAGGCAACAGCAAAATGTGTATAATTATTTTAAGTTACATAAGCTACTAAAAATATAAAAGATTCATCTAGTGGGCATTAGGGATGAATCAATCGACTATAAGAACATTTTCTTTACAGTTTTGGACTGGATAAATCACTTACCACCTTTGTTTACTGATTAAATATACAAAAGTATACATACTATTCAGTATACAAAGGTCGTAAGTGACCTAATTTTCCCCATTTTTCAGGCATTATTGCCATATTTACTAAGGAATAAGATAATATATTTTTGCATCATTCATATAATATGTTTATACTAATTGTAGTTTACATGTAAAGCAATTTCGGGTGCAATATAACATGTATTATAGAAATTACAGCCTGAAGACCACATTGATTTTTCTTATTTTGCTCATATCTCAAAACATGATAGGTTACTCTGGGGAGAGAGACCCAGCAACTTGCAATAGCAGTGGTTTGCTTGATGAATTAAATAATGCTAGGCAATATTTAGGCAATATATGTAAGGGAGTCGCCACGACTCTGACAGCCAGAGTCACAGTTTGTCTCCCACATGACACCTGTAGAGCAGAGTCGAATGAGTTTGACTCTCAATTCCTGAAGAGTCAACAGCAGTTGACCCATCAAAGGAGGGGGAGTCAAAACCGAATACATGAGTGTGTGCAGGTCAGGTGGATTGTGTACTTATGCCAGGGTAGAGTAAGGGCAACAGGTGTATATAATTAGGGGACAGGCCAGGTGAGGCCGGTGAGAGAAGTGAGTAGGTGAGGTTATTGCCAAAGACAGGTCAAGAACAAGACATGTTGGCATGTCAACCACTTCTCCCTGTGTGAGAGGGCTAAGTTATGTCTGCCTCACACTACATTCTACAGACTATTGGCCACATATTAGATGCCAATATCAGATCTATATGAAGAAGTAAGCAGTGCCACAAATTATATCTCACACACTCAGTGCCCAGCCTTCAGTGGCGGATCCAGGATTGTCTAGAGGGGGGGCCCACACTTGGCTAACCTAGAGTGACTATCTGTTTCCCACGAGCGAAGCGCATCATCAGTTCTAGGTGGGTTTGGGGGTATGCCCCCCAAGAACATTTTGTTGATCTAGACTTGAAATGCTTCATTCTCACACATTTTAAGACACAATATTTTAAAACTCAGCCTCCTCCCCCCACCCATCCAGATCAGGAGCCCTCAGTCAGGCCCTCAGAATCATGCTCCATTATTTCCTTTTCCCTCTTTTCTTTTCTATTCTTCCTCTTTTTTTTCTTTTTTTTTGGGGGGGGGGCCAAGGCCCGTCGGGCCACCCCCCTGGATCCGCCAGTGAGCCTTTATGTTTATTTCCCATACGCACAGATATGGTGACTAAGCTCTATACTGTTGGTGTTCTTGGAATGTGTTGTGTAGTCTCTCATTACATTTGATTCAGGTAAGTTAATTCTTATTCATTGCCATCCCTTACCCACACTATTTCGACATAGTGGACCTACCTATAAAGAACCAAAACCGTGCGGCATGTAACAATTAGCTAAAGTATAGATAATGGCTCTACCTTGTGGTTGGCACTGGTACCAAACTAGTGTTGGTTGCTCAACTGGGTGGTTTCATATGCAACTACTATCAGAGTCAACACATTTTTAATTTGACTCTTCATGAAGGGTCAAACTACAAATGACTCTGCTGTGGGTAGAGTCAACTGCATTTGACTCTGCACTGATAGGGTTAAGAGGTAGAGTCAATTTGTAGAAGGAGCAAGTGGTATGACTGGAGTAGCTGTGACCCCTCCACCAGAGTCATCATGACTCTGCTACTAGAGTCAAATAGAGTTGACTATGGTAAAAGAGTCATGGTGACGCCTTTACTTCTCTCTGTGTAGAGACCAAGCAACTTGTACTAACAGTAGTTTGCTTAACCCTTTAACCCTTACGTGCCCAGAACTCCAAAAGTGCGCGCTTTTACACCTATATGGGTTCAACAGAACACCCTGGGAGCTATATTGGTCAGATCAGGATGATTCTAGATGCAAATGAAGGGTAGTCACAAAAGCTTTCTAACGATACTAAATACTCTATGGTGACATGTATAGAATATTGATGGTATGCATAAATACAGAATATAATGAGTTAGAAATGGCCTAAAAATCATTGAAAATGCGCGCATTGGCCAAAGGGAGTAAAAGAAATATTGATAAATAAAATAAATATCGAAAAAATGGTGAAAAAAGTTGGAAAAAACTTTTAAAATGTTTTTTTTTCTGTAGATTTCAATCAAATTGGCGGATTCTTTTCAATATCAAGTGTATGCCCTTATTCAGAATGGCAAAAGCATGCCTACCATGCCAAATCAGTCTATTCCAAACTAAAAAGGCCCCTTTTTGGATATATTACCCTTTTTACCATATTGTTTAATTTTAGGAAAATAATGTTTCTGGTTGCCATGGTAACCCAAATTATGACGTTCTTCCATACATTATTTGAAGGCATATTCCATTAGCTTTCAGAAAATATGATATAAAGCATATCTCAGCACAAAATATTGAACTGTTATACAATCTACAAATGATGTTGTGAAAATTTACTTTTGTCAAAATAGTTCTGGGCACGAAAGGGTTAAGGGCCGCTGCTGCCTCTGGGCAGCATCTAAAATACCCTTGAAAAACCGCTGCTGCCATGCGGCATCAAAATTGATACCCTAGGGCATCAATACCACTAAATTACAGCTCCTGCTATGAAACAAAGAATAAGAATTTTTGAATCAATCCAAAAATATTTAACATTGATACTACATCCCCTTGTCAAAAAAGTGTAAATTCTGTCTCCAATACAAATTATTTCACTCCTTAGCCACTATCCCAGGGAGCACATACTTGCAAAGTTGTATATTCCTATGGCATAGGGCCGGTGGTTAAGTCCCAAATGACATATTTCAAGGCCTGCAGGGAAAGGGTTAAAGATACATTACCACCTAAATCGACCCAAAATCAAGTTATGAAATAAACACAATAAAGACTTCCATTTATCATTTCGTTATCAACCGGCAGGCCCCCTTAACATAGGAAAGCCATTTGTTGAAATACTGATTGGAGGGCTCTTTGGTAGACCTATGAATTAACTTTGAGAGCCTATGTGTTTTATTTGTTCATAATGGCCCCCTTGCAGATTTCCATTTCCGGTGGTTTGCAATTATATCTTTTGCATGCCATTATGGCCATATTCACAAGTTAAAAGAGAAATAACAGACTCCAAATTTCTCATATAGACTTACAGGCAGTTGATATATGGAAACATGGATGCTTGTTTCTAGGCAATATCTGGGCAAATATATATGTGCATGACATAACTATGTTAGCATAGATGTACATGTTATGATATAATTGCATTAGAATATTGCCCCCCCTAAATCATCCAACTGTAATGCAACTGTATTTGGCACTGTTACTAGAGATAAGTAGCAAAATATGCCTGTTGCTAGGCAACCATTAGAAATACAGAAAAAAAATATCACCACAAGATTCCCTATAGTTAATTTGGGAAAGTACTAGTAGGTATTGTTAGGAAATTGATAGCTCTATTTTCTAAAGAGACAGAGCCCCCCTAAGCTTTAATTACCGGTAATGTGAAACATTTGCCGAATAATGACAAGGATTGACCCGCCAAAAGTATACCACAACGCCCCCACTGGCGCCTTCAAGAACTACTGCCACTGGTACCCGGTAGTCACCAGTGTCTACTTCACTCCGGCATTCAAACACCGGGCCTCGTGTAATAAACTTTAGACAAGCCGCTTCTCGGCTTTTAGTTAGGTATTATTTGGCATTATGCCTCCTAGGAAGCCTCCCCCTCCGGATAAGACTCTCGTAAGGAAGTCTAGCCAAGCTGTCAAGAGGACTCCCCACGATCCGCCTCAGACCCCGCCCCGTGATAAGAAAAAGGCTTCGTCAGCTCCTGTCACCCAGAGGCGTAGGAAGCAAATCTTCATTGGGGGGGCCCATGGGGGCCCACTCCAACCAGTTTTAAGCAACGGCTTTTATGCATGATGGCGCATGTACACGTTTATATAGGAGTTAAATAGAAAAATAGCATTTGAGCCCCCTTTAATTCTGATAAGGGGCCCAGACCCCTGTACCCCACTTTTTCCTTAAGATTTGGGATTTATGTGTACAATACTATAGGGTCCTTACAAATTTTTGGGGGGACCCAAACATATTCAGGCCCGCCCTCCTCTGTGATTGGGGGGGCCCGGGCCCCCCTGGCCCCCCCCTTTTCCTACGCCACTGTCACCCCCGACCTCGTGTCGGCCGCTGACCACCAAGCCCTCGCTGGATGTGTCGGCGCACTGGAGGTACAGGTTGGTGTTGTCAATGGGAAGGTTGACACCATAGAGACTACGTCTTGGGAAATTCTGTCTATGGTACAGGCTCTAAAGGCTCTTCTCCCCCCCGCCCAGCCAACATCTACAACCGCGGCGGCCGGCCTAAGCTTTAATTACACTAATATTAACCCTTTTACCACTGCATTTCTGGCCGAATATCTTTGAATTTCATTCAAATTATTACCTATTTACAAAGAAACACTTCTGAAATTATATTGAGAGTATCTTATTGTTATTATATACCATCCTGAAGAATGTGACATGAAGAATAGGAAAAAGTCGAAAAAATTAAATATCCTCTTAAAAGAAGTAACCATGGCAACCAATTTGTTTATATGAAGGAATGTTTTCATAAATAAAAGATTTTCATGAAGTTCCATTCTGGCTTCAAATATAATGTTATACTTCATCAATCAGATTGATGGTCAGTTTTACATGATCTCCATGGGATTCCCTTTCAGGATCTGTATTGGTTGTCATGGTAACACAAATAGTCCCCGAGAGACAGCTTGTCCAAAATACCTCATTTTTAGGGATATTTACAGGAAAAGGAAGACAATTTGAGCTAGTTTGTTGCCATGGTTACAGTTGGAATGTTGAAAGCACACTTACTTAGAACATTGAATTGAATAGAGGACGTCAACACCTTGAATTTGGTATCATACATGCAGTAGTTTCTCAAAATTCTGTCAATAATGTAACACTTTGAAAATTGCATGTTTTTCACCTGATCTATATGACTAGGCCAAGTATCAATGTGCATATTGTACCATGCCTTGTGGAAAGGGTTAACTAAATTGAGCTTAAAATAGCTCAAATAAAAAAATGGAGCGGTATCCTATCTTTGTTAGTACCCTATTGTCTAGAGATTCTACTTGAAAAAGTACTATAACCATTTAAATCCCACGGGATCTAGTAAATGTGACAATTGCCTAAGTCGGTCCCGCGGTGGGAATGAAAGCTGCCATGTGCAGTATCTTGATGTTATCGACCTGTCAATTTCTATGAGGCAGCTTTCTATACACATTTGTCTTATTCTCAGAGGGCAACGGGTCTGATCAGAGTGTACTAAATATACTTATCATTAACATTGATTATCTACGCCTTGCTTTTGTTATTAACTGAATACCACAATGTACTAGCCTACTTAATTGTTGACTAGCTTTATTGACAGCTTTGGTATGTCAGAAATCATAATGTCAAAGTCAAAGTCACTTGCATATTTATATATCCAGCTTGACTATCATCATATCTGCATAAGTGTTTCATGTTATGCTCCCATCGCGTTTAGCAGAGCTTATTCCTTTCCAAGACAGTCCAAGGGTGTGCTAGCAACTAAAGTAGAAAAGGAATTCGTTATCAGATAGATAATCGAGTTCACATTTACTTTAACAGGTTTAGTACTGGTCATATACAAATCCTCATGCCATGCACATACATTGTCATTATACTTCACACGTTCAAGCTGGGGCATACCACAAGAAGCCCAGCCTCAATAGGTGAGGAGTGATATACAATTATGTGGAAAAGTGGGATACAATCAAGAATATCTACAAACTTATTGGCCATGGAGTACCACTATACTGTACGTAGAGTGTCATATCTGCTATGTAATATTCAAATAGATAGTTAGATTCATTTCATTTATCTACAATTTCATTAAATAGTGGTGTTTTATGCCAATGCCATAAAGGTACATAAAGTGCATAATTTGATTCGAACTAAAATTGTTGTATTTCTCATATGATTTCATCCCTAAAATAGGATATAGTAAAAAAAAAATTTAAAAAACGAAATTTCTGCCCAAACAGGCCTAGATCAAAGTGGCAAAGACCGCACATCTTCTAATACCTGCTATAAATTCAAAAATGAACATTTTGATATCTTTTTTGAAATGTGGTTTTAGAATAATCCGAACTTTGATGTGATGCATAGATAATAGGGAAAAATGAGTATCATATTATTATAACCAATGAAGATGATCAATAGCCAAATTTAGTTAAATTCACAAGAAATCCTGGGGAAATGAGGCACTATATTATGTAATTGTCTGTGGTCTAAAGGGTTAATATTATTGTCACTGTAGTTTAATGGGTGTGGGTATCTTCCCATTCCCACGAAGGGGATCACCGGAGCTCGGAATATCTGAATATCCATACATTGAGAATGGTTTGGTTTGGTTTGGTATTCGTTTATTTATCCTGCATGTACAATAGAGACAGGCTCTGCTTCTGTCATGCAGCTCTTGTGCATTCTTATTAGGGATGTTTTTCATAATTGGAGTACATTCAATGCCCTTAAGGGATTATTAGAGTTATTTATATATAATTAACATAAAGTAATACGAGGATTCAAAGGCTAGGAGGTAAGATTGCACACCAAAGGTGTGGTGACCGGCTTACGGTCAGGATATAGGAAAAGGTGCTAAATAACAGTACGAATATTCGATTCTCGAAGTTGGAGGTTGGAAGTTGGAAGTTGGAAGTTGGAAGGATAATTGATAATAGATATAAATATGTTGGTTTTATTCAATACTTTCAACTGAGTAATATCATTTATAGTATCACATTGACCAGTTAGATGTTATATTTTATGGCATGTGTATGGGCACTCCGGGAGTTTGATATAGGATATGTAAGTATAGAATAGCAATGATATACTTTTTTTTTAATCAAAATTGCTAATAATGAACTTATATGTAGTCTGCTTTTTCTTAAATTGGATATCTATAAAATACACATCTCTAATCTTTTGAATAAATGATAAAAGAATCAGAAACACATTATTGATTCAAACTGTTTATTTCAGTCATTCCGATAGTATTATATATTTTCGACAACATCTTCTTGTTAAATTTTGTTTACTATTTAATCTTGTTTCGCGCTGGGAATGATCTCCTCCACGGCTGGGCCTGACTCTGCTTCCTCCTCCTCCTGCATGTCATGTAGGCTAGTATCCCCCATGAACTCCTCCGCTGAATCAAGCTCACTTTTAGATCTGTTGCGGATCTCAAAAAGATTGTGCCGTCGTCTTTGGCGCCCAACTTCACCACCCTGCATTCCGGTCCACCCTTGCCGGTGTCTCCCTTCAGCTCACACTTGGGGTATTTGGTAGTAATGCGCCCGTCCCACTCCAGTAAGCAGCCCGCACAGAACATATTTCCTCCAGTTACTCCACAATGGAGCACTATAGACACTATAGAAAGTCAAATCCTCTTGCGGGCATTATGAGCACTTGTGGTGGCGACAAAGGTAGAATACACGATGGACGGTCATACAGACATACAGCCGAGAGGAAGACCCCTGCCCCCTGGCGTGGGGTACTGAAACTAACTATAACTCTCCCTGTGGTGAAATATACGCCAACAACCATATGATAGTTATTGGTCTCATATTTATGATTTAAATAAATGTAAATAAACATAATTTGGTAACCGAGTTATATCAATAAATAAATCACAATAAAATTAGTAAACTGTTATTAGTTTATATAACCAAAATTATTCATTTATAAAATCTTAATAGCTGGGGATCAACTATAATTCCTAACATTAACTCACTTAAAGAGGCTTCTTGGGGAGTTTGGTGATTCGCACCACATTATCTTCCATGTCCATCTCAACCCTTATGTAGAGAGGAAGATGCATCTGAATGCCTTCAATGCCCAAGTTTGGAAACCCAAAGTAGGTAGGCCACCCAGAGACCGCGTTCTCGCCACTGTATATGTCACAATGCTAAATGACCTGAATAAAATGATTGATTTCTCAGCCTTGAAACATTGTACAGTAGCAAATGAACTATGAGGAGAAGGAGAGGGAATGTGTGTGCCATTCTCCAATCTTTTCCTACCTGTCAAAGTTATAGATAAAACTAAATTAATTGGTAAGGGTAACAGAACTGTAGTGCCAACAAGTAGATTGGAACGGTTTCTCTGGAACAGGCACTGGTGCCACCTTAACAGAAAAGGGGGTTAACCTATTGACATTTCTATTGGATTGGTGATATCTCTCATACATAATATTCTCCTGACTGCAAAGATGTGCTGGGTATTTTATTTTACTTCATGTGACAATAATTACCCTTAAAGTGATATATGACAGCAATGCATTATTTGTACCAGCCATTTGATATATCAAATATGCCCTAAAACCCCATAAGAACCCCCATCATTAGTTAGAATATATATTCTAGAGTGGGATTATTCTGGTTTGGTATCAAAATATTTTGGCGAATTTTGGCGACAGGGGTTCTCCTGGAACGTGACAATTACCCCTGTAAGGTCCCTGTTTACCATTGTTACCATAGGAAAAGAAATCATTCATGTAACAATCTTAATCATACTTTAAGTGCTGTTCTCAAAGAAGCTAATTCCGAAAAAAGCTAGTTAATCAATGACATAGTCTTTGATTGAGAGCAATATTCCCAAACATGCACCAAAGCAAGTGAGGTTGAAAGGTCCCACTAGGGTCATAGCAGCGGTGCACAGCAGTCCCATGCAGAGTGGTACAATGTGACAGGTCGACTATGCAAACATTCTATATAGATTAATTCATAGAGAGCTGGTTATTAGATATAGGTACATAACTTTTACAGTAATGGACTCTATTTGATCCCAGGCTCATATTGTATAGAGCATAACATATTTTAGTAATTCCTTCAAATTCCGCTGTCCTACCTACCCAAAGGCCTTCTCGAACATATCCAGAGGGACCTCGCCATCCAAACTATCCTGGCCATCCACTACGAACAGGTGCATGGCCAATGGCTGCTCGCCTGGCTCGCATCCTCTACCGTTCCCACAACACTTTCAGGCATCATCAAGTAGCCAGATTTCACAGATCCACGACAGTAATTCTGCTTTGCCTTCATGGTGGCGAACGTCTGGTACGGGTAAAACTTATGACCAAAGATCTCATCTACCTCCTTTTTGCTGAAAATGAAATCATTTGATGCTTACTATCAAGACAATTCAATTGAAAAAAAAGTCTACCAAGATAGGTTATAGTGAGGACATCATACATTACCATTTAAGGGCAGTATGAGGATTTAATGTAGCATGCCATTGCTGCAGTACTTGTGATTATATTCGCCAGTTATGTGTTCAAGCATCATGCAAACCATATCAGTTCATACATTCTCATGAATGAAACACAGTCATTGATTAATACTCCCTCAAAATATTACCATAACCATCATAACACTATTGTATCTGGAAAGGGTTAATATCAGGTCGGTGTGTACACACAGAAAGCAAGGGTTACAAATAAACTCATTTAAACCTTTGAGGGCGACCAAAAATTGGTATAGTTAGCTGGGAGGGCGAGCCTTTTAGCAGGAATTTTCCCTAAGGACGAGGCTTTGATAATTCCTATAGAGTTATGATGACTATAGTCGATCCTCGCCCTGCCATGGCATCATGGAACTAGTATATTTATGGATTTATTGTCGTTTGGCTGTCCCCTGTGACTATCATTACATTTTATCTTTAATTGCTGTTGGTCCTAAAGTATGCAAGCCGGGCTCACCAAATGTCATGGCCATGGGAGCACTTAGCAGTGTGCATCCAGGGTCCAGTTCATGGGTGCCGTCCTTTTGCTTGGTGGGGGAGTTGGGGGGGGGGGGGAGGTAGCACAGGGTTTAGTCGAGAGTTACCATCAATGCGCGTTTTCTATTCTATAAATATGAATAATAGTGGATCAACAAGGGAAAAGGGACCTCCGCGGGGGATTTTTAGTTCCAACTTTGGCCACTAGGGGGCTCCATTTAGCCAACAACCTTCAAAATATCATAAAAATTGTTCTATACTACTTTTTGATGGAGAATACAAAAAGCCACTTTAGAAAATTCCAACTTTAGTGAAAACCTTCCATATTTGGAATGTAAAAAGACCGTTTTTGGGGCAGAATTAGTGTTTTTGCACTTGTTGGTTGCCATGGAAACATAATTTTCATTCTAAATTGAATTTTCCAAGAAATTAATGATTACAGGCCCCACAAAGATGTCTAGGCTGAAAACAGAATGTAAATCCCATTTTAAGATTAAAAGCTGTGACCAAATGTTTGAAAAAGTTTGGATATTTGGGAATTTTCGTAATTATGCTAATTTGATAGAGATTATCTCTAAAACGAAGTAAGATAGAGCTTATTGGCATTTGAGATTGGGCAGTGCCTACACATATTCAGGGAGCCAGTTCTCACAAACTAGAAGTGGCACCTGCTAATGAAATATATCACTGGAAAGCTAATGACCTCAATTTTATAATTGAGTTTAACCTTTGGAGGACCCTTTTCCCTCAACTGTCCGCTTTTATTATATCAACAGGCTTCTAATACTGAGACGCCACCGCCACTAGGTGTGATTGCACTAATTGATTGTGTGGGTGGTGGGATGTATGTGACAATGCGGCGGTTCAGTTTCAGTGTTTGAGTCATGTGTTATTGCTGAGGTGGGGTGGGCAGCAGGTTCTATAGAAATATGCCGGCGGTTGAATGGCAATTGTGATTGACGCTAGAGTTCAGTCATGAATGATTAGTATTACGAAGTTTACGTTATCTTATTATGTGGGAGTGTCAGAATGTCTGTGTTATGTATTATTGCTCAGGTGGGGTGGGCGGCAGGTTGTATAGAAATATGCCGGAGATTGAATGGCAATTGTGGTTGACGGTAGAGTTCATAAATGAATAATTTTTGTGTTAGCTGGTTTATTTTATCACCGTTTTTTTCTAATTGTTGCGTGTTCACCAGACCGGAATGAGCGGTGCATAGTGGGAAAGCAATAGAGGTGTTGCAGCTATATCACTAGCCGTAACTTTGGAGAAATCTGTGTTGACCACCCATTCAGTAAGGCCGGTGGCTTTAGCGGATCATGATAATAGAGCTTTTAGTTGGATCATGATAATAGAGCTTTTAGTTACCTTTTGAAGGAGAAATCTAATGGTTCACTCAGCGCTCATTAAACCAATGTGTTGTTTGTCTCTTTGAGCTTACGGATTTCTGGTATAGCTGTACCATGACCGGAGCCATGGCTATGGCGCCGGTCAATAATGTCAATCATGAAAAATAGCAATGTTGTTACACTCATACTCAACCAGATCCAAGATGTTTATGGATCTAGGTTTTGCTTCATTTACCTTGTTTCAAATAAACATGTGTTTTAGGTTATAAAACTATATGAGAAAGACATATCCCCATATACATGCGTTAGCATGCATTATGGTAACTATCATTCCTAGAGGGCCGTTCTAATACCCGGAGGTTGATGGAATTATACCTCCTTACAGTAATATCATATGTAGATGTAATTCCAAGGTACTGGTGGTGCAGTCAGTGAGTGCATGTCCGCCCATTAATTGTCACTACTGAGGTGGGAGCTACACTGCAGGGAAACAGTTATAGCTCAAAATAGCCAACACCTTTTTACACAATTCCAAAAGAATGTTATCCAACAACATTTATTCTAGCTATTGGCGAGGGCCCCGGAGGGCCCAAGTTATTCCAGTATGTCTAAATCACCTGCAGTAATTATATGTTTTTGTCACACATGAATAACATAGTAGTTATTGTCATATCAAGTAGAATAAGGTACCTACCAATTCTGCCGAATCAGGAGAGTCCATGTGTGTAAAATCCAAACGAAATCAAACAAGATTAACCCCGTTTCTGTTTAGATAGACCCAGCAAATTAGTTTGACTTAGTTTCTGGAACGTGCACTTTGTGTGACTGTTGTCCTATGGAACTAATTGACACAATATGACACCATACCCCATAGGACAAGAAGTGGCCCATACTCACACATATTCACAGAAATTCACACATATTCACACAGCATCATGTACCATGGCACAAAAATGTTTCCGACCATAAACACTTTTTTGATTTTTTCTTTTAAAAAGAAAGGAAAGTCTGTTTAGTTTGTAATACTCATTATATTTAGAAGTTGGCATAGGGTACCATAGCAGAAATCTGTTAACTCCCTGCTGTATATATGGGCATACTATCTCATTTAACAAGATTCCTACCATGGTAGTGTTGGCCTGGAAGGCGTTTCACCGTATCATACGGAGGGTCCGTATGTTACATAATTGCGTTTCTGTTCATAATTGCGTTTCTGCTCAAGGAGCCGTATGTAGAAAAAAAAGATATGGAGGGCCGTATGTACATACGGCCGGCCGTATGTACATATGGCCATAATTGCGTTTCAGCTCAACATGTGGAGCACATAAATTCCGTATCTTTGGCGTATTTGGAGCTAAGAATACGGAGGGGTAGGGGGGGTGGTGGTATGTCAAAAATTGCATTAAAAGGCATATATGTAGGGCCGTATGTTATAAATAGGTTCCGCATGTTGGTAGTAGTGGATGTGAGGAGTTGGTGTTGGACGTGAGGAGCTGGTGTTGGATGTGAGGAGATGGTTTTGGACGTGAGGAGATGGTGTTGGACGTGAGGAGATGGTGTTGGATGTGAGGAGATGGTTTTGGACGTGAGGAGATGGTGTTGGACGTGAGGAGATGGTGTTGGACGTGAGGAGATGGTGTTGGACGTGAGGAGATGGTGTTGGACGTGAGGAGATAGTGTTGGATGTGAAGAGATGGTGTTGGACGTGAGGAGATGGTGTTGGACGTGAGGAGATGGTGTTGGACGTGAGGAGATAGTACAGCATTTTGAGGACCATCAAATGTTTTTTTTATCATCATCCTCATCATCATCATCATCACCCTCAGCCACGCTTATCTCCTCCTCGGTCTACTTATCTTCATTATCGTTTTGGACTTATTGTGTAGCACATTGAGGCTTTTCTCCTGTGTGGTACTCCCATTGGTATAGCAATTATATTACTTGCAGTGGCGACTGTTGAGTGCTATTTAGGCTTGACCTCTCCTGTCTTTTCCCTTACCTCTCCTGTCTTTTCCCTTACCTCTCCTGTCTTTTCCCTTACCTCTCCTGTCTCTTGCCTGACCTCTCAGGACTGTCTATTCCCCGACCTCTCCTGTCTCTTGCCCGACCTATCCTGTCTTTTCCCTTACCTCTCCTGTCTCTTTCCGACCTGTCCTGTCTATTATCTTACCTCTCGTGTCTCTTGTCCGACCTCTCCTGTCTCTTACCTGACACTTCCAAACATACGGACCCTATAAATACCCTCCCCAGCCTAGCTCCGTATGTGTGTAAATATCATGACGTCACAGAGGGAATTCCCTGGGGGTTTCCCGGAATGTAGACTGGTTTTTGCACATTTTTCTAATTGAGACAGGTGACCATGTCCGTATGTTTGGAGGGCCGTATGTTTGATGCCGTATGTTGTGTCTTTAACATAAAAGATACGGATGGTATGCGGAGGGTCAACTGAAACAAAAAAACTACTTTTGGTGCATTTTGTCCGTATCTTTTCCGTATGTTACCTCCGCATGTTAGGTAATAATACAACATACGGTGAAACGCCTTCCTGATGAAGTTATGTACAATTCATGCCAATTATCAGCTGTATACACATGTAACTAAAGGTCAGACCTTTATCCAAACAAGATTACTGAGAACGGAGAATACACTTCTTGTCCCAATCAATCACTACCACCGACTGGCCTTGACAGGGCCTGCTGCTGTATCTAGTACCATGGTTACCCTGGGCTCTGGCCAATCAGAGGGCAGGGAATTTTAGACAGTGACCACACTTCCTGTGTCAACAAGGGCTCACTCTCACATCAGAGTATTGGTATGGCCATTGTTTAATAATATCTCCAAACAGATATTTGGACAGGATAGCAGGATAGGTCTGGGATTGACACCTCTAGCTTTTGATGAATGTTAAGCTAGTTGTTGCACATAAGTGAATCTTTATGTGTTTAGTGGTGTGGGTACTGGTTAGTGGTTTCAACTTAAATGTCTCATCAGGAAGGCGTTTCACCGTATCATATGGAGGGGCCGTATGTGTCTTTTTTGCGTTTCAGTTCATTTTTGCGTTTCAGCTCAACATGTCCGCATCTTACGGAAAAAGATACGGCCGCCGTATGTACATACGGCCGGCCGTATGTACATACCGCGATAATTGCGTTTCAGCTCAACATGCGGCGCATTTAGTACAAGATATACGGAGGGGTAGGGGGGGGGGGTGCTATGTCAAAAAATGCACATATACCCTGTTTTTTAGGGCCGTATGTGTCTTTTGTGTGCCGTATGTGACTTTTGCTCCGTATGTGTCCAACTTCTACCTTTATGATCAAAGAAAAAAAATAAATATATATTGACTTTCAAAGAAATTATACAAAGAAATGTCTTTTCTTCTGTAACTCTGTAAATAATGGCCCTACAGAGCTAAAACTCTGCGTATAGACTCCTTGTGTATAAACGCTGGTAGACAATAGCCATCACAGTACAGAGCTGGCATATCTCATAGTCTATCGAAGACCCTGACTTATTCTCAACTTGTTTACAACATTTCGGCAAAAGGGGGCGGTTCTAACGAGATCACCATGGCAACAGCGCCTTCTGATAGGACCGGTACCCCTCTGAGAAACTATGTATCAAAACATGGAGCGGTTCTAACAAGCGCGGACCTGTTAGGTCTTACACCCAGGTCCGTGCTCTGGGTACATATACATACCTGCAACACTGTGGTATTCGTGGGCCAGCGAGAACGCCTTCAACACTTGCTTAGTCAACGTCGCGCCGGAGTTCCCTCCACTGCACGACAACGTTGTTGTCTTGTCACTCGTGACTAGACAACTTAACAAGCCCAGAAGGAAGTTTTCTACATTTACTGCTGCTTGAGCGACATCGTTGGACCCCGACGTTGGATTACGCCGTTGGACACCCCCGTGGGACACCATCGATGGACACCAACGTGGGACACCAACGCTGGACCACACAAGCTCGCTGGCATCAGCAGTCGTGACTGCCTTGTCAAGGCCCCCACCTACCAGGTTCCGCTAGCACCTGGTTGGGCTCCACGACGGGAAGGAAGGAAGAGATGTCGACAGTGCTGCATGAGATGGAGCTATAGTGCAGCTTGCACTTACTCCTCTCTCCCACTACCGCCCTCCATGGGATCACAGACTGGTAGATCTGCTACCAGGCCTGCCCACCCCACAACCCTTTGACCCTTCCTTTTCCCTAGCCCAAATATTACTCCTCCAGTACCCCCCTTCCCTTCACATAGCTGGGGAGTATCACTTGTTGGTGATTCTCTTCCAGATTCCCTTTCCCTCTATTTGTGTGTCTTCTATCTCTCCTCCCGTGTTCTCCCAAGAATCCCTCTTGGTGTGTGAACCTTTTAATTCTTTACCTGTTACCCCCTGTACTGTGTCTCTCCTTGGGTGTTGGGTGTTGGAAGACCCTTGGAGAGTGTTTGTCCTAGTTAAGCTCAAGTTGTAACATGTCCCCCGTCCGGTAGGTGTAGGTGTCGGGCCAAGGTGTTTCAACCGAAGCCGTCCCCCTTGTTTTCACCTGCCAGTGGCCTACCTCAGGCCTATGGCAGGTGGACGATAAGGGCAGCCGTAGGCTGTAGTTGTGTGTACCAGATAGCTAGCTGGATTCGACGGAGGGTCAGTACCCTTCAAAATTCAGGGACGCTATATTGGGTTAAGTGGATAGGAACACTAGTTAGCCTGCTTCTTCTACCTCTATCTATTTTTTGTACTTTAACCCTTTCCCTGCTGGCCTTGAAATATGTCATTTGGGACTTAACCACCAGCCCTATGCCATGGGAATATGCAACTCTGCAAGTATGTGCTCCCTGGGATAGTGGCTAAGGAGTGAAATAATTTGTATTGGAGACAGAATTTATACCTTTTTGACAAGGGGACGTAGTATTAATGTTAAATATTTTTGGATTGATTCAAAAATTATTATTCTTTGTTTCATAGCAGGAGCTGCAATTTAGTGGTATTGATGGCCTAGGGTATCAATTTTGCTGCCCTATGGCAGCAGCGGTTTTTCAAGGGTATTTTAGATGCTGCCCAGAGGCAGCAGCGGCCCTTAAAGGGTTAATAAAAATAGATTAGCTAGCTGCTATAAGTTATATTTCTCCGTCAAGAAATATTCCTACACTACTACTACTACTACTACTACTTCTACATCAAGTACCACTACTTGATACTACTACGACTACTCCACCTTCACCACTTCAAGGACATCAACAACTGTCTATATGGTTTACAGTCTAACTGGTTTTTTGGTGTAAGTTGACTCCTCCCCCCCCCCCTCCACACTCTAAAATAGGCCAAAAGACCACGGGTCACGGCCAAATTTTTCAGGAGTTTGGAGGATATTTCTGAGGAGGTGAACACACCAAGATACCCACTTTTATGAGCCTATTCCCTCATAATCAAATGATGTATGGTCCGATATACCCCCAGTGAACTATGCTATGTGCCCCATGTCACTAGGTATCAAAACCATGTTTGAATAAAGGTTTTATCCAGTCTTTTTCATCATAATTCCATATGATACACAATTCTGGGCCTGTCTTCATTGCGAGTCAGAAAAAGGGTCGGTCCTAACACAGCAGTGGGAGTCATAGCAACGGCGTTAGAGTCGTCCGCTTTCCTCCCGCCACAGCGTGGCACCTCGTAAGAACCGGCCTCTTTTTGTCCTCGGTAGTCCCGAGATTTTCTGCAGGGGAAATATACTAAAAACGCTCTCCTGGCCGAACCGCTGTAGATACAGCTTACATTTAAAGACCTAGGGATAGTCCATCGACATATCTATCTGCTCATGTCAAAATCATCCCGAAATTCATAATACTTTTTTATATATCGAGATTTTAGTTTTTCTGCTAAAACTAACATTTCTATCGATATATAGGTAACCAAAGGTCCCTGGGGAATAAAAATTGGCAAAAAGCTTAGTTTATTCATTGCCCACAAGGGACACATAAAACGATTAACATGGTATAGGGCGTTCTTCACGGTACCTTCGTGACATACCCAATGTATTATATCAAAATACAGGGGCGCGCCGCTATATTTTAAGAAACCTCGTAAGTTAGCAAATATTGCATTCACAGAAACTGTTCTATGACCCACGGTTAGCCCATGAACAGGGCTTTTCTGTGATATCAAATTTATAACTGAAGTCCTATTGGTTCTGGTTTTATTTCACATATAGTGTTTGACGTATAACTGACATTCTCTCTCATATAAATGAAACGAAATGGCCCAATGTGCCAAAATTTTGTGAAAAGTCTAGTTTAGTCCTGCCGTATCCAGGGAAAATAACACGGAAACCCTACGGGCACTATTTCAAGAATTCTTATAACCAGCCTTGTCATACGTGTATAACACAATCAAGGCGCGTACTGCTAACGCTCTTTGCCCGGGTACATTCTGGTCCAAAAGTGTCCGCAAGGCACTCAGACACTCTTCAGACAGTACACTACCAGTACCCAAAAGGGGCATGAATTTTGTTTAAGGATTCCACACTATATATATCTACATATATTGTGACCTTGGATTGAAAATCATATAAACTAGGTATAGTACAGTGAGGGTTATTACTTCAGCCCAAATGGGTGACAGTATCCCCCCTCCGGGCAACGGCCAAGCCAGCCCAACAGGATCTCACACCTCTGCTGGAGGTAGATCCAGTAGAAATAGCACACTCGGCCGGGAATATGTCTCTCCCTCAGCCGCGAAAAAGAAAAGAATGCGCGACCAAGCGCTGCAGAAAGTCGGAGACATGCTAGACCAGGCCATGGCCTCTCACAACATGTCAGCAATCTCAGAAGAGGTAGACTTGAATATATCACCGGCATGATATGTCAGGAGTAGTATATAGGAGCATATTCAGCGCGTAGTAAACGGGTGCATCTAGGTCAGTTGACACTTGCAGAACGGAAGTGACCTCTGTCAACCAATCAGAAGCTTCTAAATGACAGGAAGTGACGTCATCAGAGGTCATGACATACTTTACAAGCTTCTGATTGGCTAGTACAATGTCAACATGACCTACTTCACTTGTACACGTGTTGAAGACCACGTGCTTATAATAAATGTCAACAATGACACGTGTTTAAGACCACGTGGTTGAAATAAATGTCAACAATGACATTGAGTAATGCCGTCACATGCTAAAGACAAACACAAGGCAAGAAATATTATTTTGGTTACTTTATTCACATTTTATACTTTGTACAGTTCTTGCACACAAACAAGTCATGACCATTCCCTGCAATGTTACACATGATGCAGAAAGAACGATTGGTTGTGAAACCTTTCTGGCCTTTCCAAGAAACACCTCGAGTATTCCAAGTACTCACCCAACCAGTCCCCATCTTCACAATTTTAGATAGTTTCACATCAAACAATGACTGAGCTAGAAAGTATTCGCGATTGTTTCTCACACCTGGAGTCAGGGCATTCAAGTAATCAGTTTTGAAACTGACTTCATACGAGAAATGCTGTAACACGGCTGTGAGAGACAAAGCTTTCAACTCTAGAGTAGCTTGCAGACACGTGAAACACACATTGTAAGCGATATCTGAAGGGTTCATCGGAACATTACACCTACAGAATGCGCCTATAATAGGTGATTCACGTAACACTTCGTTGAACTCCATGAAGCTCTTGAAACTCCCTAGAGTGTATCTAGCATAGTGTCTGGGGCAAGTCAGAGAGTTATGCATTTGATACACAGCAATGGTGAAATCTGCAACGAATATAGGCAGATTCAATGTGGATTGCTCTATACACTGAGTGTATGCATCCCAGAAAGCTTCATGGAAATCTCTGTACACATGTATACTGGAAAAACAGCGCTCAACAACATCAGGTAAGGTTCCTCTAAAATAGCTAATATTATTTACAGGTATGAACTCCCAGAAGAAATGACCTCTACAACCACAAGTCAAAGCTGTGTCGAAGTTACGAGGTGACACTGGTTTTACATGAGTTGTAATGCGTGGGGGTGTATGAACATTTTTCTCACTTTCACGTGGTGAGAGAGTTGGTGCTGAAGCATCAAGTCTAGAACTACAACTACCATATATAGAACTGTACATACTGACAGAGTCAAGGATATCGTCTATTTTTGACGTCAACTTGCTGTCAGCCATTGTATATATTTCTTGACACTAATCAGAAAAAAATAATTTTCTCTGATGAATTTGACGGACAAAGAGAGTTTAGTAAAGTAGTCTGAAATCAGTCAGTGGCGTCTTTGTAACAACTCTCTTTTCACGCCTGCTTTTTATTTTTTGGTGTGATACAGTTCACTTTTTTTTTGTTATTTTACGAGCTTTTTTTTAGCGATATAGTTCACTAGGAGAGAAATTGAGGTGAAACATTCGGAGAGAAATTGGATAATTTCCTCGAATGTTCAACTATAATTTCTCTCTCTTTCTCTTTATAGAAGCTGTATTATTTACATTTTTATGAAAATTTTTCATGAAAATTTTTCTCTTTTCTTCTTTTTTTTTTACTATATAGTTAGTACTACTTAATTTCCAATTATGGAAATTTTTTCTTTTTCTTCACAGAAAATTTTCCTTTACTCCTTCTTTTTTTTTACTATATAGTTAGTACTACTTAATTTCCATTTGTGGAAATTTTCTTTTCTTCACAGAAAATTTTCCTTTTTTCTCTTTAACTATTTTCTCTTTTCTTTTTTACTGTAGGAAAATACTGTTAGTTTTTTTACTTTTTTTGAGTGATACAACTCACTTGTCTTTATCACACACAAACACAAACACACACACACACACACACACACACACAAACACACACAGAAAGAGAGAGTCATATATCTAAAGGTTCAGTGCTGACACCATCTTCACATACTATTCTCTTAATGTACTGGTAATTTAGACCTTGCTTGTTCTGAGAGTATGTAGTGACGTGATGGTCTATAACTCTGAAACCTCTGTTTGTCACTACATGAGTCTTTTCTGTTTTCAAAACGTTCTGATAATTTGTCTCAGTAAGATTATTCTGCCTCTGGATAACTCCTTTGCAACTAGTCTTATTCCCTGTCTCACTGACACACATGTAACATTTAGGGTTCAAAGATGTCATAGCGTCTCCTTCCCACTCTATCTTGAACAGACCTGGAGTTCGCTTGTCAAACACCAGGCGGCGATAGCAACACGGTGGTTGTACCCATGGGTAGTTGTGTGTTCTGCATTGAATGTACGTCTCTCTATGTTCGGGATTATCACAAGATTCAGAAGGTAACCACTTGTGGCGCTCTCTGAAGTATTGCTCACGCATATCAGGTTTGACAGCTTCGTCTAAATTCTTTTTAGACAATGCAAAATAAAAACTGTCAGTGTCCATTTCACACATTTCAAAGTCTTTTGAGTCAATGAACTTCAACAAGAAGTCGTAGTAGAACGCTAACATTTTCAGTTTAGCATACTGGTATACCATGAACCCAATCTGAACAGGTAAGTCGTATGTGATACTAGTCGGGAGAGATGACATTTCTACAGTGTTCTCACTGATGTCATGCACTTGTTGTACTGACCAGTGCAGACAATGTCGACTAGCAAAATCTGGACTTACATATTTAGTATTCAAGAAATTCTGCTTGTTACATATAGTCTTACCATATGAACTGTTACCTAACAGTTTATACAAGTCAGACAAGATCTTGCAGTCAACATTCTCATCTCCTTTCCGTCTAGCTGCTGTCACTTCTTGCACAAAAGGTCTGAAAGTTTCTTCAGGTGTGTATTGAACTAACAAGTGCACTTTGCTAACTACTAAACCTTTCTCTAGATACCACTTAAGTAACGGAGTACCTAGTAGAAGACCTGATCCATGGAAACTACCTATCAACTGTCTCTGAGGTTGGCGCAGTTTCCCTACACTTTCTAGATAACTTTTCATATGGTCACCTACATCTTCTTTGCTGACAAGAATGTTCTTGAAAACGGGTGTCATTTCAGCAAAATATGGTTTGAGATGTTCAGGTGTGTGAATATCTACTTGAATCAACCCAAACACTGAACCACTTTTCACACCTTCTATTATCTCAGCTTGACTCATCTTACCAGCTGAAGACGGTCTATTAACACTCCATTCAGGTTTCAGTTTCAAACACTGAGTGTTTTTTCGTAATTTGATCCACTGACATTCATATTGTTCTACTACTGTGTAACCTAAACTTTTCAGATACAGAGTTACAGCAGCTGTTTTAGTAGAACGCTCTTCTATCCATTCCCGACCCTTCGTACTAGTCATCAATGTCTTGTTGATCTGACATGTATGACCATGCCAATAGCAACCGTGGAACTGATATATCAATTTACGATCAGGGACTATCCCATCTACTCTTATACGCTGACTACCTACACTGACTTCACCATAGTTGTATTGATGTAAAATAGGTACTTTGTCTACTATAGCTCTGTAACGGAGCCATTCTACAGCTGAGTAACTGATTTGCTGACTGAGAACAGGCTTGAAATCATCTTCGTGACGTCTCACTACATAGAAACCTGTACAATGAGCTTCACCCATACATTTCAAGTACAAACTATTTGCATCTACTCCTAAAATGTGATCACACTTTTTACTCTCAACTCCATACTTACGCTCTCTTATTCTAGTTATACCACTACGATGGTGTCTGTGGAATATTATAGCAGGTCCACCAACTAAATTCTTTCTCAGTAAGTTGTGGACTTCTTTTTCATGATGTGAAAAGAGAACATAAGGTGTCGCATTCAACTCAGTGTTCTGAAAGAGGAACTTCAAAGTCAAACCTGGAAGTGTCAAACCATCTTTGAACATGTCGACACTCCTTTCTATGAAGAACTTGCTATGTTCATTTATAGCTCTGACAAATGGAGCTACATCTAAATTGTTATAGTACACTAAGTAGTCTTTCATTGTTTTCATTTTTTCTTTCACCCACACTTCTTTACAGCTTCTATACTCAGCTTGAGTTATACCTTTCCCAGTCAGAGAGCTATAGAAACTTCTCCTAGGTGGGAGAGTTGTGTTATCTAATTTTCGGACATTGTCCATCCACTCATAAGGAAAAAAACCTTTCTCTGTGTCTTTCAAAAAAGCTTTCAAATAACTAGCGTAATTATAACCTGGAGCTAGATAGTTCACCATGTCTAAGAAGATTAAGTGCTCAGTGTATACAGCAATGTACTGGTTGCACCTTTTTATAGTTGTCATAGGTTTCTTTTCTCTTTCTGAGAAGAAAGTGTGGAAGCTTCTCTTTATTAGATTTAAGTCATATCGACCTGAGTTAAAACCTACTACAGGTACTCTGTTCATATAAGCTGTCAGAGCTTGTTTAGCTCTGACGACAGGTGATAAATTATACTTACTTTTCTCTAACTTAGCAGCTTTCAAAGCTGCACTCTCTAACCTTTCCTCTTCAGCTTGCAGAGCATCTAGCTGATCTGTCACTACTTTAAAACGCTCTCTGACACATTCACCTATTTTACAAGCTAACATATCTATGTACCCTAATACACGACTGACTAAGTCATCATTTTCCCTGTTACTCTCTCTGACAAAACACACTGGTTCTGTATACCCTGGAAAGTCACTAGCTACACTAGCAGACAGTGGTACATGATCTAACTCAAAAGTTGTGTTACAACTTTTCTCACCGTTCTTTACAAAATAACTTTCAAAGTCGAAAGCAATCTTATATGGGTATATCTTTAAGTGAGCAGGTGTATGTACACCTAGCTCACTCAACTTCTGAAATATAGTTCTACTAGGTTTGTACACACCTCCTTTGTATATAAATCGTACTTTAGTACAGTCTTTTGTTACAGCAGTGTGTCTCTTCAAGTTGTAATTAGAAGAGAATGCTTTGTAACATTTTTCACAACTGTACACGCGCCCATATTTACACATGTCTACTATCAGACTCAAGTGGTTGCGGTACATGTTGAGATTCAAGACTTTCTTGCTACTACAAAGCTTGCTACGCACTACAGTCACTTTATTAGTACTAGACAGCTTGAACACTCGTATGTCTATTTTGAATACTTTCTCTAATCTATCTAAATCACTTAAGAGAATACCTTTGAACTTTTTCTGACAAGTGTCTGGATAAGCTTCTTTGAAAAGCTCTACAGTTCTATCTAATGTTTTATACAAGTGGTGTGACAAGCATCTAAAGAAACACAAGTTGTCTCTGTACACTCTCTTACTGTAAGAGTCTCGGTGGAAGTGTAACATACCTCTTTTCCTGAAACTAGGAGGGACACTCTCTAACTTACCTAAGAACACATTTGTAGGTCTAATATAAGTCAGATTCACATTCACATTACCTACTACTGTCCACTTTGTGTCAGGTCTACTTGTGTCAACTTTCACTTTACTTTTCAATAGATCTATGCAACTTTCAAAGCTCTCAGAGTTCTTAACTAAGAAGTAAGGGTCTTGATGGTCTTCACTGTCATAAAAAACTGAAGAGTTGTTAGCTGAAGCATGAAAATACATGACTCTTTGCTCAGCGTCTTCAGTGCAAGTCAAAATTCGACCAAAAGACACAGCTACTCTATAACTGTATAACTGGTTCTCATGTATAGCTCTGAGAGCTGTCACTATCTCACTCACTCCTTGATCAGATTCAAAAGTAGTTAATCTGACGTTATATATAGCTTGTACACAACCTAACACAACTAAACCTTGACCTATCGATCTGAAATTTGATTTGTAATATTCTAAGAAAAGAGAGTTTTTCTCAATCTCTTCAGGTAAAACTGTTTCACTAGAGAAGACTTCTCTCAAGCAAGTCTCTGAAGTACACAAGTTCTTACTACTGTTATGTATAGTAACTTGTCTAGGAATTCTAGGTGCATTACACCGAATACAACTGATAGTATTCACGTGTCTATGCATTTTAAAAACTCTTCAGATATACACTCTCTCCTTCTTTTTTTTCTTTCCTTTTTTCCACTAAAACATACTGACTAACAAACAAGCAGACAGACAGACAGACAGACAGACAGACAGACAGACAGACAGATAATGCAAAGAATTTACAGCCCTATCAATACAGTGTTGAGGAACCTTACAACTGATGTAATTTAATTGTTGAGCACTCACCTAATCAGTCTCATCGCAAGTGGTAACACCTCTGTAAAAGTTCTTGTCACTCTCCAGCATCGGCCCAACACGTTCCAGTATGTCTTTGATCGTGTTGACAGTCACTGTGTACCCACAGTGTATTGGGCTTGTTGTTGCTCGACCTGCCGGCAGCGCTTTATCCATTTCTTCCACGTACGACGACGTTCCGATGTGGATCTTAGGTTGTCCCCTGTAGAGGTTGACTAACACACCTGTGTGTTTGACAGGGTTGTCTAAGTAGTTCAGATAGTTCTGGACTGCTGGCGCTCCTTTCTTGGCTTCTTCTTTAATCCTGTCATAGTTCTCTATGATAGATTTGCTCTGGTAGAAGAGCCCTCTGAAGTCGTTTGCCCGTAAGTTGACGCGCCTCTCGTAAGGCTTGTTCAAATATTGCCTTATTGAGACGCCACTGATGAAGGGGAGCTTGTATACTTCAAGCAGCGTGCATGTATCCCCAGGTGGGTAGAAGAGTTGGTCAGGAACAATGCTACCTTCGGCTTGTTGAGATGGGAAACCAAACCGACTAGGCCACTTCTCACCAGTCAAAGGGACTATGCGGAAGTTAGCCAGCTTAGACCCAACTTTCTTGGATCCATTCCTCGGCGGAAGCGGTGTCACAACAGCAGTAGCAACCGTAGATTGGGAAGTAACACTTCCCACACCAGCCTTTGCAGCACGTGCAGCAGCTGCAGCTACAGTAGCCACACTCTTGGTGTACTTTCGCTTCTTTTTTTTTTCAACAACTGCTTCTGGCTGAATCTGTGGAGATGGACCTCTTTTAGTAGCAGTCGTCACGCCTTTGGGAGGATTCACTTCACCACTTGTGTCACCTACTACTCTTGAGTAGTACTCATCCGTGACTACTGTAGCTTCCCCGTTGATGACGACGACAGTGTCGGTCAAGCCAGGAGTGATGACGGCCCCGGCACTATCCCTCACTACAATGTCGGCTGGTACAGCTGTAGTGACAGGTGAGGAAGGTGGCGCACAGCGTCCTTCAGCTTCAGCTTTCTGGAACCACTCATCTAGTACTTCATTCAAGTCGTGCCCGATGATTTCACCTTCTTCTACTTCGTCCTCTGTCAAGTCGATGACGATTGGCGTACTGGGTCGAAGTATCTCATCACCAGTCAAGTCGATGATGACTGGAGGAGTAGCGGCAGTGGGAAGAGCTCCATTGCCTCGGCCCACGGGCATGACGTGTGACAGGGTCTGGTAAGTGAGGACATCTTGGGGTGGTTCAGGGTTGCTGAAGCTTGTAGAGCTCAAAGCTGGTGCTGACGTAGATACATCACGGTCCAGTACGCCAGTGGAAGGAGCCAGCATGCAGTCCAGATCGTGATGTAACCCCAAGATAGCTGCACTCTGCTCTTCAGGTGTACTTGGACGATGAATCCACTGTACTTCATTGCTCACTGTAGGAGGTATCTCCACAGAAACGTCCAGAACTAAGTTCTTGCTCTTAGCTACTTTAGAACTCTTCTTAGAGCTCTTGTTGCCAGCAGACCGCATCCTAAACTAAAACAGTTAGTTTTGTAGAAGTTGAAAAGTAGAGGCAGCGTGTAGAGTGGCAAGTGTAGAGTAGAGTAGTCGTCACAGTTGAGCAGCTCAGGAGCGGTTTGATTTCAACTGAGCAAATCAAGGGGTATATATACTAATTTTACTGAGAACGATTGTCAAACGTTGTCACACGTTTGTTGAACGACAATAGACGAACATTTGACGTCTGACATTTTTTTCATATTTCATCTCTAATTGTTATTGTACGACAATTATACGCACATGTCACTATAGTAAAGCACTAGGCTGAGTTTAGATACAATGTATCTTTATCAACCACACTACATAAATAAGCACGGGATAACCCATAACAGACTGGTGCTTCTGCGGAGAGCAAAACAAAAAGTTGAAAAACAACAGTTGGAAATGTGAACTCTATTCAGATAGCACAGTGGCTGTCAGCTGGATGGGGCGTTGCAACATAAAAGGAACGTTCATGAATGCTGTATCTTATACTACACTTTTCAAGATGAAAAAATATAAATACAGTCTAAATTTTTTTTTAACTTATTATATGATTGACAAGTTTGAAGGTGAAGTTTACATTTTCTTCTTGACGTTTATTTGAAAGATTTTCGTTCAAGTGAGTTAATTTGTGAACACTACTTTTCTAGAGAGGGTGGGGGAAACGATTAGTGTACGTTGAAAACAACCGGCTGTGATCAGATTCAAACTGAGCAGCTCTGAGACAACATGTCCAGTGCAGCTTGTACACCTCTACCGATTTCACTCAGCACTAAACACAGGCGGTCAGTTTGGGAGTTCATTTCAGACGTCAAGAGTGGAGTAGAGACTGGTGAGGAAAAGCAGTTGTTCAGATATTGTCCTGAAGAGTACATCAGAGATAGTTACATACCTCCAAATTTAGATTTTTCAAATTGTTTTCTGCATAACAACACGACTCCCATAAATGCTAGTAGTCCTTCTCTCAAGAAGTTCATAACTAGTTCTACTGGGAAAGCTACTCAATCTGAAGTAGTGAGTAACGTGTTACTGCTAGTTTCTAAGTTACAACACAGTGTAACTTCTCATAGTGTAGTAGCTTCAGCTATCAACTTTCAAAAATGTAGGACGAAACCTTACTTCAAAATTAATCAGCTCGAATCACACCAGCTGGGAAATTCTGTGTTCATCTCTACGAGTATGGTACATGGCTTAATCAAGCACACAGTATCAGCTCCTGACAAGATAACACGTGCTAAATACTCTTCAGATCGGTTTTTGTATGAAAGAGCATACAAGACTGAGATTGGACACAATGCAAACGGGTGTTGTCACGTTGTAAGAGTAGTTGTACAACGTTGTCAAAACCCTACTCTACTGTGCCAAGGAGTCTTGTATGAACTGGTGACAGCCTTTCCAACTCAATCCTTCTCCCCTAACTGATGAAAAAAAAACCTTGACCAATAGTCTATTAGATGCTTCACAAAAAAAATAAAAAAAGTGAAAAAAAGGTATAGGTGTACTAACAAACTAACTCTGGTCTCTCATATATTGAGAGACCCCCCTTCAAACTGTCACTCTACTTCTTAAAAATTTTACATGCACACTGTGTTTTAAACGGTTAGTTGTCAAGTCATAAATCACTCAGAGTATATAGGGTCGTGTAAGTGCACTCACTCATTCAAACGACCTTTCAACGTCATCATGAAGACAGCTCACGACCTCTACACGCTAGTTAAAGCTAGATACCCTGAAGACGAGTTAGTATTACAGTATGTGTGTGAAAGAAAAGAGTCTGTCACATGCACTGTAAAAACTTTACAGTACATTTTCAATCATTTCAAACAGACTTTAGAGCATAGGAAATGGTTGTATTACACTTGGGTTCTGCTAAGTGATAGCTTCAATGAGAGTGAAGCTAAATGTATAGACAAGTTGATAATGAAGCACGACTTGTCTAAGTTTTCAGCTGTAGAAGCTGTTGGATACGGGTGGAAGTTTGGCCGCCTTAAGAGTTCAAAACCTCTCAAGAACTCTGACCACCTTGCAATGTGGGAATCAGCGCTGAAACATCACTACGCAAACAACCCTCATCATCCTCAGTACCACTCTAATCAAGACATGCCGACACATTACTTGTTAGAGAGTATCATAGACATGCTAGGTTGTCGGCTTCAAAGGAACTTAGCAGGTCGTTCAGATTTGAAAGTAGAAGACATTTTCAAAATCCCAGATACGTATCTAGAACGTTACACTGAAGCAGACAGACACAGAGTTAAAACTTATTTAAGTCAGTGGGAGCGTGATATTACAACGTCCCCTCATCGTAGTGGTTTAGCGCTCAGAATGTTATTGTAAACACTCTGATAAAAAAGTGAAACGTTAGTGCATCGTATAGAGTTGGGTGGGGTGGGGGGTGTGTATAGTATTAGCATAGGGTGTATGGGGTGGGGGCACCCCTCTAGTGTGAAATGGATAGGGGGGCGAGGAGTTCGAACTCAGAACGTTTTGCATACTCTTTACACGATTTCCCTACGTATTCTAGTCTAAAGAGCTATATAAAAGCTCTCCCTTACCTACAACACCCCATACAACACTCTACCTACCTACCTGCCTGTCTACTCCTTCACACACTCACTCATCATGGCAGATTTCAATTTAGTAGTACCTGTATCATCATTCTTCAAAGGAGAGCCGTTAGGATACTTACCAGACGCTATGCTACTGAAAATAAGTAGTAAGTTGCCGACATCAGATTACATACGGTTAGGTTCATACCTCAAAGTGAACTTGAAGGACATGGGATATCTCAGTTGTGAGAGAAGTGTCATAACTCAAGCTAGAGAAATGTTCACTACTTGGTACCAGAAAAGTTGTACTACTAGGTGGAAGGAACTAGCAGACGCCTTGGAAGAATCTTACCGTATGGACCTCATCCAATTCTCACGTGAGTACATGGACAAGCATGACATGTGGGATGGCTTAGAGAGTGGAGACATGGAGTGGAAAGTGCAGAAATATTTCTCTCTTTTAGCTGAGCTCTGCCCTAGAGACTGGAAGACCATAGGGATCTACTTAGGGTTGACTTCTCATGAACTAGCTTTCATCTCTCAACCTGTGCCTTCTGACAGAACTGTCAAGAACCCTGTCTATGAAGTGCTGAGAGCTTGGAAGTACAACGAGACGTCTGAGCCTATGGCTCTGATGAAAGTGTTGCAAGACGACATGGGTCGCAGCGACGTCGCAATGTATGTTCAAGGGTTGTATGCAGCTGTACCCAAAGACATAAAAGTGAGCTGTGTCACTCCAGTGTTGACCACTCTCGTCTGATCACTGCACTAAGATGGACGTCTCTAGCACTGTGGAATCTGTTGAATTCGATCCTAGACTACAGTCACCTTTCACTATGCTAATAGCTGGACCTACATCGTGTGGTAAGAGTCGTCTAGTATTCGAAGTGATAAATAACGTGAAGACTCTCGTCACACCTGAAGTACACGATATAACTTACTGCTACAGCCAGTGGCAAGCAGAGTTTGAAAAGTTGAAAAGTGCAGGTGTGAAATTCAACGAAGGTCTTCTTACAAGAGATGAACTTTTCAACTCTAGTCGAGATACTAGTAAACACTCGATGCTCATCATAGACGACTTGTTAGACCCAGAATATGCACCTATAGCTAAAGACCTCTTCATCAAAGGTTCTCATCATATGAACATGAATGTAATATTCATTACTCAGAACTTATTCTTTGCTAACAAAGACTTCAGGACTCTCAGTTTGAACAGTCATTATCTAGTTATTTTTAAAAACCCTCGAGATATGAGTCAGATAAGTTATATATCTAGACAAGCTTTCCCAGCGCAACCATCTTTCTTGACTCAGGTATATAACAAAGAGACTACAGCTAAACACTCATACATAGTGTTGGACTGTAAGCAGAGCACACCTGACAACTTGCGAGTGAGGAACAGTATAACAACACCTTGGAACAGCGTAGTATTCATTCCTACTGGGAAAAAGCAGAAGAAATGAAGGGCAGTACTAAGAGTAAGCGTGCTGAGAGTCTTAAGCGCCTTCAGAGAAGTGCTTACTACCAAAAGTTAGTTTCTTTACGTCGTCATTACTCTCTGTTGAAACATATAGCTAAATGTAGTACTACAGACTGTCAACATTTAGTGAGAGGTCTCAGTGAAGAAGTGATCAGACTAATGAGTGTCATATGTGTCAATGTAATGAACAAAACCTTGACACCGAACTCAATTCACGCAGTCAAGAAGTTATCGCCGTACAAGAAACAGCTGAGAGCTATAACAAAACCTAAGATTACTGTCATAGCTAAGAGACGAATACTACAGCAGAAAGGTGGCTTCATAGGTGCACTACTGGGTGTAGCACTACCACTTATTACTAGTCTCATAGGATCAGCTGTCAAACGGTAGTCATGTCTTACACACGTATGGCTTTAGTGAGACCTGATTTAGTGGGTAGAAGCGACACCCCCATTTCTTCTACTACTAACACTGACCCGCTACCTAGTGCAACACTCGCGTCTTCTGCTCCAGCTGTGCTACCAGACCCTCAAACTCAGTTCTATGAGAGTCAACTAGTCAGAGAAAAACTATCCCCACACAGTAGTCTAGTGGAGATATTGAGTCACTTACAGAAAGAAGCAACTAGAGTATTGAATGACTCTCAGTTGAACACTAGTGAGAGACTCAGTAGATACAACCAGCTCATGACTAAATCTTCTATACTATACAAAAAAGCTAAAATTGTGAGTCGAGCTGCTTCTTCTATGAACCCTAGAAATATTACTCGACAACGTCACAAAAGAGGTAGGAGAGGGGAAGAAGCAGACGATGAAGCTACTTCAGGCGATGATGACGATATGTTTTCTACTACTAGTCATCAAACTCCAACTCCAAGTTTACCTGGTGCTAGTGGAGACGATGAATATGAGTCTCAAGAAGAAGAAGAAAGAGAAGAAGAAGACACAGGACCTATAGGTAGACAAGGTGTCATGGTGATGGATGCTTTAATTCAAAGGCGTGTACCTACTACTTATCAGAAGACTGCTATGAATCTGTATAGACACTTAGCAGACTCTGACAAAGGTAGAGGTACTATCAACTGGACTCCTAGTGGTGAACTAGTAGTGCACGGGCGGCGTATACAAGGGAGTAACATCATTGATCTACTAGGTGATGCAGCTCGGAAAAATAGTCTAACTAAGAAGCAACCTCCCATAGGACAAAAGTACTTCATCGCAGCTGTTAAAAGGTTGAACCCAGACCTCAAGTTCGTCAGAAACAAAGAATCTTTCAAGAGTGTTAGTTCTATGACTGGCTCCCCCTTCAGAAGACGTTCATATAGCGTAACACCAAAGCGTAAACGTAAAGCTAATACTGCACAGAGTGGTACTGGTATAACATCTCGTCAACTAGCAAAGTTATGGCGGACAAAGCTTTGAAGAAAGCTGTAGTAGATCGCTATACTTCAGTCAGAGAACCTGGAAGTTTCACTAGCGTGAGTAAATTGCGACACCATCACTTTAAGAAGACTGACTTAAAAAACATTGCTGAAGCTTTAGAAGATGTGGATGCTTACACTAGACACAAACCTTACAAGAGACGGTTCACAAGACACAAGACTCAGACTTGGGGTATAGATAGACAATGGCAGTTAGATCTTATTGACATGAGAGAGTCTTCACGTGAGAACAAAGGGTACCAGTATATTTTAGCTGGTATAGATGTCTTCTCAAGATATGGCTTTGCTCAACCTGTCAAGAGTAAGAAAGCTGTAGATGTATTAGAAGCTTACAAGAAAATGACTGAGAGTAGACAACCTGTTAAAATCCAGACTGACAAAGGAAAAGAATTTTTGAACCAAACTTTCAGAAGTCATCTAGAAGAAAAGGGTGTAAAATTGTTCACTGGAGAGAACGATGACGTGAAATGTGCTATAGCTGAACGATTTAACGCCACACTGCAAGGTAAGCTGTGGCGTTGCTTTGCTTACTTCAACAACTACAAGTGGACAGGCATACTTCAAGATCTAGTCCACTCTTACAATAGTACTGTGCATAAGACACTAGGTGCAGCTCCAGTCGACATCACAGACAAGAACTCTGATGCTCTGTTCTACAGGCTATATGAACAACCACCAGACAAGAGGACTGTGCCCAAGTTACTTTTGAAGAAAGGTTCTAAAGTGCGCATGCTTGCTAAGAAGCGCGCTTTCAACAGAGGTTACGAACCTAACTGGACTGAAGAAGTATACACTATAGATTCTGTCAAACCTAAAGGATACCAACTGAAAGATGAACTAGGAGAAGAGATAAAAGGAACTTTCTACCAGCCTGAAGTTCAAAAGGTCCATGTCCGTCAAGGGAAGAGGTACGACATAGAGGAAGTAGTGAAGTACAGAGGCTCAGGTCGTAAGCGTCAAGCATACGTCAAGTGGAAAGGTTACGGGGATAAGTTCAACACGTGGGAACCTGCTAAGAACGTGAAAAAATGGCGTTCACAATGACACTACCTCGTCTATGAAAGTTTTCCCAGACAACACTCTGACAACTTACAACACATTGTTACCTGAGTATGTATCTTCTAGTACTCCAATGGAGTGTGCTCTGCAAGAAATAATGTGTCCTACTAGTTGGTACAACGTAGAATGTGAGACATTGTTGTTCATAGAAGGTGAAACAGACTCAACTATACCCAAGAGCGTCATGAGTGCTAAAAGACTACAAGAAGCACTACATAAGCGAAGCTCAGACTTTTTTCCTTACACAGCGAACGATCCTGTGTTGAATAGGAAAAGTTCAAGTATACACGACAGCGTAGCTAAGAAGTGTCTACAGCGAGGTGTAGAGATCAAACGCTCTAAACAAGTACCAGTACGACAACCTACAGCGAGACTTAGTGTAGAATCAGACCCAAGCTCTGGAGAAGTAGCGCGACCTGCGCCGCCACCTAGTGTCGAATCAGACAGCGAAACCGAAACTGAACCAGACCCTTTAGCAGAAGTGCCGCCATCTGGTGCAGACAGTATCACTTACAGAATAGTACGCGGTTTGAACCCTGAGAACCGTGCGAGTGCAGCAGTCTCAGCTGTGAGAGATTCACTCAACTTAAATTACACAGAAAAAGCAGCATTCATAAACGGGCTTACTACTAGAGAGTCAGAAGTTTTGACTGAGGAAGAACTCAGAGTAGTGAAAATAGAATTAAAGTTGAAGTATTTAGATAAACTAGTCAACACTTTTCAATTCCCAGCAGTCCGGACATATACAGCTTTCTCTCTGCAAGGTGTATATCTACAAGACAACAGTGACTTCATAAATTATCTGAACAAGTGTATTAACAGGAAACACCCTAGTATCATCAAGAAACTGAGGACACACCACAAGAACAATAAATCTAACGTGTTCACATACAACAGGTATACAATGAAGTGTATTGTAGCTCTACCCCCTGATGTTGTGATACAACTACCAGTTAACTTAGGTGTGCAGTTAGGATTCGGAGGTGGAGTCTTCTTGATGAATAAAACTGAAAGTCAAGCTGTAGTAGACTTGAAGTTCAGAGCTCAGACTGTGTATGTATACTCTGATATAGTGAAACATAACATTGTTGGAGACAAGAGAGCACCTCTCTTGAGAGTTGTAAACATTAATCCACTGCTAGGTGACACACAGACTGTCACTTTCCAACCTTTGATGTACCAACCTGTGAGTAAGAGCAGCTTCAGACAGATCGCGATCTACTTAAGAGACAGCACAGGTCGTCCTATACCATTTGAACGTGGAGCAGTGACTGTAGTACTAGCTTTTAAGCCTATAAGCAACCACATATAGTAACAGTATGCTTCAGCGCTTTGGCCCACCTCCATACTTAGCCCCTAGAGGGGAGTATGGTGCTTACTATGCTAAATCTCAGTTTGGTCACGGTGTTCTACCAGCTTTCGGTGGAGTAGCTAGGCAACGTGGTCATGGTATTGGATCTATCATATCAGGATTACTGCGAGGAGCTGTCCCCCTTTTGAGCACTATTGGTCGTAAAGTTGCTAAGACAGCTGGCACAGCACTACTCTCTACAGGTGCAGGAGTACTTTCAGATGTCATGGCTGGAAAACCACTCAAGAAGAGTGTAAACAAACATGTCAGAGGTCAAAGCCAAGCTCTATTGAAGAGAGCTCATTCTTCAGCTCAGAACTACATAAACAGAGTGTCTCAACCGACTCCAGCCAAACGCCGTGCGACAGTCCGACGTGCAGGACGTACTAAGCAGCAGACAGGCAAAGGGCGCAAGAAGAAGAAGCAGAGTCGTGCTAGCAATAAAGCACTACTGTTCTAATCATGAGTCTGTTACATCCTCATGGCCAGACATGTGCTGTAGGAGAGTTAGATCTCCATGCAGTAGGAGTGACTCAAAAAGACATTCTGAAAAGTCAGACAGTCACTAAGACAACTAACAATGCTTTGACTGACCACACTGACTCTTTCGACTTTACTTTTGAGCCAACTACTCTGTACACAGATTTGAGTGAAGCAGAGTTGTACTTGGAAATAGAAGTTGTAGATGCTGCTGGGACACGTCTAGCAGTAGGTGACGAAGCTGCACCTGTGAACAACATAGGCCACTCCCTCTTCTCTTCTGTTCAACTGTTGATCAACGGAGAGAAAGTGACAGGGAACAATGAAGACTATGCACTGAAATCGACATTGTTAGACTTAGTAGGAACTGAAGTGAACGACAAGACTACTCGGTTGAAGGGTCTACAGAAGTGGATGATGGACACAGCTGGCCACATGGAAGGACGAGTTGCTGCTAACACGGGTTTCGTTGCTCGCCGGAAAGAGTTCAGTGCAAGACGGACTCACGGAGTCATCATCAGACCCCACATCGACCTCCTCAAGCAGTGCAAGCTCTTCCCTTCACATTGTGAGTTCAAGTTCATATATGAACGTAGCTCTCCAGCTTTCTACATGATGCAAGCTGCAGACTTAGACTTCAAAGTGAAGATCACTAAAGCTGAGATGAGCGTGCGCCAAGTGACTGTGAGAGACGAAGTAGCTGAAGTCCACAATAAAACAGTGATGAACCCTCAGTTCGGGCCATTCAACTACACTCTGACGAGGTGTCGAGTCACTAAACACACTCTAGACGGAGGGTCACAAGAGTACAGTTGGACTCAACCCGACACAAGCCAGATCCCGACCCGTGTCCTACTAGCTTTAGTCAAAGAGACTGCAGCGTCAGGCACTAAAAGCGAGAACCCGTTCAACTTCCAGAACTACTCAGTGAGAGAAGTAGGTCTGAAGTATGATGACCATAAATATGAAGTGAAGACTGACTTTGCTGCAGGGAACTGTGTGAAAGCTTACAGGAACTTGTTCAGAGAGACAGGTCTACTAGCTGTAGGTCAAGATTGTGGTCTCAGTTTAGAACAGTTCCAATCAGGGTACACAGTCTTCGCTTTCGACCTGACTCCAGACAGGACTCCTGAATGCCCACGCATCAACTTAGTGAAGCAAGGGAAGTTGACTGTGTCTCTGAGGTTCAACGCCCCTACAAATCACGCCATCTCAGCTGTCATCTGTGCTTTCTACGACAACAACATCCAACTCACAGCTGACAGACTACCAGTCACAGACTACCACATGGCCTGAGAAGATGAAGACTTCACAACTGAACACTGTTCTTAGCCAACACCCTCACACTCGACGATACTTCCTAGGTACTTTCCCTAGTGATGAGTGCCCTGCTGAAGCAACACCTCTGACTTGCTTTGTCAGTAACACACACCCCCACACACAACCTGGACAACATTGGATAGCTTTCTATGTTCAGAGTGATGGAGTAGTGTACTATTTCGATCCTTATGGTTTACCCCCTATGAGTGTATATCACAGAGCGTTCTTGAAGAAATCGTCAGACAAGCGTGGGACGTTCAACAAGCAACAACTACAAAGTTTATACACTAAGACTTGTGGAGCTCATTGCATCAACTTCTTGATAGAAACATGTCGAACCCAAGACCCTCAACACACTCTACACAACCTTCTCCAACTGCCAACCAACCTGACCGATCGAATGGTCCAGCCATACATGAGTCTATACTAAAGTCTCTAGAGCAAGAAGCTGCAAGTACTAAACACAACTTACTTGCAGACAGCACTCAGAGAGAATTAGACGTGATCGACGGGTTGAAGAGTAACGCTGATGTCATGGATAAAATAATTGATATGATCAGTCAGCTCATGTACAGAGTGAGGCAACTAGAAGAAGTTCAAGACAAGGCAGAAATGGAGAAAACTAAAACTGGAGGAGGGTGTGGGTTGAACTGTGCCAATAACTCATTCACTTTGTAACTGCTTTGCTTTTTTGCTTTGTGTGAAATAAAAAAAGAATGAAAAAAACAAATTGTGTCGTGTATCTGTGTATATACCAACGGTATTTATCGAATACTAAAGTTAGTATTCCATCTGCATGTGACGGTATTACTGAAATGTCATTGTTGACATTTGAAAGCCACGTGGTGTATAGCACGTGGTGTATAGCACGTGTATGTGTTTACAAAGTTAGTAGGTCATATTGACATATATCAACCAATCAGAAGCTTGTAAAGTATGTCATGACCTCTAATCTAGGTCAGTGACGTCACTTCCTGTCATATAGAAGCTTCTGATTGGCTCTTAAAGGTCACTTCCGTTCTGCAAGTGTCAACTGACCTACTTGCTACCGTTTCTTACGCGCTGAATATGCTCCTATATACTACTGTCAGGGGCATCGGTGGTGCATATTACTCCGAAGAGTGATAAGTCTCTAACAAAAATGCTTGCTTCCCCATCTCAGAATGAGGTGGACAACCAAACACAAGCACAAAATAATATGGAGGGAGACAGTAAAGACCAACAAAATGACGATGTCATTGACGTTGACTCTGACGCCATAGAGGACACGCTATGGGATAGGGCCAAACTCTATGCAGGGAAGCCTGGTAGGCCCATACAGTACCTCCCTCCCTCCCCGTTCGACCTCCTCCAGGGGGACTGTGTCCTCCTACAAGTCGATCTAGACTATCTGCAAAATGGGTATCTGCAAAAAGAACCGACCACCCTCCCCGTAGGCCACATACATACATCCATGTTAAGGGCCAGGGCAGGAGCAGGTATGGTAGCTCATTCCCTGATTCTGCTGCCCAGGCAGCGCAAGCAGGTACAGATGGAGAAGTGAAAGCAAAGAAGGCTTACTGTGAAGCCGTCTCGGATTTGCAGAAAGCCACAATCATGATAGACAGAATCTCTCCTCTGTTTAACCCTACACAAGACTTTCAAGTGGAAGTCGCGAGTCAGATCCATGCGTTACTCACGAGTATACATCACTGGGGTACACACGTGTCGGGACTGCTGGTACAAAGCACCCCGGACACTCAGTATAGCCAACCGGATTTTGATTCAATGTGGAACAGGGCGAGTGGACCCTCATTAACTCCTGCTCAGAGAGTGAAGGGCACTGATGCACCCGTATCCCACTCCATCCCTGTCAGCACAGCAGTGCAGACGGAGGAAGGCACTCGTGCTTCTGTTGAAGCAAACCAAGGGTCTGACTGTAAGGGCGACCACACCGTTCCAAACAAGTCACCCTCCCCTCAGAAACCACTCTTTCTACCGATTGGATTGTGTGATGCTTGTGGCATCAACTCCAGCAACATGACTTTCTGTAATAGATGTGGAATCCCTGAGGAGGAAAAGAAAGCAGAACCCAGGAAAAAGATAATGGTGGACCAAATGGTTGGTCGCCATTGCACCGCCTCCTACTTCTCGGTCATTGGCCATGAACAGGATGTAATGGTTGGTTTGGAAGAGAGAAAGGTTCTATCCCACCTTAATTTGAACCCGCTGGATGTTCGTACTATAACATACCAAGGGAAATCGTATGCCAAGGTGTTTCCTGGGACTGAACTATACAAAGAGTTATTCACCCATCCCTTGGAGTTTCTGGAGACAGAACCGGATGAGGAACGCATGCTGTGGGAACGCATGGCGAAGAGATCCTACTTTCAGCCCGCGGGCCCTGAGGATCACCCGGTCACTGTTCTGCGGAAGCTCAACATAAAGGGAGCGGAGTCTCTGCTTAAATATCACTGGCATGACGACTACGGTTGTATTTTCAGTATCCCTTCCTCCTTGACTGAACAAGCCAATGAGCTAGAAAAACACGAGGAAGAGGTGTTTACGATTAAATTCAAGGTCAGAGAGTGGAAACAGCTTTACCACGACAGGGTTTACGCTGCTAATGACAAAACAAAAGTTCCCCATCCGGACCTTAAAAGTAAGGTTCCACAGCAGACTGGTGAGGACCAGAACAGGACTTACGTCACGGATAAGTCCAGCCCCCTCACTAAAGCTATGGATGACACCACTCCCACACCAAATGTTGCACAGCCCCAACTTCCACAAGGGACTGGGCAGAAACAAGGGGGAGGAACAACCACTCAACCGCTGAAGTCACAGGGTAAAGCCAAATGTGGCCTTCTGACCAGTACAATTACGTGGTGAGAGACACTCCTCCCCCCCTCAGAACGACAAAAACAAACCACAAAGGGAGAAGGGGTGTGATGTTTTCTGTCTTTAAAGCAAACCCCTGTATTACCTATATTGGGTACAGAATCATCTCTACAGATAAAAGCAAAGGGCTATACATCGCTAGCGATAAGTCACTGGGAAAATCACTGCATACCAAATGGGGAGACCTCATCCTCAGTGCTGCTCCCAAGAACCCAGCGCGCTGTTATCTGTGCCACGAACTCGGACACATACACACCCAGTGTGAGTCCCACGTAAAGTGTTCTCAATGTATGGGCCCACATCCAGTCAAGGAATGTGAATCCAAAATTGGCCCTGTCTGTGTCAACTGTACTGGCCGCCACCATTCAAACTCAAATGCGTGCCCGGCCTTTTTGCTACACATGTGGGAGCTGAATCCTGACCTCCCCCGTCCGACCAACGGGATTGTCCCGTCCGATGGGAATAAAGGGTTACTGGGCTCTCCCCCCAAAAGCAAACCACCAAAGAAATCTCACGCAGATCAAATCCCGACAGGGGGAATATTAACTCCCACAGCCCGATGGGCCACGGGCATTGATGGCAACCCGGTAGCCATTGTGGACACTGCTGGAACCACTCTCCCCACCACACAGGAGGGAGCCCTCACTCAGCCCTCGCAATCTACCTCCCTCAAGGGAAACAGGAAAAAGAAAACTGGGAGGAATGGGAAGAAAGTCAAGTCCAATCCCGAATATTACATTACCTTGGGACAAGATTTGATACCCGTCTATAGGGCACCCTTTGAACCCGAGGAACAGGTCACGCAGTCCTCCCATAGCAGAACTGACACGGCCCAACCCTCCGAAGCGCCCGCTGCATCTGCAGTAGTAGCACCCCCTGTGACAGAAGCCGTTACGCCTACCCCAGCGGCACCTGTACAGGCAGTGGCCAACACTGTAGTAAATGCACCCACACCTGCACCGGCATGTGTTACCGCACAACCTGTTACTGCCCCCACACACAGTACCCCAGTGCTTCCTACCAGTGCCCTAATGATGAGTCAGGCCAACATGATCGCTGTCCAAGCCCAGCAAATCGCAGAACTTCAGAGGCTTCAAATGGCGATGATGAGACAAGGCAATCAGGCTCAGTCTCTATATCCCGGCCTGGCTCGCCGGCAGTCTTTCCCGTTGCACAGCAACCTTGTATATGACCCACGGGCTCTGTATTCAGGTCTCGCTGCTTTCTAGAGCTTAACTAACATGTCAAATACAACCGAAGACAGTAAAGTTAAAATTATCAGTTGGAACTGCCGTTCTTACAAGAAAGCCAAGGATGGTTTAATAAAATACGCCTTTTCCAACGATATTGATATCATATGTTTGCAAGAAACCAAAGCTCAACACCAATTTAAATTCAGTGGATATGATGTACATCATAAGAAATGTATGGGCTCCCCACAACTGGGACTAGCTATTCTGGTTCGAAGCAAGTTTTTATCTGTCCCCGTTCAATGCAAAAAACACAGAGCAGAGACGGACAGTATGAGCGTGGCGGTTACGTTAAAAAACAAAGTAATCACGATTACTAACGTGTATCATAAACATAACCCCAATGTCCATACCCCCCTCCCTGTCCAGCATATTACGGATCGCACCCAATGACCACCTTATTATAGGTGACTTTAACGTGCATCATCCGGTATGGGGAAAGGGAAATAAACAGACCAAAACTGGCGATAAATTGCTTAGATCCATTGAGGACACCGGCTCTCTAGTCATACTAAACGATGGGGAAATTACTTACCCCTGGTATCCCAAAGATACCCCCCCCGATGACATGGCGAACGCACAAAAGGGCACCTCCATTGATCTGGCTCTGGTCACGGCCGACCTGTGTCAGGGGTGTGAGTGGAGAGTAGAAAGAGAACTCTACTCAGACCACTTCGCCCAGCTGTTAATTATTGGAGAGGAAAAAATACAGATCCCCCCCAAGCCACCAGCTTTTAATCTGAACAAAGCCGACTGGGAGCTTTTTAATGCCGAGTTGGATAGAAAACTGGAGGGAATTCCTCATCCCACCTACATTCAATTCCGACAAGCCCTTATGGATGCTTTAACGAAAAGCACCCCTGTTTTAAAAAGGGGAGCTGTTTCGAAACGCTGGTGGTATAACACAAAGGCCTGCAAGGCGGCCACAAGAAGAGTAAATATCGCGCAACGCAACCTAAACAAATACAAAAATAGTACGTGCTTGGGTGTATTACGTTTAAATCAAAGGATTGCGAGAAGGGTATTAGGGTCACTCTCACCAGATCGATGCAACTTTAATTTGGCCGTACATGATCGGCGGCCGTACATGATCGGCGGCCGTACATGATCGGTGACGTACATGATCGGTGACATACATGATCGGTGACGTACATGATTGGTAATCTATTGACTTCCCTACCCGTTCTGATCATGATAGAACACAAATAAACCTTACCAAGATGTACATATGATGTGTATCTTGACATGTAAGATTTAAGGCATGTGTAAATGCGACTATAAGATAATTTTACATGATGTTTTGATACCGATCATGTACGTCATGTGACGTACATGATCAGTGACGTACATGATCGGTGATTTATTGACTGCCTTACCCTTTCTAATCATGATAAAACACAAATAAACCTTACCAAGATGTACATATCATGTGTGTCTTGACATGTAAGATTTTAGGCATGTGTAAATGCGACTATTAAAGAGAAATTTACATAACATTTCAATACCGATCATGTACGTCATGTGACGTACATGATCGGTGAAGTACCCTTTCTGACCATGTTTAAAACATAAATCGATCATAGCAAGGTGTACATATGATGTATGTCTTGACTTGTAAGATTTTAGACATGTGAAGCAGTGGGTAATGAGAAAATTTTACATTACATTATAAACCGATCATGTACGTCATGTGACGTACATGATCGGTTGTACATTGAGCCTCCCCCATTTGACCCCTATAAATATTTTGGGAGTTGTTTTTTTCTAATAAACTCTCCAAAGATACATTACAGCCTGTAGGTATGGTTAGGAATGTTATATATCATAGTACAGGGGGTAATAGGTGCATTTTGTACTCTGCCGATCATGTACGTCCACCGATCATGTACGTCCACTTTTTCAGTTGCACTGATTTGGTGAGAGTGAGCCATATGGCAGGGAGAGATACAGGGTGTTCTCGGAGTGGGTTGAGAAAATCAATCATACAACTTCGACCACCGTTTTGTGGAACAGGGCCAGGCTCCTAAGAGGGCTTAACCTGAGAAACAAACTGCTACAGAACCCGTTGGCTGAAGCCAACAGATTAGCGAGAGAGTTTACAGAAAGGACTCATTATGTTAACTACCCCGATACTCATAAAAGAGCAATGGAGGCACTCCGAGATGAGAGGGAACAGGACATACAATACATGATCTCGCTTGAAAGCGACAGGGAACTAGATGGGGATATCACCCTTGCAGAAGTGTCTTACCACATCAGCAAGACCCCCAATAAGGCCCCTGGTACCGACAGAGTGCCGGTACAAGCTCTCAAAAATCTAAACACAGGTAACAAGACTAGGCTCACCCACATTCTATCTGATATATACCGTGAAACGGACATTCCTCTGGAGTGGAAACAGGGACAGATTGTCCCAATTCCAAAACCGGGACAACCAGACTCTAAACGCCCCATCACACTCTTACAGACAACCTCTAAGCTGATGGAGAAAGTGGTCAGAGACAGGTTGATATATGCGTCAGAGTCTCCAGAGATGGAATTTCATTGTATACCAAACTCCGAACAGTTCGGATTCAGAAAATATAGGAGCGCGCAACACTGTTACATGACAAAGATCGAAATGGTACATAGAGCGAAACAAAGTGGCAAGCACTGTATAGTACTCTATTTAGACCTGGAAAAGGCTTTCGAGCTGGTCGATCACACAGTATTACTGCATGCCATAGCATGTAGAGGAGTGGGTGGAAAGGACCTGGCATATGTGAAGGAATACCTACGAGATAGGCAGGGCAGAGTAGTATTCCAAGGCTGCCATTCGGAGTACCATCCCATGGGAGGTGGCGTACCCCAGGGGGCTGTATTGTCTCCCACCATATTCAACATGGTGATTGACGAAGTACACAAATTGAAAATGCCACATGCCAGCGTTATATCATATGCAGACGACTTAGCGATCGTCGTGAGTCACAAGACCGACGCGCCGCAACTCGCGCAGAAGGCTATGGACGCGGTAGCCAGAAAATGTGAGGACTTAGGCCTCAAGATCTCACCACACAAGACAAAGGTGATGTCGTACCACAAAAGTACACCGAACAAAAACATCACACTTTACGACCAAACGATAGAATGGTGCAGTAAATGCAAGTATCTTGGCATCATATTCGACACTAATCTATCCTTTCTCCCACACGTCCAGGATATGGCAAACAGGATGAGCGCAAGAGCAAACGTCCTGAGGGCTATATGTGGGACCAGCTGGGGAGCAAACCTGCGCAACTCCCGTCTTTACTATGAGCAAGCGGTAGTTTCTATAGTAAATTATGCTGCTCCTGCCCTGTTCACCACCAGTCCAAACGCTCTCTCCTCCAAAAGGGAAAAGAAAAACTATGAGAACATAAGGGCAAGGTTAGACGGGATCCAAACTTCCTGTTCCAGGACGATGCTCAGCCTCCCCCGACTAACAAAGAAAACTGTCATTCTAAAAGAAGCCGGACTTCCCTCGTTCTCAGAAAGAATTACTTACATGGGAAGGGTATTCCTCCTGACAATGGCTACACAAATCGACAGCAGACTTGGTCTCGCCCTAAGGGGCTACTTCTTGAAGAATTGTAACGAGCAGTACCAACCCAAGGATATTCTGTGTAACACATTCAAAGTCCTTGTGAGAAAGACACATGAGGCAGGGGGGAGAATGTTTGACCCCCCCGAGAGGGACCCGCAATACCCACTCTCCTTTTCCCCTCTCTTGGCGAACGTACAACACGGGTTCAAGAAAGCCGATGTACCAGCCCATATTCTTAAGACACTAGCCACAGAAAGCATTGGACAAACAAAAGAGGCGTTCCTGATGGCCACTCACGTTTACACAGATGGCAGTGTACTTCCTGAGAGCACGAGAGCCGGCTCTGCGGTATTCCACCCCCACTCCACCCCTCCGGTCGAATTGAAGGAACGAGTGGCGGACGGAGCCAGCACTTTGATCACTGAGGTGACAGCCATAGAAATGGCACTAGAATTTTGGCCAGATTCTGACCTCGTCATTCATACTGACAGCTTGTCTTCCATTCAGAGTCTGAGAGATGGCTTCTCAGACCGGAAGATTATCCGACGATGTCAGAAGGCCATTCATGACAGGGATAGTAGAGGGCTTTCCACTGTGTTAAACTGGATCCCGAGCCACGTCGGGATTATACACAACGATAAGGTCGATGCATTAGCAAAAGAGGCTGCCCTTATACCGACCCCCCTACACGCACAGCACCTCTGAGCAAAGCTCACGTGAAAACTGTATTAAGGAAAAAAATGGGCTCTGAGTCAGAAAAAAGACAGGAGGAATTGGACACGGCCGACTATATCCTCAATCCCATATCCCAATCACGAGAGTGGAACAACCTCGTCACGAACGTGGTCCCCGGTCTTCCCTCCCTCCCTGAGAGGAAGCTGCAAAGCGCGGCCTCCAGGTGTCGCACGGACCATAGGAGATGGGGTGATCTCCCACTCAGAACCCTGTGCGCGTGCAGAGAGGACAACTTTTCTATAGCGCACGCCCTTGTTTCCTGTCCAGATTCCATAAAAGACGAACTCCTGTGTCTGGGAGATCCGGCAGTTCAGTTCCCCCTCCTGAGTGAACGGCTACAGGCCGTCGAGCTAATCAGGAGGGCGTCAGAAATGAACTACAAACCGATAGCAGATTTCATAAAAGACAATCAGAATATTTTGTGGTAACTATTTGGGCAAAGACCCAAGTTACACATGATTGTCCAGGCCTGATTCTCTTTTTTTCTCTGTAAGTAGTAGTATGTAGGATTAGTTAAGATTAGATTAAGATTAGGTTAAGTCCCTTTCCATATCATAATGGTAAGGTTAGTAATAGGATTTTTTCTAATTTTTTTCTTCCTACCCATTTTGGATAGGAGGTTCTCCCCCATACCAGGCTAACGCCATCATCCCCTTCTCACTCCTGACTTTATAGGAGAGAAGGGCCCCCCTATATGTTTCATGTTGTTTGTCCTGTCATGTTTTTTATGTCCCGTTCTGTGTCCAACCCTACCATTACCCCACCTTACAAGGGGCCTTCCTTTATACAATAATTACAATCCGTGTTGCTGTAAAGCACAAGTTCAAAATTCTACAATATTCAATAAACCAGCCATACCATCGGCTCCTCCCTTCTCTAGTCCCTTTCCTCCCTCTTTTTAGCATCGTGAGGTTTCCCCAGTTTTTAGTAGGCCAGACATTTTATTTTTGGCGTAGCCTTAGCGGCGATATACGCCTGCCGGTCCCTTCGGGACCGGAGTGAAAAGCAAGAAGAAGAACTGTGGTATTGATCACATTGTTATTCTGGCTATGTTCATCCTGTGGGCCTCTAACTTTAACACAACCCTTATGATACCTTTATCGATCCACACACCAGAATTCACCTCGATATCTCAAATATTAAAGCTCTCGGGCCTTTTTTAGTAAAAGTGGACGGGTCTAACGCTAACCATTGAACTCCCATAGGACTGCTTACACCCAGGTCCGTGCTCTGGGTACATATACATACCTGCAACACTGTGGTATTGAGCACATTGTTATTCTGGCTATGTTCATCCTGTGGGCCTGTAACCTTTACACAACCCTTATGATACCTTTATCGATCCACACACCAGAATTCACCTCGATATCTCAAATATTAAAGCTCTCGGGCCTTTTTTAGTAAAAGTGGACGGGTCTAACGCTAACCATTGAACTCCCATAGGACTGCTTACACCCAGGTCCGTGCTCTGGGTACATATACATACCTGCAACACTGTGGTATTGGGCACATTGTTATTCTGGCTATGTTCATCCTGTGGGCCTGTATATTTGTAATAGAATGGCCCTAGAGGTATATTAAATAAGTTAAGTCCAACTACTACCTTCATGATAAAAAAATAAATAAAAAATTATATGGATTTTCGGAGAAATTACATGAAAAAGAGTCTTTTCTTCCATAACTCGGTAAATAATGGCCCTACAGAGCTGAAAATCTGCCTATAGAGTCCTTGTGTTTAAACAGTGGTAGACAATAGCTATCAGAGTACAGAGCCTTTCCCGACCTTTCCTATCTCTTCCCCGACCTATCCTGCCTCTTCCCCGACCTCTCCTGTCTCTTCCCCGACCTCTCCTGTCTCTTCCCCGACCTCTCCTGTCTCTTCTCTCACTTTCCCCTCACATACGGACCCTATGTATACCCTCCCTGCCCTACCTCCGTATGTCTATTGATATCATGACGTCACAGAGGGAATTCCCTAGGGGTTCCCCGGAATGTAGACTGGTTTTTGCACATTTTTCCAAAAGAGACAGGTGACAATGTCCGTATGTTGAGAGGGCCGTATGTTGGATGCCGCATGTTGTTATTTTCTACTAAAAGATACGGAGGGTATACGGAGGACCAACTGAAACAAAAAAAGTAGTTTAGATGTATTTTGTCCGCATCTTGTCCGCATCTTAAGGCCGTATGTTAGGTATAACATCAACATACGGTGAAACGCCTTCCAGGTGTGAATTTTTAGTAATTATTAGAGTGTGCATAAAATGCCTTATCTAAATACTGGAAATAGGTGTGGAATAAATGGTAACCAATGTTTATTGTGCTGGGTCAGTTTATTTCAAATATAAAACTGGATCCCAAGTGCACTGTTGATAGGGCCTAGGGAATGGGCATTTTTGAAAGTGATTATTTCAGTGCCTGTGCATAGTGCACCAAATTAATATAGGCAATATCCAAGGTTCCTGGTGTCAATAAATGAAAGGGGGCTAAAAACATGGTACATTAAGTTAATAAAGTCAATGGCAGGTTTAGTTTGTCGGTCGACTTGGACTCATAAACTGTAGTGTGTATGAGGCTAGATATACAATTAGGTGCTAATCTAAATTTATTAACTCGATAGAGGGCTTTTTTGGTAGGACTATGTCCGCATGACGAGAAGGTCATGTAATTCCGTAGGAGGCTGAGAATGGGCCGTTGTCTTCTATCTTGTGATTTATGGATTATATTGGCCCACTCAGCCACCTCTAGGTTAGTCTAGTAGGTTCAAGCCATTGGGTGTGATGCTTGAGAGGCGGTGCATCCACCTTTTCTCCTCGACATTTAGCTCCAGGATTCCTGCTGGGGTCCTAGGGGGGCTTTTTATGAAACTTAGAATTGTGACATTGAAGCCAGCCCTTCTGGAGGGTCTCATGGGGGGAGGGGGACAGGAATAGAAGTGTCTAGCATCTGTAGTGTCTTGGTAATTCTCAATGTCCCAACCGTGACGATAAGTCCGGTCTAAGATGCGTTTTAATGTTTGACCAACATATTGCATACCACAATGCTTACATGTCAGGGCGTATATGACGTTGGCCGTTTGACAGTTAACTGACATTAGGGTCCTGAACTTTCTTCCAGTAGTGGTTGATTTGATGCAGCCCGTTTTATTAAGTTTTGGGCAATATCTGCATAGTAGAGGACGGTTGCAAGGGTACTTTCTAATGTGTGGGATCTTTGGTTTGTCAGTTTTTGTGCTGGTTGAGGCTCTTACTAGCTCATTGCTGAGGCTGACATTCTTCCTGCTTCCAAAAATAAGCTTGTGGTCGTGGAAGGCCCTTGTGGTTTTTGATTTTTTCATTTGATCCCAATTGTTTGATAAAATGTCCCTGATGGGTGGGTTGTGCGGGTTATGAGTAGTGATGCAATAAAATGCCTTCGGCTTGGTTTTGTCGGTCAGTTTCGGTTTGATGAGGTCAAGTCGTTGCTGAGCTTTTGCCCTGGCTAGGGAGTCTATGACAAGTTGTCTCGGGTATTTCCGTCGGAGAAAGTGTGTGCAGAGCATCAAGCTATTTCGTATAAATTCCGAATCTCTGGTGCAGATGCGTCTGACTCTCACAAACTGTGAGCATGGAATTGCCCGGACTACGTGTTAGGGGTGTTCAGACGAGTATAACAGGTAATTGTGGCTGTCTGTTGGTTTACAATACAGAGTGGTCTCCAGTTTACCATCTGTGCCTTGGAGGACTTTTATGTCAAGGAAGTTAATCTCCCTTTCTGAATCCTCCATAGTGAATTTGATTGTTTTATGACAGTCATTCAGGTAGTTTTTGAACTTTATCAGTTCATCCCTTCCGTGGGTCCATATGATGAATACATCATCTATATATCTTTTCCAGACGTATGGACGTGGGGAGTATGGGTAGACAAATCTTTCCTCAAAGTCTCCCATGAAGATGTTGGTATCTATGTCAAATACTGCTGGCTGTAAAAAGTATTACAGTATTTCCTATATTTTAGCAATCCATGATGAAACTAAAAATACATGACTAAACATTTTGGTCTAGGGCATTATATATTTTGTCATTTGGTGTGAATAAGCTTTTTTTAAATCTGTCAGAACTGTGTGAATCTGTTCCATGGAACACAGTGTCAGTGTGTGTGAGTCTGTTACATGGTACACATGTCACACGAAATGCACGAAATGAGCACACAGTTCCAGGGGTAAAACAGGGTGAAACAATCTGGAACTATTTGCTGGTCAGCAGTGCCAGTCCTAGGAAATTGGTTCCAGCTCACTAGTTTGCAGTGCAGTTGTATTTATTTCCCCAATTAAAATCAGATTTTCTATGGCCAGGTTGGTAACAACTTGATATGGAAATGACAGATACACTCAATGGCTTTCATTTCATATAGTGCCTCATTTCCCCAGGATTTTTCTTTGTAAGAGCTTTATTTACTGAGAAATCATTTGAGCTGTTTAGCACTATGACATATACAGAGCCGGGAATGGGGCCGCCGCTTACCCTCCCTACTCTCAATACAAATGTGGGTAAATGCATGCAGAAAAGGGCAGCATGGCGAACAATTGAACAATTTCCAATAGTATATCATGTATGGTATGGACGTATAACTTTGTTTTCCATGCGTCTCTAATTTCCCTAAGGGAGCAATTAAATGATGCTCTAAGGCGATTCACTGGTCTATGAGTTATTACTGGCCACTGTGAGTCACTATCGCTATAATAGTCATTAAGATATAGAAAATTGCAACGCATAGAAATAAAACAATCTGCTCGGTGTTTTCTAATATTTGTCGCCAAATTGATCATTTTTAGGCAAATAGCACCTTAGTGCCAGTCATATGTTTGTGCAATTCCTAATAGTATGTGTTACTTCTAAAATGAGAATCTCAGACTGGTCACAGATGGTCTAGCAGTGGAACCCCCCTGAGCCTCGTTAACTATAGTCTTACAACTAGTCATCAGCAACTCCCAATAGTAGTGCACTGACCTAACCCTTAAAATATATTGCGCAGGCGACCCGTCTGATCTCATTATCAATAACTAATAATGAATAACTAAGACAATAACATCATTGCCTATTATGTTAGGGTACACATTAAGGTGGGTAGACCCCATAGTCTAGAAGTAATTACATTTCGTCAGGATTTTCGCCATGAGGCCCATATCATGAGTAGTCTCAAATGGTGTGAAGAAAATAGGGGGGTCCCTAGCTAGTTTCTGAGATATCTGGCTTTGAGTTTGGAGTGATCTGTAATAGGATCATATGGTGATAGTACATATGTGCATGAAATAGCATCTTAAAGTAATTAACTTTCCCTATAGTTCTCTCAGGATATAGTCTATAATTTTTCACACCCAGAACCAATATTTTGAACATATTTTAAAGGTTTTTGATGTTTGAAATAAAAAGATATATCAATGGAGCACACAGTCTTGATGTGGTAGAGGTATAGCTTTCAGCATGCCTACTACCAGAGCCCCAGTAGAGTAGGGGTAAAGTGTTAGACTCACATGCAGGAGACCCTGGGTTCAAGCCCCGGTCAGGTCTTGCAAGGTAATTTTGACTAAACATGAAAATATGTATCTTATGTACAAAAATATTACCAAAGGCACCCCCTGGTGTGTTCTGGGAAAACTACATGTGCATATGAGCAATGACCTGCGCAGTTGAAGTGTTTACAATAGGGTCTAGCCACCTTAATAATTAGTCCAAGAGCTCAGGGACTTTTTTTTTTTGTAACCAAAAGGTTCGAAGATGCATCCTTGTATAGAATTTTCTACTGAATTCAAAAATCCATTTCTTACAAAAATCTGATGATGAGTTTTTCCAATAACATGGCCCCTCAAATGATGAAATGTGTTATCAAGTAATAGGCTGTCTTTGGTAATAGGTGCTTTTGTGGAACTGAGTGCATTTTGATATATTGTAGTTGGTCTAGGCTACTAGTGACTTCATAAGAACAACAACCGGACTTGTAAGGTACAATTAAGCTTTAATATACAGCGACTTTATTAAATAGCATTCAGGTATTATTTCCTGGGATAACCGTCGGTTACAACAGGGATCAGAACATGACCATAAATAATACAAGAGGGTGAACACTTCACTACGGCATAGTGTGTATCAAACCCGCAGTACAGTTAGGTGTGTGCCTCAGCATGAACCAAACCTGACTGCCTTCTTAGGAAGAACAGCCAATCTTATATACAGGCCTGAGGGGGTCACATGACCATGCCCGCAGCACCACTTAGAGTTGAATGTTATGTAATACGTTATGAAACCTTAATGACAATTTATCGTTGGTAACTTCGGTAAACCCGGTATACAACCGTAGACAATAAAACAACGGTATATGTAACGAACCGTCGGTATGGTATGTCATAATTGTGACCATGCATGTCATATAGGGCTTAGGGGTCTGAAAATTGATTTTCTTTTTTTGGTCTATTCTCAAAGAGGACTGTTTTGGCCTTCCAAAACTGGTTTAATCTGAAGACTTTGGCTATTATTTGCTGATATATGAGACAAATTATGAACATAAGGTGTTCTGTTCTGCTGCCACAAAACACTTTTGGACACTTGTTGACTTTTGATTCCAGATAAACTCAAACATTTTCTCTCATTGGGCCAGACAAAATGGCACACATGCACAAGGCATTGTCATTTAACCAGGAAGGCAACTATGAAACCATTTGAAAAGAGACATTCTTAGGATTGCCACTCTTCATAAATTGGTCAACAGAACAGGCCATTAGCCCTTGTGACTAGCTTTCATTTGCACCCACTCCCATTTCTCTAACCCTAACGGTTCACAAGCTAGAATTTATCGTGTTCTAGGCCAATCAGGTTAGCGAAGAATATTCACTGCCTCCCGAAAATCTTTCAAATGCAATAGCTCCGCAACCGCTGGTCCGATTGACTTGATTCTTGAAGCGTTGGAAAGCTTATGTCAGCCTCCTGATGACTAGCTACATGTAGAAGAGCATTTCCAAATGGAGGGGGTAGGGTAAGATCAAAAGTGAGGGGAAAAGAAATGATACTTTTCTAAGCCTTTATGCACCCACCCATAAGCCCCAAAGTCACTGGTTGGATCACACTTGTCTTAGATCATCAGCAAATGGGAGCATTCAGAAAGGGGGAGAGGCTATTTGCTGCTCATGCCTCATGAAGCAGATGACCCTGGCTTTCCAGAACTGGTTTAATTGTGAAAATCAGTTGAATATTTACTGATTTATGATTGATTGATTGATTGATTGATTTGTTTAACGTCCAGACGTACATCAAGTACCTCACGGGACATCTCAAGTTGGCAAGGAGTCATCCACAAATAGCGGTAGTCTGCCTTGCAGTAGTAGGACAGGTATTTATATGCTGCTTGCCCAATACAGCAGTGACCGCATCTATGGATGATCGAATCTATGAAATGAATGACCGCATCTATGAGGTGAGGGAGAAAACCGCTACCGGGGCACGTCCCCTACTCTTTTCGAAGGATAGCAAGTGTTCTTTTATTTGCCTGGTCCTACCTACCTGGGCTAGTACCATAGTAGGCAGGGTCAGACAAACCCCGGCCTTTGATATCTCAGACGTGGTTCACTGAGGAGGAATCCCATGCCAGACCACCAGCAAGATTTTTGCCCCGTGCAGTTTAAACAGCCTTTTCTGGACCTTAAGGCATACTGATGACGAAGCCCTCATTTGGCTCGACGGGTCACAAATGTCAGCATTATCATCATAATTATGCAAAATCTTATGATAATCTTTTACAAACTATTTTATTTGATACCAAAAAAAACATGGTCACTTTCTTTTTTAGAAATGTAGACCAACCAGCTTGAAGTTTGATTTCTTATTTCTAGATAGCGTTATACCTTGTGGTATATATAGTTATATATAACTATATATACCACAAGGTATGACAGAGCTAGACGCCCACCATCTTTATACCCTAGATGGCCTTACTGTGCCATGGGTTTAGCCATAGGGGGTAGCTCCATCTAGCTAGTAATATGTAAACTGCTTAGTCCACCATCATCTTTATACTTCAGATGGTGCCACCTGTCTATGGCCAGATACATGGTATGGGCAGGGCCATGTAGGGTATAAGATGATAGGCGTCTAGCTGTGCCTTACCTTGTGCTATATATCTACTCCCAGTTTAACCAAGCTGGTTTAAGCCTGTGGTGGTGACTGTCTGCTTCTTTGAACTGGCTGCTCCTCTGACTATATGGGTGGAGGTGGCCTTTGTCCTTTTGGGCTGGGGGTCAGGTTTGCTTTTTTGTGCCTTTTGTGCAGTGCCCGCTTGGTCTGATTGCTTCTGCATATTGGCTGCTGATGTGCTGGGTGTTGGAATGGGGTATTTAGTATAGGGACAGAGGATTTGGCTGACACTTTGTTTCTTTTAGCATTTTGACCTAATTGCTGAGCAGGTGGTTGTTAGACCTTGTTTCCTCTGCAACCAACTGTTTTGCCTTTGAACGTGTCGTGACAAAACAAATGTCTTTGTCCTGTTGTTCCTCCATATCCAGCTGGTGTGTTGCAAATCTCACTACTGTAAAATCTTGTGTATAAGCCTAACTCCTGTATAAGCCGCACCCCGAGTTTGGGCCAATGCTATAAACTGTACCATAGTAGCAAAAACTTGTGGCAAATTGTGTGTAAGCCGCACCCTGACTCTGGGTCGATGCTATAAGCTGCTCCGCTGATCCGACTCGCGTACTAGCCACGGCTTATACATTCAAAAAGTTATGGGCCCGGAGGTAAAACTGTGGGCCTGGGAATTACAAAAATAAGGGAGCGATCATTTTCTAACAACGGGGGGGGGGGGGGGGGAGTGGTGGGTTTTTTACACCTCCCCGGATGAGGGGTCAAAATTGTTAATCCCCCCTCAGGGTCGAAAATTAGCATGCACGCAGGCCCTTTGAACCATAGTAACACACAGGCTTTTTGGCTCAAAACAGGTTAAATTTTTTTGACCTCCCCCCGGGTGAAGGGGCCTAAATTTTATCCCATATACTACACCGATAGCTCTCTATCTGTGGTGTTCTAGTTTCTTTCATGCTTTGCTAATGCTAGGCTCACGTTTGAAGCATCTGTTGCTAGACTTAACTCTTTGTCATTGTCTGGCTATCTCAGTAGAGCATGGGTGCAGGTTGTGTTGATCCTCCCTTCTGATAGGGATTTGGAAAAAATCCTTGTTGCGCATCTAGTTTACTGAAAACAGCAGGTTTGAGTGACCCTACCATATCTAGTCTGTCATCTGTGACTAGGCGTTGGCCTCCAGGTGCTTTCTGCACTAAAAATGATCTGGATTCCCAGGGTCCCTCTGCACATTCTGTCTCACTAAGTCTTCACAGACTTGCTTGTTTTTCTGGCGTCTGCCTGTATGGTAGGTAGTGACAGGGTACTGCATCTGGTTTGATGTGTATTGAATGAGTGTATAGGTGGGTTGTACCTACGTCATCGTCCTAAAAATACATCTTGATACTTGTGGAGTAATTTTTCGAGCCTTCCTTGTCCTATGTAACTTGTGGCCAATTCATCATCAGTGTGGTCAACACAATTTGTATCTGGATCTACATATGCTGAGGCACAGCCTGACTTATGTCGCTGCAATTCTCTTCAGTGTCTAGCAGCTGTAGTGTGGGTTCCTCAGTAGGGATGTTAGTATCTAGTTGATGTAACGCAGAGGGGTCTCCCTCTGTGAATAGGGCTATTATATCTCCCTTCCCCACCTTGTATGGTCAGCGGCTTGTGATGAGCAGTATGATTGGATGCCTGTACATTTCTCAGGGTGGTACTACTCCCTTTTGAACTAGGTATGGAACTGTTCCTCTGCAAATTATCTAATGTGCCTACACATCTGTACGATGGCCTGGTGACGTCATTGACTGTCTGCTGATGTCCGTGACGGTCTGGGGACGTCCGTGACAGTCTGGCGAGTCTTTTCCTGCACTGTGGTGGGTGGTAGGTGGTCTACCAGTGTTTACTGGTCCTTGGCTGTGGAGGTGTGTCCTTGTAGTGCGTGCTACCACCAACTTGTGGGATCTTGTTGAGACTTCTCCCATCACTTTGTCATATGAGATTATATATGAGCTGAGTAAAATCTTGGTCTTGTTGGCAGTAGTTGGTATTTATTACATGATGACAGCAAAATTACAATAAGGACAAGTAGGTTCCACTCGGTCCCACCTATTCACAATATTATGGGACTTACAATTGAAGAGTTTGGATGCAAAACAACATAAGCTCCATTTTTGAAAAAGAGACAAAAATCTGGGTTTAGGGTCCTTCCTCTGTGGAGTCCAGTAGTGAAGTGATGATGAAGGTCTGGGAGGCTGGTCCTTTTATGGGAGGCAGCCCCCAGCATGTCTAGCCAGATAGCATCCAATGTTAGATGCTGCCGACTGCCACTCTGGCCCATGGGTGCCTTGTAGACAATGTCCCTTCATGGTATGTCGCTCACCGTTAGCATACGTCAAAGGGAGAGGCCAAAAGCTAGGTGTGGGAACAATGGCCTCCCACCTGCCAGTAGGATGCTTTGGTCGAAGGTCATGCAGACCGGTGGTGGCGGTACCGCGGCGGCAGTAGCGTCTACCGCATGGCGGTACATGGTGGGCGGTGTGTCCGCACCTGTCCAGGGGTGTGAAATGAAAAAAAATGGTTTCCTCTGAAGATGCTGCTTGAAGTGATGACGTGACACCAAACCCTTGCAAATTGTATACTTTAACATTACTAGGGGGTTTGGGGGCAAGCCCCCCCAAGAAAATTTTGAAAATCTAGAGGCAGAATGGTGAAATTTCATGAATTTTGGTGTTCTGGTTTGACAATACATGTACTTCTAAGTCCCCCCCTACATAAAAGGAAATAAATTTCTCATTGGATCTGGACAAATCTCAGGAACTGTCCCTGTGAAGATAAAAACCACGGATTTCTTTCCTTATACATATTTTGTACCTGATCAGGGTAGCGATTATTGAATATACAGCAGTCCAACATTATAACACTCCAATGCACTATATGGGTATATATCTAAAACTAGACATCGACATCCATGTATCAGAGTTCGTCTAACAGAAAGCTATATTCAGTCTCATCAAAGTTGAAATCCATAGGTTGCCATATGAAGGAGAAGGCCATGTTCATGCCTAGGTGTACATGAGTCTGTGTCCATGAGTGTCTGCATTCATGCTACAGTCATAGGTTGTTTTTAGGTTTATTTCCCTTTCTTGCGATTTTTGACCTTTTTTTCTCGCCAATAGGTGTTTTTAAGCAAATTTCACTTTCCTTGCGATTTTGAACTTTTTTCTCGTCAAATAGGGTTTCTTTAAGCAAATTTCCCTTTTTTTTTTTTGCGATTTTGAACTTTTTTCTCGCCAAATAGGGTTTTTTTAAGGCAAATTTCACTTTTTTACGATTTTGAACTTTTTTCTCGCCAAATAGGTTTTTTTTGAAAGGCAAATTTCACTTTTTTTTGTCAAAAGCTGCAGAATCTGCCTCCATGCCTGATCCCATCGATGGAATCTGGATAGACCCATGCATAGTGAAGACCTACAAAGTGGACATGAGGTCAAGTTAAAAAGTGCAAGTCACTTGTTTTACAACTTGCACTGAACTGAACCTAACAGCCCTTAACTGAATTGTCAACAATCAATTAAACTATGACAAAACTCCCTCTATTGCGGAGACCAAATACACTATCAAATGATATATATTTTTTCAAAATAACACCCTGTGTAGAATGGCCCGATACTCAGGAATCCTACTGTGAATAGAAAAATGTCAAATTCAAATTATAAATACCTGAAAATTGAGAAATGCTGACATTCACGGTTTATGTAGGAAATTTACTAAAAACAGCAAAAAAAGGCAACAAAACCCTAATTTTCTCAAAAACTGTTCAGTAGGATTTTCTCTAACTGAGGTTCCAGTGTTTTCTACCCTCATATTACACATTGGCATAGAGAATATATTGACACCTAGTCAGGATTTTGCGCTAGGAGCAATCTGTGAGGCAAAAAACAGCCAAAATGAGCCCCTGGTCTGAAGTATAAAACTGGGCATCGATCACTTTAGAGCTACAAAGAGAGAGAATCGATGTCCAGTAAAAATCACAATTTATGCCAAATTTATACCACAGCAGGCACGGAGAACAAAGCATTTCACACCTCTTGTATATTACATTCAGCTAGTTGTATAAATAAGTTATAGGCCTTGTACCAAATTGTAGGGGTATTCAGTGAAGGGAGCTTGGTACTCCTATAACTACTACTTATACAAAATAATTATAAAACACAGCAATTTGAAGTGCCTACATCGAAATTTCAGGGTATTGGAAAATGACGGTGGCATTATTAATGTTCTATGGGATCTGACCAATACAGTGAATTGCACAAGACAATACTCTCATCGAATTCATTAAAAACTAGTCACTGCGCTCTGAGTCACTACCCTGCCAACTGCCATAAACAACAATTGCATTTACCTGCACTATCAGAAAATAGTTTTATTTCTCCACATGAAGAATGGTCAGTATGTTACAGTATGAGTTTTATAATGTTATGTACACATTCTATATACAGCAGTAGATTTTGCATACAATACTCCTTCGTAACTTAGGATTAGTCATTATGAAAACTGTAATCATGAACCCATACCTGGTAATAATGTTATGGTTAAATATCTTATCATTATCTACTTACATTGTGTAGTATGCATTCTACTGCACATGAATGTATGGATCACAATTAAATTAAACTAAAAAGGGTTATCTTCTGCATAGATTACAAAGGAATGAAGATTGTGACCTACCATAAGGTCTTGCATATAAGTCTAACCTGCGTTCTATATCCCCAACTTTATTAAAGCCTATAAACTGTACGGTACAGGAAGTCTGGTTATGCTGACTTTAGTACAATAGAATTTACTGTAAATTCTGGCTGAAGACATAACTCGAGTATCCATCGCACAAACTTTTATCTCTATATCATTATTATTATTCACATGTGAATTCACCCCTGTGACCTTTAATTATACTTCGATAAGTACATCGCGTTAAGTGGTCAGTACAGTGCACAAGTACTGCCACCCGTAAATTAACTATAAGACATATATATATATATGTACATATTTGATTTTCAACCTCTGAAAATCGCAGTGTAAACCGTGACTACTGTTTGAATAAAAATCTTATCTTATCTATCTCATCTTTTCAATCCTATAAGCCGTACAGGGGGTCTGGAAATTGCCAACTTTAATGCAGTAGTATTTTCATGAAAAAATGAAAAAAAAACTTGTATATATAAAGCCACACCCTATACATATATATAATATGTATGTTTCATATGAAATCAAAGCTGAGTCTGACTTTTGTATAAGCTGTGGTTTACACGTGAGAATTTACGCTACTTCCAAATACCCTTGTATAGACCACCCCCTACTAAAGCATGTTAGGCATTCAACTGGTTCTGATCCACATATCAGCCGGGGCTAATATGCGAGACTTTCCGGTATGATGAATATAATGTAGGTTCTTATAACAGGTCGTCATGGGATCGTCCTATAGGGACAATTTAAGTAAGGTTCTGTAATTATTTTGAATGGATGAATATAATCTAGGTTCTTATAACAGCTCGTCATGGGATCATCCTAAAGGTACAATTTGCAAGAAGAGTTTTATTCTATTATACCATCAAAATTACTATGTCTTCATGACAGGTGAGTGCTGAAATACAACTCAGCGACTTGTTGCTGTCCTGCTTTCAGCACTTATTGTGACGTCTTGACTGGTTCCCACTTAGTTGACATAGACGTAAGGTAGTCAGCCATTTCGGTAGTTGGGAGGCTCTCGACACACTGTAAAAATAGCAGGGACATGATATCATTTCAGCCCTGCTTTTCGGTCACTCCAAAATAAAAACTTGTTTCTCATCACTATAAAAGCCATGAGAACTATGACAAGGATGCTTTTTTGCTCAAGACTAAATGGGAAGGGGGATCTATTCGCTCAGCGAGCTAAATTCACATTTTTAATGCCGAAGACATTTATAAAAACGTTCTCCGAAAGTTGTGGATAGGTCAGACTAATAGACATATTTGCTCTAGCCCATTGTATTTGAGGCACTGTAACTTTGTAAGCTTCAATTTGATACCAAATATGCCAGCCCATATGTGACTCCACTATCATCAACTTTTCCCTTAAAATTTGCATAAAAAGACCTCCACTAATAAAAAAAATCTCCACTTTTTGGTAGACACTACCAATTTCAATGTTGTCCAAGGTATTGTGTGATGTGTTCAGGCTATTTTGAGAAAATGCAGAAAGGTAGTGTTTTTCAGGCAGAATAGAATTACAATGCGCGAGGAATCGGAACTCTATTATCACTGAAACTCTTCAAGTCAATTTCTGTTGAAAAAACAACGTGGGGAGACAAGAGAGCTACTACCATGCACTGGATTGGGTCAGAAATAGCCCTACCAGAGTGTAATTTGGGGTGATCCAGGCGCAATTTTACAAAGGTAGATACATGTGTAAATTTGCTGGCTATTTCTTTTTCAAACACTTTGGCATTGAAGCAGTACATGACATTTTAATATGTGTTCCCACACTTTAAGGCTACCCTGTTTTTTAGGATATATTTTGCTGTAGAGATCTACCGGTAGCTCTGGCAGTCTGATTAAAATATGTATTCCTGGTGAGGCTACTCATCAGGGCTGCATTCATGCATCATGCCGACCATGTGGGAGCATATCAACGCAGTAGGTCGGCATGATGCATGGAATACCTGGCGAATTAATCATGTGCAAAGTCACGTTAAATGCGAGGTTTGCAATTGTTTATAACCTGTACTTGGGATCTGACTTGCGTATAACCCACACCTGAAGAAAAAGTAGCAGCCTGGGGAATGAAGGTTAGCATCTTGGAAGGGAGGTGAAATCAGGCTATTAGTCAGTCACCAGGAAACAATCATTTCTCTAGCCAGGTCTCCATCCTTGTCACCCAAAAGACAAGCTTGGGGTCATTTTATAAAGTACAAAAGGTTCCGATTAAACCTATAGGGATACTCAGAAAATGTGACTTTCTACCGATTTTGTAAAAAGAAAAGGTCACATATACCCTTACCTGTTTCATCTGCGACTGTTTAGCAATTATTCGTTCTTGCGTTGTCACAAGGTGTTTCCTGCGTTGGCACACTTGAGACTCGAGACGCCGGTTTGTTGCATGCACCTCTGCCAACATGGCTTGTAACTTAACTTTCTGCTTCAACTTTAATGGCATCAGGTGCGCTGCTATGTCCTTGTCTGGGATACCTGAAGGACGCCTGATAACAGAAAGTCGTGTAGCAGATTTTAAAAAATTAAAAAAATTAAAAAGCATCATTCTTAATACTTAAATTCTATGAGAGTGATAGACACTTACTGGAGTAGGTGCGAGAGTCTAAGGTAATAGCAGGTATTTACATATATTTTGGACAAAAAAAAACAAGAAGAAAATCAAGTGAATTGGTTCCATTCAATTGTATACAGAAAAAAAGCCGTGTTTAAAAAAACATATAATTCTTAAAGCTAACAGTACTAACCATGCATCTCCTTCTCGTGTTTCCGCCGTGGAGCACACCTCATCTAGGCCTATGAATAACTCCTCCAAGTTCTCTTCCTTCACCAGTAAGTCAATCTCCGCCTGAAATTAAAAACGCAATTGCAATAGCTCTGTTAAGTTCAAAATACTTTGATCTATATTAGGGCACTAAATACAGGAGATGGAGATTGTGATGAAATCAATTTGGCCTTAATTTATTTACTACCATAGCAGTAATGATAAATTCTTACGTAAATTGCCGTCTTCAGTCTCTCTTTGCATTGCTTCTGAATATTCTGGAATGCTTTCGGGTCCTTCTTGTATAGGTCAGGGTAACTTGACGCAAAGGATGAGGTTCTAGAAAATATATAATTTGAAGTGAATCATACAATGATTGGATCATGTTGAACACTGACCTACAAAGTACTTGTATTTTTATAATTTTGCGTTTACTTTATTTCCTAGAATTGGGCGTCAACTAAGCAGATCTGCTTTTCCAAAAATAGCTGGGGAATTACGTGGCCCATTTCATCATCTTATGAGCGAAGCGAACTTTTCTGGTTATATACAGTCGACCCTCATTACCTCGAATATTTACTTTCAGATCCCTCACTTCATCGGACAGCTGCCTGATAACTTATATTTGGACTCAATTCCTCGGATGATTTGATACCTCAGCCAATTTTCTTAGCATTTTCCAAATTCGAGGAAGTGAGGGTCGACTGTATCTATATACAAATTTCCATGTTATGAATGGAATTGGGATGTCAGGAAATTGGCTCTTTAATTTCTATGTTTTATTAAATCAAATACGATGTACTTGGCTTTTGTGATTTAGTTACATAAAAAGGGCCCTGGTGTGTTTATCAGACGAGGCACGTCCCATTCTGCCAGCTGTTTTAAGCATGTCCACCAAGAATAAACAGGTTTAATTAATATTTAGTGACGTATATTGGAGATCTTTGGTAACGGAGAATTTACCCGGAAACATGGTAATCAAGGTATAAGTAGTGTCGACGTTTAGCTATAACAAAGGGTTTTAGCAGCTTATACAAATGTACTGACAACCAAGGCATAGAATATGTAGGAAGAACCGGTCTAATTAGTAGCTATGTCTATAACTACTCGTTCGATGACTAATTTCGTGGGTAATCATGCCACATTCTGTCAAGTGCATATGTATACAGTGATTGCTTTAGTTATGAAAAGACTATCCAGGGGGTATTTACAAAACCGGCCAGATGGTTTGGACAAGGCTGCAGAGTACATGTTGTTGTAGTTGTGTATCGTGTGGATGGTCATATAGGAGCAGTGCTGAGCACCAAACTTTGAGTCAGGGGACCGAACAAGATGATGACACAGATGGCTAGATTGTTGTCAGAAATGAAAAAGGGTCTCAAAACATCTATCGCGCGCACAGTAATAAGAAACCTTCTTTTTTTTTTAGTGTGCCAAGGAACGGTAAACTGCCCAAAAATAAACTGACACCATTTTCTCAAGTTGATCGTTAGAGTAATGAGGATAGGAGACCTGCAGTACCGCCATACTACACTGACACGAATACTGGTCAAATTAGTCCTACATGCAGGAAATGACAAGCAAAGCGAACAAAGGTGCACTGTAAACATACCGTATTCCCCCGTTTATAAGCCAGGCCTCGAATATAAGCCTGCCCCGTTTATAAGCCGGGTGTAAAAACCTTCTTGCTCTAATACAAGCCTGGCCCCGAATATAAGCCTGGTCAATGAAGATAACTCCAATGCAATTTCTTCATAGGATGATAACTTAGCTTCTTATCGGAAAATTTTAACATTTCTTTGATGTGCATGCACCTAACGTACCACCTCTTAAGTTCGGAACACTTTAGAGAAAAAAACGTTTAAATTTGTTGTTATGGTATTAGAAGATATCCATAAAAAATGTGTTAAGATAATGAATATGTCTGGGAATTTTAGACAGACTGCCAGGGTGGTTCTTTAAATCTAAAAACTAGAGGAGATGAAAACAATATAAGCCTGCCTCGAACATTAGCCTGCCCCGTTTATAAGCAGGGTCAATTTCCCCACTTAAAAACCAATATATAGACAAATGCCAATGCCCATTGATACCATCTCTGTTGTATTTCACGAGTGGGGGCTGGGGCCATATCCCACGAAGCCGCAGGCTGAGTGGGATATGCCCCAGCCCCCACAAGTGAAATACATCAGAGATGGTATCAATGTAGTTGGCATTTGTGTTTATTTTTTATTTGAAGCCATCTTTTCCTAGCCCATTGAATACGGCCACATTGTATTCAATGGGGCCATTGAATACGGCCCTTCAATGCTAAAACATAGGAAGTCTTGTATTTCCACAAAATAAAAGCCCGGGCTTATAAACAGGGAAATACAGTAAATGCCATTTAATTGAAATAATGAGCTGGTTCGAGGGAAATTTCTAGTCTGGCTTGAGTCGTGGTTAGGCACATGCTCACTGTGATGAAGGGAACTATGGTAACTGCAAAGGTAAGATTCCCATTGTACTAGCATAGAGAATCAAAAGTGGTGATAACACTCTGTTTATAGCAACTTGGGTATTGCATAGTTTGGACCCCTTGACCCTGGGGGGGGGGGGGGATTTGGACCCCTCTTGGGGGCGGGGGAGGGGGGTGTCAAAATATTTTAACCTGTTTTTAGCCAAAAAGCCTGCGCGTTACTATGCCTCAAAGGGCCCGCCCGCCGATTTTCGACACATAAGGGGAGGGGGGTAAAAAAATCGGATCCCTTGACCCCTATTGTTAAAAAATGATCACTCCCTTAATACAATCTAACTGATTGTAGATCCACCAACTTTTCTAAAAGATTGAGTGTGTGAGTGGCCTCACAGATGACTCAGGGTTAGATGGATATGTAATTTATGTACTTAGATATAGTACTCCCTTATAATCTTTCATTGGTCAATTCTGGCATCAGAAATGAATTCCTTGTTAAAAAGTACCCTGAAGTCATGTGTCACACATGTACCGTATTTCCTCGTGTATAAGCCGGGGCCCGTGTATAAGCCTGCCCCGTGTATAAGCCTGGGGAAGGCGTGACTTAGTGTTGTATAAGCCGGGCCCCGAGTATAAGCCCGGGGGTTGCCATGTCTATTCCATAAATTCATATTTTCGGCCATAAATTCACTTCTGCTTGGGGTATTTACATAATTCTTTCAGTTCTGTAACCCCTATTTATTTCACCAATTTCTACAACCATTTTAAAGGGAAATAAAGCTTAAGTGTGTAACCAAATCGTTAAAAATATTGAAATAAATGAATCAGAATGGTAGATAATTCAGGAAATTATAAGAATGTACAGACAGTCTCTTCAGGTATAGGAATATAAGCCTGCCCCGAGTATAAGCCTGCCCCGTGTATAAGCCTGGTCAGTTTACCACTTAGTACTTGTATAAGCCCGGGCTTATACACGAGGAAATACGGTATGTTATTCCCATTCAGGCCAGCAGGTGGGTGTGGGTGAGCAGGTGGGTGTGGGACAGCAGGTGGGTGTGGGTGTACAGGTGGGTCTGGACGACAGTTGCAGGCTGCGGGCATGTACCGCCTTCTGTCCCTACCAAAAAGTGAGTGAATCGGACGATAAACGGCAAAGATATGGGTGGTACAATTTTGCTCTGCACACGTTGACGGTTGAGATCTCGCGCAGTACGAAAATTATGTATGCTTTATGGACCCTATTGGATGATCACAGATGGTCCAAGATGGACCTGGCGAGGGTGGGTTGTACTAGAGACTTTAAAATAATAAAAAATCTTGTTCACCAAATCTGTTCACCAAAACCCAAAATTATGACTTTTATATTTTTCATGTGGGGGGGGGGGGGGGGGAAAGGGGGGTTTGTCCTTCCCTTTGTACACTCTTTGTGTGAAATGAAAACTGATTTCTCCACCCCCCTCCCCAAACCGTGAATTGACCCACTGTTTGTGAAAGCTTGCACACCCCATGTTTTCTACCATGTATCTGGTGCTGCCGGTATAATATGCCCAGTTTTTGCCCGGTTTGGGGGTAGAAGAGAGAAATAGCAGCAGAATGGTTGAAAATTCCATTTCTATCTTCCACCAAAAAAGTTAATGCCTTGGAGTCTATGGGTGCCCAGCAGGGGTGGTAGCTTTTTTTTAGTACATAAATTTACATAGTAGCGAAAGAGAGAAAAAAATTGTTAAAGATCGCAGTTGAATATCTCAAAGAAAAAATGAGATTTAAAAAAAATTCTCGAAGGAAAATTGTGTCCCCCGATCTTGCCTATCTCTTCATTTTTTCCCCGTTTGTCTATCTCGAATAATAACTGAAAGACAACAATTCTCCCATGTCTCAAAATTGTCTTAAAATGCAAAATTGGTAGACGTATATTACTCAGGGATGATTTACCCTGAGTCAATAACTCTTAGGGATACCAGCCTGATGCTTAGGTGTTACATATAGGCCGTTAGATCATTAGAAACATGTTGAAAACAATAAAATAGGGGGTCTCAGGCAAAATGAAATTTTCCTGAAGTAATCAAAATAATTTCTAATCGATATACTATATGAGCCTATGGGCATGGAAAATAGGAAATATAGTAAGCGGGATGTGTAGATGCCAAGGTGTGTCACATGAGTAGATGATGGAAGATCATGACATATAAGGGAAATCTGCAAATATCATGGTTTTAGGTAGTTTTTTGTCACCAGATGTCGTATATATGTGTAGCTTGTTTTAAGTACTTTTAAAGTTGAAATAAGCATGATGGAAGCACATTTGGATGTTATTTAAAGTATTCAAAGTGCAATGATAAACATTGAGTGAATGGGCATGGCATAGCCCAGGTGGGGGCCATCTGAGAGCCCACTCATAGCCCACCCAGAGCCCAAGCCCAGGTTACGGTTAGCCCAGTGTGTCCAGTTCGGACCCAAGTGGGCCCCATGTGGGCATGCTGGCTGGGACAATGGTAAAAATTGAACATTACATCACAAATAACTCGGGGTCAGGGTGATTAAGTGATTGAGTTGAATGATTGATCATCAGAAACTCAGCTCATTCCAAGCACATTCATTGTCCTGCCGTGTGGGTAGCACAGCGTGCGTCAGTCTGGCCACTACACTGGATAACTTTGTTGTATAAAAAGACCCCTGTGCTAATTGTGCTCCCCTACAAGGTAGAGGGTATGCACGCCATGTGTTTTAAGGACCGCAGCAATGTTGAGACAAAGCAGAGGGGGGGACTTTGCTAAATGTGGGTATATCTCCAGTTTAATGTATAATTGTGGTTGTTGGATCCCACCTATATTATCTATAATGTATAACAATGAGTATGCCACCTCTACTATTAAAAGCATGTATATTTGCCAAAATGGGATGCTCAAAGCAGAGGAGGGGGGGGACTTAACCCACGGTGGACGGCAAAGACAAAGGAATCACACCTTGGGTATATCGCATACCCTGACATAACTGAGGGTTAAATCAGATAGACTACACCTGGACACAGTTCTCCCACATACCCACTGGTCAGCGACTCGGTGTAAAACACCTCGTCTTGACCCTGTGGGGCAGTGGGTATGTGGAAGAACCGTGTCCAGGTGTAGTCTATCTAACACTTGTAAGTTTGAGTTTGAAAATATTTTTATTTGGCAACAATCCATTATCCAGTAATGTCTTTCTATTACAGCCAACAGAAGAATGAGTATTCATACAGTCACACTTTAGAGTACTGTTTATAATTTACACAACATATTTTACAGGCAGGTTGTAGACACGAGGGACACAGTGAAAGGCGCAGTGGGATACAGTCACATCCAGGTTGAATTGAATCAAGTCAGTCGGGGCTCATCAGCAAGAGTTGATACAATCAACATGGATTCAATATATATATATATAAATATAGCCATGCATTACACATATATATCTATATCCAGATTCATAACTGGTGCCCTGTAGCAAATAGGGGCTACCAAAAAACATGCACTCTCATATTTCTATATTTCTCCTCGATATATACCTCATTCCACGAGTAGGTAAACCAAGAAATCAGTCAATAAATAATCAATCAATGAAACAATGAAATAAATTACTCTTGTATCAATGCCCTCGCCTTTTTCACTTCTTTTGTGAATTTTTCACGACAAACAATGTGCTGAACATTCTCATCCAACTTGTTCCAAAGTAGGAACCCCCTGTATTGTGGACTCTTTCTGTACAAGGCACCACCGGGGCGTTGAAGTTTCAGCTTAATTTTTACATTTCCCCGCAAGACTCTGACAGGACTCTGAGGCAGTGGTTCTGAATTGTCTCAATTTCTTCAACTAAATCACTAGTGCTACATTCAAAAACAAAATCTCCGTAGTCAAAGGTGCCCAAGATCATCTGTTTATAGAGAAGCAACGACAGGTTCTTGTCCATATATTTGCAAAGACCTCTCAAGTTGTGGAGTTTTAGATTACCATTAGTTATCACCTTTGCACATTCTTCTTTGAAAGATAGCAACGAGTCTATGAGGACGCCCAGGTAGTTGAATACCTTGACTGTCTTTAACAGTACACCTTTTAGCCATATACCATGGCTATCATAGTCCACTGTACTCTGCTCGCTGTGGCACCATAGTACCTGTGTTTTTTCGGCATTGATTGTTAGCCTGAAACGATCACACCACTCGCTCACCCTATCTAGGTCCTCCTGGAGGAGAGTTCTGCCGATTGCCGGATCCCTATTGCCAACAGCCAATGCCAGATCATCGGCATACATATAATATGAACCATTTTTTATATTACTGACAATTCCATTGATGTATATCAAGAACAGGAGCGGCCCGAGGACCGAACCCTGCGGGACGCCACAGTCAATGCTAGCCACACCTGAAGTCAGGTTGCCTACTATAGTAGTTTGTGTTCTGCTAGCTAGATAACTTCTGAACCATGCAAGTGCTGTTTCTCCGCAGCCAATTCTACTCAGCTCGCCCAGTAGGAGGAGGTGATTTACTGTGTCAAAAGCCTTCAAGACAGGCAGAAAAACTCCCCCACTCAACAACACATGGGTAGCAATCAACACCTCAGCCTGTGGAGAGCTGTGGGACTTTTATCTGACAAAATTGTCTTTATCTGACAAAAGTGAAACACTGTAACAACCATATTCTCTTGGGAAATAACATATTGGTGGTTTGAGGTACTCAGCTGGGCTAGTGGAAAAGCAGTATAATACATGTAATTGTGATATGTATCTCAATGAAAGAGATATAACAGCAGTCACATAGCATTCATCATTTAATATAAAATTGTAGAAACTGTCATGCTGTTTATATCCTTCTATACTTACCATAAAACCCCGTCTTTAAGACGAACCCGCCTTTAAGACGACCCCCTAACATTAGAAAAAAATCTGACTTGTGCAAAAAAAGTATCACATATTGGAAAACCCCGCCTTTGGGGGTCCTGTCTAGCCTCCAGACCCCCTCAAGGTCAACCAAATCGCAGGATTCTTTTCATTTCGCCATGAACTTAGTACGTGAGTAAGATCGCCAGTGCGGCTTATAGGATCGGCCTAAAGTCGGGGTGCAGCTTATGCGCAAGTTTTTCCAAATGTTGAATCCAAAAATGAAATTAAAATAGACTTTAAACAACCATATGCATGGCTTATGCTGACCCTCCCCCGCTCCACCCCACCTAGGTAAAGCTATGACAGCTTTCTGTGTGGCAGTAGTGCATGGGCTCGTGTACCATCCCCCCACCCACAACATCTCCCTGAAAAAGCTGTCACTAGTCACGGACGCCCCATGGGCCACGGGCATGAGGTACGGGCCGCCAGAAGGCCGGACAGGGCCACCAGGAGGACTCTAACCCCATGTGTTACTCATAGACTTAGGCTAAAGTTAGGGGTGTGGCGTATACGTGAGATGGCCTCTGCGGCTTATAGGATTGTCTCAAAGTTGGGGTGCAGCTTATATGCGAGTTAAGGCCGAAACATACAGGCACGTAAGCGTCCGCGCGTGGCCACGTAGACAACGCCTCAAAGGGCATTTCTTAAGCCCTACGCACCCATCACCATAGCAACTTCCGTCCGCGCGTAGAAAAACGTGTCCTGTTTGTTTTCGGCTTATACGCGAGGTTTTACGGTATATATCTTCAGGAGACCACCCTGGGCTGGCTAGAACTAACAACAGGACTTTATTGGTACCTTGTGACGTGTCCCTTATGACTGTAAAGGGACAAAATGTGTATAGGATTAGTTAGCCTAGTATTTTTTACTTAGTGAGCCTACTCGGTTTTTGTTAGTATCCCACTCAGCCTCACGTGAGAGGATAGTTAGTAGGGGTACGAAAGTGGCTGGCGAGGGGGGGGGGAGTGAGTCAGTGACTCGATAAATAAACCAAATCAACACTCCTTTAGGGAGTGCTCATATTTTAAAGATTGAACGTGTGATTGAGATCACACTAGACTCAGGGTCAGGTAGAGGTGTGAAGGGAAATGTATCATTTATCATAGTAAGAAAGAAAAAGGGTGCACTCTTGTATTAATGGGATTCTTAAAGATGTGACCTTTGACCTTGATTTTGACCTTTTTCCGACCTAGATATCATTCTACACATAACAGAAATGGATTCAGCACCTTTGGTGTACCCTAGTCCAATATCCATATCATCCATTGCTCCCCCTATTATATCCTGACTTGACCGTTTCGGATAGCATACCCAAATTGTGCGTCACAAGAATAGCATATCAGGAACTGACAACTACCTATAGGCCTGCATCACCCAACCTATAGGTTGCATGATGCAGGTGCCCTAAGAAAGTCACACCGATTGAGGCAAGTCGCGCAAAAAAAGGGTATACTTGGAAAAAATGTGTACATGGACTTTTTTTTTGGGGGGGGGGGGGGGGTACTTGAGCCCAAATTCAAATTTGTCCCCTGAATCTTGGCTATCTATGTCTTTTGTCCTCTCAAGTTCAAGTTTCAAGTTTGTAAGGTTTTTATTTAGTCTAGGTTCAGGTACAGTCACTTTATGCAAATGGTCTTCCCTCATCGAGCGCTTAGAGGGGTATACAATGCATGCAGTAATTAAATAGGACCCCGTCTTTACATAAGCACATCTCTTAACACTAATAAAATTTATCACCGCCCCTACTGTTGACACACACTGAATAAAAAGCTTTCTCCCATGTCCATATTGTAAACAATTACCCTGGTAGAAAGAGGGGGAGGGGGGTACTCACATTTCCATATAGTCTTTGTTGCGATATGTGCATTGTCAGTGCAAAGTGAATCAGGGTTATCACTGTTACACAAATAATAGTAAGTAACCTCCCCTGTAAATTAACTCTAGTACTTAAAGGCCCAGTGCCCCTATATATAGCGCTGAGTACCTGTCCCGACTCCACTCCGACTGCCGCTGGAGGGGTACCGAGACCTGCGGGTTTAAGTGTTTGTCAGATGTCTGAAAAAAAGCATCTCACCTACCCCTCCCATAGAGATAGCATTGGTTGTCACGAAATATCCAAATTTGGGGTTGTCGGTGTCCTCGCGCTCCCATAGCTCTATGCTGAAGCAAATTACCACCAATTACAGCCTTATATTATTTTTCGTTTTTTAGGGGGTTATAGTAGGAATTTGTGAAAAACAAACACACCATTAGATAGATATTGTGGAAAGTGATTTATTGAGACCATGCAAGATGCAAAGAGCACCCCCTCCGCTAGAGGGGTCGAAAGTTTTTACCCCCCCCCCCCCCCCCCGCCAGGCCGAAATTCGTGCACGTTTGTGCCCCTTTGTACTTTGTGGCATAGTAATGCGCATACTTTTTCCCTCAAAACAGGTTGAATTTTTTTGAATCCCCCCCCCAAGAGGGGTCTAAATTTTTAACCCCCCACCCGGTCAAGGGGTCCAAACACTCCCCCCCCCCCCCCCCAGTTGACTGTTGTTAAAAAATGAGCACTCCCTTAGACTCGCTGCTTAGGGAGTGCTCATTTTTTAACAACATGGGTGGTGGTGGATTGGGGGGGGGGGGGGGGTAAACAATTTGGACCCCTTGACCGGGGGGGGGGTAAAAAATTTAGACCCCTCTTGGGGGGGGTCAAAAAAATTTAACCTGTTTTGAGGGAAAAAGCCCGCGCGTTACTATGCTACTACAAAGGGGCGCGAACGCGTGCGATTATCAGCCTGCCGGGGGGGGGTAAAACATTTCGACCCCTGTAAGGGCGGGGGTGAAAAAATTTTGTGCGCTCCCCGCGAAATCTCACCGCCCCCCCCCCCCCCCCCCTGTTGTTAAAAAATGAGCACTCCCTTAGTGCCTTACCTGACTGAAGTGAGACACTTTTCAATTGTTTTGTTGATTGCTTTGACGAGAAACCCCATCTTATTGCTTCCTTGCTCGTTCTCAGAAGTCTTTGTAATAACTAAATCGTCTGCCGAGCAGGTAGTCGATGATAACGCTCGTTCATGTTTACTTTCCTCGGCTTCGTATTTTTCCGCCATTTTCAATTTCCCGCGGAATGGGTCTCAGAAATGTATAGAACTAATGTAGTATATTTTAACTCCAGAGAACAGACTTGGATTTAGTTTTATATATTCAAATAATAGTGCTGTTAATATATCCACATATGGAAGGGCCATTGAACTTTATATGATCATCCAGGTCGCAAAAACAATGATTTGTAAAATAAAGATATTGTCGGAACACATCTTACAATACACATCGAGCAGGTGTCATGGCGGCGTAAACAAACTTAGTGACTTTCTACCGGGAGTTTTTGTCCATATTTGTTGCTATTTATGCAACAAAATCAATATAAATATGTAAAGATTGTACTCTTCATCATAGCGGAGATATCCAAGTGCTTTTTTTGTAGTGTGATACTGGTAATGTATGGAAATGAGGTAAATTATACTGACAATCTGACCCTCGACGTTTCTGCCACCACTCTCCACTGACCGTCACCGACGTGCCAAATTGGTGCTGTGAGTGTGACACTGCAACTTGCAAGTGATCAGATTATCAGCTGTTGACTTCACATGACTAGTTTAGTAGTTACCAGAGGCAGTTTACCACCTTGTAGATGTATGCTATTGTCTTCTGTTCATGGTGGTAATAGTTTCGTCAAGATGATATAATGCTCTAATTTAAATTGAGATGGCAAAGTCAAAACTCAAATTACTGTGGCAGGTGCAGCATTTCCCCTTTAAATGCTCAATGGATACAAGGAAGACATCTTCTGTGTGTGTGTTAATGCAAATATTAGCATGTCACGTTGACTAAGGTATCTGCAAGTGGATATCACCATGACCATGTACACCTACATGGGATCCAATAATATGTTAAGGCAATGTTCGGCATTCATCTAGTCACCACTGATTCACAGAGAAAGTGGATCATATGCCTTTTCAACAATGAAAGTGTTTACCACAAAGAGATACATGAGGAGAGTGTCATCATTCCAATGGTTCATTGGAGGAGCCATAATAATAAACATAATCGTTTATTTAGTTTTGTCACATCGACGACAAAACATAGACAAGCCAGTCGCGGTGTATGGTAAGCGATATGAGGCACTGCTGTTGAAACGATATTTGGATGACACACAGGCAGGCTTGACTATAGTGCTCTTTGAATTTGAGTTTTTTGATAATCGAATTCTTCAAACTGTGGAGCGTGCGCATGGGACAGTTCCTGAAGCTGATATAGTTGTCGTGGCAGATGAGTTGCCCTACCCACCACTCCAACTTCCAGAGTATGCAAAATTGCTGGTCACTAAGCTTGTACCAGGCAAGTCGTCAATGGCTACCAGGCCAGAGCTCTACATCAAGAAAGAGTATGTTCTTATCATGCCTGACTCTCATGAAATCATATCACAAGACAGTCTAGACTGGATGATCACCGACTTGGAGAAGCAACCAGCTGATGTGAAGATGGTTGCTTGGCCTGCAAATGGTCTCCGGGCTGTGAAATGCTTAGGATTACATGCAAATCTGAAGCAATGGACTCTGAAGTATTCCAAAGCTAAAGGGGTCTGTGATGCACTAGAAGGTAGATATTTTCTTCTTTTAAGGCGAGAAACCTTGCTCAGCCTAGCCAAGCCGTTTTCCCGGCCGATGAGTGAAGCATTATTCATACAAACGTCGCTTCGAGGATGGAAAGTTAAGTACCGAGACGACTTCACCTACAGGCGCTCAGGTGAACTTTTCCAAGACCCTCACCTTAATTGGAAACACCAATCAAAGGAGGAGAGTCGCCAAAAGAATCTGTACAAAGACTTTGGTATTAAGCTTATACAGACAGCAGATGGTAGAGAGCAGTGGATGGGTTGCACGAAAGAATCTCAACGATGCTTCGGAACAGTCCTCAATAACATGCCAGAGTTCCTCACTTCTGGCAAGTGGACACCACCTTGCTGCCTCCAGGTATGGAACCACATGACCAGCTTCACCTTTTACATTTATGTTCAACCTTCAGTGTTCGCTTGACTCTTGCAGCAAGCACTCAGTCAGATATGTAACATCATAGTAACAAAGATCTATTTTTGTTTCACTATCTTTATCAATTTCAATTGAATTTTAATTTTAATAATTCTTTATTTTCGATCTAACGGTGTTTACGTCCATTTTAGTGTTGAACATAATATATGTCCTTGGTAGAATGCCACTAGACTAGGTAATAGTGATTAATATAGATATGAAAATAAAAGGGCTGCCGCTTGACGCATGCATCAGTTTCTGTGGGCCACCCTATTAAAGTGCTCTGTGAAACATATGTTACCGATAATGATACCAATAGCTCAAATTTTCCATTTCAGTAAATTCAACATAAAAATTGCCTGAAAGGGGACCTTTTTCAATTTACTCAACTGTATACACCTTTAATAGTCCACTAATCCCGATTCATCATGTGGTCGTTTTGCTGGGTCGGTGTCTGGTGTGTGCAGGCGCTGAGGCTGACCGCCCGGCATGTCTTTCAGGTGCTTGGGGACCAAGGCGTGCGGTACTGGCTGGAAGGTGGCAGCCTGCTCGGTGCTGTGCGTAACGGCGACATCATACCCTGGGACTATGACGTTGACGTTGGCATCTACCAGGAAGATATACCCAAATGTATGCATCTCCTCCGGTGTGACTTCCAGCCGTATGAAGACCAGGACCGCTTTGTCTGGGAGCGGGCCACCGAGGGCGACTTCTTCCGCGTGCAGTTCAGTTCCACCAACCGGCTTCATGTCGATATTTTCCCCTTTATCTCCAGGAATGGAACTATGACCAAGAAGACCTGGTTCAAGACTCACCCCCAGGATAGGGAGTTCCCTGAACACTACTTGAACCCACTAGTAAAGCTCCCCTTTGTGGGCGTACAGGCCAACGCTCCCAACAACTACCGAGATTTCTTGGAGTTCAAGTTTGGCAAAGGTGTTATTGAAAACCCCAAATTCCCAGATGAAACTAAGGTTGTCTAGTCCATATATCAACAGGAGCAAAATAAATGTGATAAATATATTTTTCTATTACAGTCTTAATTGAGGTATTTGAAAGTATATTAGGTCAAGAGAAGTTCATTAGAAATGCTAACACATTAATCATTATTTAGTCAATACCAAGTCGTCACTATCAATTCTAGGAGAACTTATTTTCATCTCCTTAGCGTTCATGTCATTGGGCATCGAGTAGAGAGTAGACTTATGAAACGTGAGGTTTGATTTGTACTATACTCTGCTGATATGAACAAGTAACCTACGACAACAATAGCAACCAGGTTGTTGGAGGTGGGAGAGGGTGGGGGCGGTTATTTCACTTTGTAATGTATATTGTACGTACAGATGTTCATTCTAAGGTTTTTGAAATATCCAATTATCAGCTAGTAGCCAAAGCATTTTCATGCAAATAATTATAGATATAATTATTTTAAAGAGAACGTTGTAAAGGCTCCATGAGTGTGTTATATATAATGTTTCATGTTTGCTCATTGGAACCAGTTATAACCATGTCAGTGAGGGTTCACTTGTGCGGTACCATTTTCATAGATGTTCATGTGGTAAATGGTGGTTACATGCCGTTATAACAGTGATAGAATATGAAGTTAGGGACGATCGATATGTTATCAGATTGATGGAGCACGATGAAAGGGTAAAATCCCAATAGTTGGTAGAGGGGCGATTAAAACAATTTGATTATTTGCATTACCCACTTACACGATTTTATGGCGAGTGGAGATCATGTGCAGTACCCCCACCCCCATCCCATCTTGATATGATGCCTTGTCCATTAGGTTACCTTTTCCCGATTTAGTCAAACGTATTCAGGAAGGTGCATGCATAAATGGTTTCCAAAAGGTACCAAAGTGTAACATTATTCAGTATTTACGTCTAATCACCTGCCATAGTAGACTGGGGAGAAGGATACAGGAGCTGTGCATACCAGATTGACAAGCTGATGTTGTATCTAGGCTTCTATAATGATAAGTGTCACCTGGTAGTCCACCCTTTATTCCCATATTTACTCTCAATGGAAAACTGGCCATCTTATTTTTGAATCGATATGACATGTAATAGAAATATGTAAGGCAGAATTAGTTGATTATGAGCACACAAAAACACCGGAAGGTTTCCTCCCCAATGTGGATGTAAATAACTTTGTTTTGGAGCAGAGTATAGATGTTAATGGAGATTCCTCGGTTCCTTTGCTAGTGTAAATTGCATGGTCTTCTCTAATGGACTATCGGGTAAAGTAAGTTGCAAATACATGTATCTTATATTTTTAGTACATGAGCATGTTTGCTAATGCATTTCACATCTAAGACGGAAACATGTATTTCCATATACTATATATTTGTTCTTTCAAATACTGTCAGTCCTCGATATCATATGGAAGCGTCTGCCAACCTCAGGCATTGTTCTGAATATTGTTGACCCAGGGACCCTGGGTCTCTGTGAGACGGTTTTCCAACAAAAAACATAGATTGGTCAGCTGACTTTGAAAATTCACCCTGCTTTTGTTTTTTGGTATTTCTCTCCCAAAAAAAGCTCATCCACATCTCGGGAACTATCTTTCTCTTCCCGTTTTTCCCAAAATTTCCGTACAATTTTTTTTCCTAGTGAAAAAAGACAAATAAAAAATGTCAAAAACTACCCAAAAAACAAGTCTCTGTGAACTAATGCTGAAGATAGGCCAGTGACCTTGAATCCTGACTTTAAAAGAGTCACGTTCACACAGACACCCATAGAGCTCAATGCTAAATAGGAGGTGAGACGTTTTTATGAGACGATTTTGGTATCATTTCAACCCTAAAGAAAGGTCAGTGGGGACCAGGTGATCTGTAAAGGCCAAACCTACTACTGTAATTCGAGTTATGGTAATGCAAGATGGCAGCACACCAGTTGCAGGTTACTGTATGTAGGCCTACGTTAGGGGGTGATGTACCTTCACATGTCGACACCTACTACTGTAATTCGAGTTATGGTAATGCAAGATGGCAGCACACCAGTTGCAGGTTACTGTATGTAGACCTACGTTAGGGGGTGATGTACCTTCACAGTGTCGACACCTACTACTGTAATTCGAGTTATGGTAATGCAAGATGGCAGCACACCAGTTGCAGGTTAATGGGTTATCGTAGCCCTGGGTCACATGTGATGTAAATCACACAATCAATCTTTCCTAAGATCGACAGAGTCGACGCTATGTATGTTTTGAAAATAGATGTGGATGCCTTCATCCAAGATGTGGTCAGTGTGATTAAATTTACCTTATTTCATTACTATAAAGGTTGTACCTGGGAAGGTGTGTGTGTGTGCATATGTGATTGAATTATATATACAGAATGTCATAGATTATCAAAATGCCACAAAAATTCTCATTTTCTGTATTTTCTCTTATATATATATAGATACCAGTTGATTGGTATAATAATGCAATGTTCTATATGTACTTAATGATTTGTGCTAGTCCCACCATGTAATGCTTAAACTGATGTCAAGATTATGAGCTTGTTATTCATAGATGTTACTTAACTCATTGATACACGTGAATATGCACGGTGCTGGTGCTTAATCTGATATTATTGTTTGATCATGGTACTATAGATATTGCGCAGTGTGGTAGATATATTCCAGATACGTATCACATCCTATTTTTCCATTTGGATTTTGGTACTTACCGGTATGATATTTCGTTGTGATTATTTTGGTAAAATTAACCCTGGAAGATAACTGGTTAAATATCTATGGCTATCTTAGCATACGTGTACAGAATGATTAATAAATAACTTTTATCACTACAAAAGTGTTAAAATCTTAGTTTTTCTTTTGGCAGAAGCGGTGTCTTCTTTCACATTATTTTGTATTGAACGCTTTTCCATCAGCGGTATACTTTACATGACATATGTATTATTATTTATAAATAATAAAGTATGGTAGGTAGAAATACAATTAATTCGTTTTCTAGAATACTGGCATAGCAGGTCGGTTATTTGAATCGACCCAATTTTGTTTCATAAAACTACAATTTGACCTACTTTCAAATATTAGACAAGTCAAACAACGGTTTAATTTACCAATGCTTTTTATTATCATTTAACAAATCTATCCAGGATGCCAATGAGATTTTCTCATCAATAGTACAGGATCACATGTCATATTACACAAGTTGCTTCTGTAACATACAATACATCTTGTAACATCAGATATAGACTAGACACCCTTTCACGTTAACAAGCTTGCTTTTGAAGCGCATTTGTAATTGGAGAATTCCTAGCCCTATACAAAATGGAAGTATGCGCGAAAATGCTACTCTTTTTACAGTGCACAACCTTTTCTTACAATACATTGTACAACATTCTCATATCACAGTTTGAAATTTATTTTTACTAATTCACTAAGAGACGTTTTAATGCAGTGTCTAGTATGTTATCTGACAATGAATGATGCAGTACCAGTAGACTGGCGATATTATGGTTGTGACTGTCAAATAGATTTTACTCTCACTATCGAAATGTGAGGTAGATCCTGGAGGACTCTTGCAAATGTACCGATGAATTAAAACGCCGTGGATATTCAATCAAATAAATTATGCATATGTACAGTAAGTGAACTGGGATAACGAGATGGAAATTTGAGTCCGGTGATTTGGTATACATTTGTCATTGCTGTGTTGGCACTATCTACTTCTTTTCTTTCGTGTCGGGTTGGCGGACCATAGCTAAGAGTTTCTCCATCTTGTTCATTTCATATTCCATTTTCTGAGCTTCCTTCTCAGCTGGCTTCATTGCCTCAGTTCCCTTCTTTTCCTGAAAGATAAGACCATAAATGAATACATTTACAAATGAAACAAATAGAAGAATTATACATGCCTTGCAGATGCAATCACTTATCATTCTAATACACTGTAATTATTGTGAGGCTCAACACAACAAACACTAGAAAGTTGTCCATAGTGTAAGATTATAAAGAAATTCTACTCTGCTCTTTTGTACATTCTATATGCCTGTATGCACATACATGGGCTACATAACTCAGCTATAGTGATTATTTATCAAATTCACATGATAATACACTGACAGAACATACTATGGTAAATATAGGAAGTTTTGTTTAAAGGTTTTAAAAGCAACGGGACGAGACGTGTATATCTATCAGTCATAGTAAAAATAGGTTAAAAGGAGTGACAACATACCTAATTTCAAGATAATTTTAATATTTGAATGTTTACATTGTGCATAATATAATGCAATCTCCCATGTTGTTTCAAAAATAAATCTGATTGGCTAATATATATGTACTGTAATTTTTCACTATTTAGACAGTCATATTGCAGTTGTAATACTACTTTGACACATACAGAATACATTTTGCTTGGTGCTAAATTCACGGTTCCCAATATACAACCTGAGATCTATCGATTTTCCAAATCATCTACCATGGTTATAATAACTATCTAATCATCTATTATTTCTCGAGATTTTTCAAATTTTCGCTAATGAAATTAAGGTATACTCCACACATTTCTAGTCTGCAGGAACAAATCTATTTAAAATTATCAAAAAAATATACTATGCACTCTATGAATCATATTATCATTTAAATACTATACTAATTAAATACCTAATTGCTAGCACTATTTAAAATATGTTCATGAAATACATCTGTATTTTATTATAGGGAACTCAAAATATAAGGAAATATACAGTCCGTGTTGGACCTGTGGAAAAAGTAATTAAATTGAACATAAAAAAATATCTGGTAGACTCAAGTATGAAAGATAATGATGAAATGTGTTGGAAAATGAAACACTGGAGGGGGGAAAACATGTAAATATCTATCGGAAATTGTGAATGTATATGCTAATGAAATGGTGCTTGAAAACATGTGAGAATGATGTCCTGGGAAAGGGATATTGAAGAGTATACGAATATGAATAAAGTGATGTAGGTTCAATGTATATTTAGGAATGTAAAAGGAAGAGTGAAATGTACAAACCAGGAACATTAGGAATGTACCACCAGCCTTAATGGGATAGACACAGATTATCAGTCGCCTTGCTTTCATCACAACTGAGGAGTAAATATTCGCTGCGCCATATGTTTGTTTTAAATATTCATTCACTATCTATTATATAAAATTGAAACCTAATTAAGGAATATTTTTTGGAAGTGCATGCACAGCTGGCATTGCAGCTACACTTATGGTACTTGTTATCATGTCGCACTATTGCATTTCTGAAGATAAGATGTGGTTTGTAGCTTGATATACTGACTTCATTATATCTTTACCAAACAGAAAAGTCCTGGTTTGTTAAGAGATGACATTTTGTGAAAGTGATCTCATATTTTCTTGCAATCAACCTGCAATACCCGACATGAAAGTGATAGGTAGCAATTTGTATACCAATTCAGTGAAACCATCTTTTGGAAAAGATAAATTAAGTGTTAACCTGAACATAGACACAGAATTCACCCAAACCCTTAAAATGCAGTCGGGAGAATTCCGTGATTATTTTAGATCAAACCCGAGCTTCATTCTTTATATGTACACACGTGCGCATGAGGACTTATGGACTTCAAGTTATTGAGTCAGAAACTGTGGAGATACAGATGCAGGCAACATAGACAGAAGAACTTCACAGTATCAGCAATAGGAAGTAGACTTTAAGTGGACGGTCAACTCTCTGTCGCCTGTTACCTTTAACGCCTCAAAGCGAGACACAGTCTGTTCCGCAAGTTTAACACAGTAAAAGATATGTTCTCTAATTCAATGAGGATAATCATACATCAAATTAACTATGATGGCTATAAATACATTCATGTGCTGTGTGTGAGAGAAAAAAAAGTTTTTTCTCTTTTGGCAGCTAAACCTACCCTATAGAAGGTTTCCACCAGCTTTCTTTTTTCGACTGTAGCCTAAATCATCATGGACACCTCCACTAGCACATACAACAATCTCTTTGGAAAACCTTTGCATGTAGGAAAATGTGCCCATTTTTTTTTCAATTTAGTGCAGACTGCCTGTGATAGCAGTGTGCTGGTGAAAGATTGACTTTGGAAAATGTGATAATCTGATGAAATTGTGTACAACAATTATCTGAAGACACCTATTTATGTATCATTGTATTCTTTATTTTGACAGTTAAACACACACGTATATACCGTTCTATTAATTCATTGAGGATGTGTTGGCTGTTCAGTAAATATCAACATGGAAAAAGATGCTTGCACAATGCCTAAAACTCTATTCATCATGGGTGAGTTTCCATTTCCTTATCAATATTTAACTGACTTTTAATAGTTGTTCATTATTTCCATGTTATTCCATTTACAAAACAAAATTTCTCATCTACTGCCGTCGTACATATTATCACTTCATGTGGTGTAAATATGTCCAAATAAAATTCTCATTGGGTGAGTGCACTGGTTAAAGTATATCCTACATGTACTGTATGCAAAATGTTGCTGTGTATGGGGATATTTTACCTGTATTTTGAGGAAGTATTACGTTTCTATAGAAAAATTGACAGTTAAAAGGTTAACCATGCGGTGAATTTTAGATTGTAACACTGTTCTGACTTCCATCTCCAAGCCTCTTTTTATATTAGATTATTCCTGGGTTTAGGCAAATTTAATTCATATACATTGTATTGTTTGGTCCATTAATTCATCGCATAATTTCAATAGGCATGCTTCATTATGTCAACACCGTCTTTTAGTATGTAATTATCATAGAATGTATCAGAACAGTGAACATTTGCAAACACTTTCTACCTCTGCTCATGTGGGCAGTGTTGTGCATGCAGGTATAAATTATATGGAAGCATGCCTTTGGCTTGTCAGCACAAAAAAAAAAGATATGCAATGTATACATATTTCATCCAATGTATACATATTCATACTTTTCCTTGGTTACAAGCATTCCAGGTTTTTATAACCAATCCCAAAGCAGTTCATGACATAGAAGTATTCTGGGTTGTTATATCTGGGAATGTTAAGTGAACATTGGAGGGATTGTGAATAGGAGGGATGAGGGGGATTGTTAAACTACTTATATGCTTTGATAAGCATGTAACCTTAGTCAGGGGGAGGAGTTAAGGTTCGTATGATCTGAGGAAGTAGATAGATGAGGAAATTTAAGATATGTACATAATTCACCAAGAAGATGTGTAACACATTCATTTACTGATAGTACTCTATACATTGTGTCATTCAATTACATTTCATATGTATGGTTTGCATGCGCATGGCGATTGCATGTTGTTAGTAATGATTAACAGGTATGTCTACCAATGTTATTTACTATCGTCAATATTACTTCATACAAATTTTATACATTTTATAAATACTTCATTTACTATGAAAAGAAATGACATTGTATCAGTTAAGAGAGTAAACTTACCTTGGGCTGCTTTCTCAAGTTTGGCGACAATTTTACACTGGTGACATATCCTCTGCAATTTACATTTGTAGTGTGAATCACAGCAGTAAGTTTAAGTTTTTGTAACATGCTTTTAAAATAGTACAAATATAACCTGTACATCAAATGGCATGGGGTGCTTCTATAGTAATATCTAAAACTAATTGCAAAATTGCACTTATGGTTATTTGGATATTAAAGATATAGTAAACAATTTATTATACCTATATTTCTAAATCTTACTATTTGTACAGAATTTTATCCATTGCATGATGAATATAAAGATGACAAATGAATATGATCTAAAGTACCTGTCATCGCCTACGATGAGAATGGGGAATTTGGGGTTGAAGGCGAGATGTGTAAGCTTGGTCTTCTTCTTAGGTGTTACAAGCTGCTCACAGATTGGCTCATATTTGTTGACATTCAAGTCAAAGACATGTACCTTGAGAAAGAGAGTAATGAATTATATTCTCATTCCCACACAAAAATACCAAAGCGACAAAAAGTGGTGATCCAAAGCAGAATTTTCAATCTGTGAAATAATTATGTGTGTGAATATAAGGGACTTGACTTACTGAGCCGTCTGCTGTTACTGCAGCAAAGACTGTTGATGAATGTGGCGCCCAGGCAACATCACCAACTGGACTATTGAGGTCGTAGGAGAATACAGGCTCCCTGTAAAATTAACATTAACAGAAATTAAAACACTATAAAATAAATTTTATTGTAGGTTGGAACGCCTACAATGCCTGTTCTTTTGCAGAAGGTAGAAAATAATCATGTAAAAATCAAACATTATAATCCAGATCTACCAATGACATTTATTGTTTATGTTAGGATTTCATACTTCTTTGTTTGTGTGGTGTCCCAAATCTTGACGCTCCAGTCGTCACTGCACGAGATGAACAGCTTGGGATGGAACATGTTCCATGCCACCTATAAAACAAGCGAGTTAATGACTTATCAATCTCCATTGATGCAATATACATGTATTATACACTTGTGATGGTTTATAAGCATATACCAAAAGCAATAATTATATGACTACTGGTACTGTAAATCTAACAGACAATTCAGTCTTGTTTGTGCTGTACAAATCTGTTTTGCTCTTGGCAATCCGAAGATAGTTCAAAGAATTCATACAAAGGTGATTCCAAAAGTACCCACCTTATATACGGCCATGTGATGAGCGTTGTATGTGTCCAAGAAGGTAGATGAATACGCTTTGGAGCACATGTGTATTTTGCCCTCCTCAGTTCCCACCAGGAACAGGTAGTCCTTTTCTTTGTGGAAGTCACATGCAGTGCCACCAGCTGTCACAAAAACATACAGTTTTAACCATGCACATCTCTACCAGTCATTCAAAACTCATTTTGATTGTTTGGTTGTATGTTTAAATGTACTTGCAAAATGTTACAATAAGCAAAGTAGTTAACGCTTAACTCAAAATTAATCCAAAAATCAATGTCACAAATTGTACAATTATGACTTCAGAGAGCTTCAGTAAAACCAGCATGTTTACAGAAAAAAAAGTTAACTGCCTAAAATCTATTGGACTATATATAGTTCTCTTATGTTTGGTCTGTCTGTAATGCAGTAATCCAAGATGCATGAAATACAACCCTCATAACATATAAAAATATGTTTAGCCATAGATGTTTCATATAATATTAACTTGCACATGAAATTCTTGATTTATTAATTGAAGCAAGAAATGTATCAAAACACATTTTCATATTTATACTAATTATCATGAAACACCCTCTAAAAATAATCCACATTGACCGCATTCAATATGCAACATGCTGTAAACAACATTCGATGTAATGAATCTTGATGCACATAATTTAATAAAATTACAGATATGTATATTGAGCATGTGGATATCTTGCTTGTACAATGATCATGAGCATATTCCTTAAATGGCATATCTGACAAACATTTGAAGGCAGCACATGACCAGTCATCACAACAGTAAATGATACTTTACCATATAGTTCAATATCACCGTATGCTTATGTTCAAAAGAACAATACATAAATTCACATTTTCCAATTAATATGAGGTTTGGAGTAGAAAAACAATATATACAAATTTATACAAACGATGACTCAAACATAATTGCTACAATACCGATACATTATATACCTAGTATTTCATTTCTTAACTTCCATTTAATTCCAGAAAATAAATCAGGTCTACTTACCAAGTGTGACAAGTTGTGTTCCATCAGGGCCATCAGCAGGGCAGTCGTCCAGTTTGAGTGTGATGACATCATGATAATGCAGTTCGTTCTGAAGAAAACATATAAAATGTAGGTAACTATACAACCAGATGCTTATGGAAACTAATATTCACTTCATCTTTCATTATGATAACATAGAACAGAAATTCCACTCTGTAGGTGACAAAAAGCAGAAGATCAAGAGTAGGATTTTGATGAACACTCGGCAGGAAAGAAAGATAATCTTAATAAAGAACTTTTAGCGAAAAAACAGGAATTCCTGCAAAAGTTGAAAAAGTGGCATCTCTGATGGAATTGGATATTTATGGAATTCAAGTGTTACCTTCACTAGTGTCCATGAGACAACACGGCCATCAGAAGATACTGAGAAGAAGTTAAGGTTGTTATCCAAGTCATTCTTTTGCCAGCGCACCTACATCAGAAAAATAAAATGTCATTAAAGCATAGATGCTGAATAGTGCACACAACAAGTACCATCTTATCAAGTGAGATATTTTAGTTCATCAACATTAAAACTTCGAAATATTAAAATACCTAAATCATATTTTTCATTTGGCTCTTCCATTGGTAATTTTCAATACAGTCATAGTCTGAAGCAGGATATCCCATGGTCTGCTCTGCAGTAGAAATTTGAATTATTCCTGTTTTGTCTCATAGTATTCTAAAATTACATTTACCTATTAAGACTTTAAGTGTCTCCTTGTAATCAATCTTATATTTCTTCCTGGTAAAAACTCACCTGCCATACTGGGTCTGTGTGTTTGCCGGTCTTGGCAGTACTCTGATACAGTGGGTTTGCCGTACTCTTCAGGTTGTACACGGCTACGCTACCATCATAAAAGCCTACTGCAATGTAGTGACTCTGTTCTGCGTTGATATCACAGCACAGGACACCGCTCTTTGTTTCGTAGATGTATTCGGGATAAGAGGGATTCTTCAGGGAGTATACCAGAATCAGACCTGTGGACTGTTTGGTGAAGTCATCTGTGTGAAGATTTGTAAATTGTTGTTTAGATTACATACTATAACAAATTTCTCCTGACAGTACTTCCTTTTTTGCTGATTACACATTTACATGGTTTTGGTTTATGCAGCCAAATGTCAGTGATTATTCTTTTATATTCATGATTGTGTGACACTTTCTTAAACTTACATGACCCATGTCCTGCAACGAAAAGATCCATGTAGTTTGGACTCCAGCAGAGTGCTGTGACTGCCAACTTCTTTGCTTTCTCGTAGGAGAACTTCCACAGAGGAAGCAATGTACCTTCCTGGTCACGGTAGTCATCAGACTGATCTTCCCAGTATTTGAAGTCTGAAATCAAATGAAACCATATGTATTTAAACATGAGTAGAATAGTTTTATCCTTTCATTTCACCAGGTTTGACTTAACTTATGCAGAGAAAAAATATATGTTTATGCATATTATTATCTTCTTTCTTTCAGAAGTATGGCCACTTAATCTGTGTTTGATTGGAGCCAACACTTTTTTATAGATGTTTTTCCTATCAGACTTTGCATTTTGATCATACAGGCTATTTTGATTTCTATTTACAGAGAAATGTCATCTGGTTCTCACCTTGTGCCACGTCGTCAAAGATATTTTGGTTAACCATCCTCTCAATTATTTTTGCAGCTCGTGCCACTTTTACGACATCATCACTCTACAAATAGTTTTCAATCTTTAATATATCATAGTTCACATACTTCTACTTGTTTATAGTTGATTTGTTGACTTTAAAACCTTGACAGCTAGTCCATTTTTATAGCTTTACCATTTTGTACAAATTACATCTTTTCCTTTGTGACTCTACATGCGTCTAACATACCTTAATATCGTAAAACAAAAAAATTAAACAGATGATCATAAAATCAAGTGGTCATACCTGTGTGTCTACAACTGTAAGCTTCTTTTTGATTTTCTCTTCTTCCTTCTTCCCAGGTACGACCTTGGACTTTTCCTTATTCTTTTCCTGGAGAGAAAATATGACATTAATTATAGGGCTATGGCATAAAACCTTATGCGAAAAAGAAGGCTTCTTATTCATTGGCCAGTGCATTTTTATAATCTTAATCTGATTCGGGAATAGGGTTAAACAGGGATCTGCTAAGGGTGTTATTCTTATCAAAGGTAAATCATAAGCTTCTGTCTACCAAAGTATTTTTTATTCAACAACCATGATTTAAATGGATTTTATATGCTGTAGTTAAAAGCATTCCATGTAAATCTAAATGGTAAAACTTATACATAAATTATTAACATCGCATTCATTTGAAGCTGCATCAGTATTAACCTGCAGGTTATTAAACCCAATTTGTGATTTCTTTTTCCGAAATTAAAATCCAAAGAGACCTATCTGCATTATATTCTATAGCATATGTCTAAATCCTCACACGTATTCAACTAAAACAGAATTTCTAAGCACACATCCTATCTCGGAAACTATTTTTAATATATTCAGAATAGAAGGCTTTGAATATTTCTCACTTCTGTTTTCTGAAAAGTACTAAATTTAGTCTAAAATTTCTCGGCAGTTCTAGTATAGGAGAAATAACATGTCAGGCATGAGAGTGGGCGATGTAGGATTTCGACTTCAGATGATTTAAAGGTATGATCTGCTCATTGTAATACATGCAACATGATCAATTCTACCGGCTTCACATGGCAGAAATACATACAGTAATATCAAACCATCTATACATGATATTCAACTGTTGTAATGTTTGATAGAGATTTACATTGAATATAGACATTACATTGTAGTTATACATATGTATACCCTTTTCCTGAACTATGCTTGAACTAGCCATAAAAATTGGCATTTACTGTGAATTCCCGCGTATAAACCAACTCCCATGCTTAATCTGCACCCAAACTTCTAAAAACCCTATGACCTGCACAAGGGGTTTGATTATATGTCCAAATACCTTGCATTTAACCTGCAACCCCAACTGTGGAAATCTCTATAAACTCTTGCGCGGGAATTTACGGTAATTAAGTTTCAAACATAGATCAATGTGTTGATGGTACAGGCCTGTTTGTTAGAAAGGGTAAATTATTACAGAGATAGGTACTTCCAAAATATGCAAAAACAAATATCCTTTTTTTCACCCAAATAATTAACCCGACCACCGATTGAATCATAGCCTACTCATGGTTATTTGATGATTATGGCCAAAGCCTCTCATGCCCGAAATGTTGAAGGTTTCTACATAATGCCATTTTCAAGGAGTTGAAAGTTGACATGCAATCAAAAAAAATGCAAAGAGGGTTTCAAGGAAGAGAAGAGTATCTGAAGACTTTCCTTAGAAGTTGCACGGCAATGCTAAGTAGGACTGCCTAGAGGATCTAGAACACAACTGTTGCAAACCCTATTGTTATGTTACAATTTAATATTATCACCTCCAGCTTATTCTTTTGCTATAGAGAACAAGAAAACAAATAGGAGCATGACATAAAAATGGGACCTGCATTTGCTGAATGATATGAAGAGGTATTTACCTCTACAAAAAGGTTAAACTCCTATTTAACCTATTCATGCCATTTTGTATAAAATCATAGCATATGGCGCAGAGCTGGCAAGTCACAACCCTTCAAATTATTCATTTCCTTGACAGAAAATAGTAATTTTAGTAATTATTTAGACCTTATTGGGGCTCAAAATCATGGTATTACAAAAGTAGTGTAATACTTGGCAGCTCTGAGAGTATGAAAATGCCTCTCATCTTAAAGCTATACTTATCTTAGCCACTATTGTGTTACCGCCCGAATCATTATATGAGCAAAGTATTTTGCATCTTATTAAAATTTCGAAATGTATCAGGAGAATTCATATAAATAGATGCAGGACAATAGCAAACAGGTATAGCAAAATTCATTCAAATTATCAGTTTCTGCATTTGTGTTTTACAATAGATATCTGTCAATATAGGTGTATTTTCCCACACTGCAAATCAGTAAAAAGACTCCCCAGCATTTAGGTGTGTGTGTTTATTAATTTTGTTCCTGTCCCTTCTAACAGTCTTCAGTGTGATTAATGCATCATGCTTAATCCTGGATGCGTAATACATGTCAGAAAACAATACACACTGTATTCCACCCATTTTAGTGCACACATATTTCATGTATTTCTGAAATAGAATTACCTCTGAATGTCAACTATTTTGGGGTTGAATCATAAACAATTAAAATATTCTTTCTTTAAAGTAAAGTATGCACTCATTAGGTTGAATATAGCATTGTATCAGTCATTCCCCATCATGTGTAATGCCAGCAAATACTTTATAAACATGTCAAAAGGTTGTATCAAACTGAGAATTCCAAAATTGGCCCAAGTGTTGAATGAATACTAGGGAGACTTATAAAACTTAGTAAAAATAAATCATTGATTAAAAGCACAGTCCACGGTTTGTCGGTTGAGTTTTTTTAATTTCTTTTTTTTTTATCAAAGATGTTCATAACAAGTGATTTCAGTCAGGACATGGTCGTGAAATAGGTTTGTCTTGTAAAGAATATCAAGTCTTTATCTGTGACCAGAAAACAAACCTCTTCTTCTGCTTGTTCCTGGACTGATATTACATACAGCAAAATATTATTATCTAAAAGTCAAATGCTGTGGATTTATTTCTAATAATGATGGTTTGATTTAATGCGTGATCTCTCTTATCTTTTATTGTTAAAGAAATCATTCACTTGCATCCACCCCAAAGTTTGAAAATACAGTATGTGGATAAAAATAAGTTTGCTATTTATCAGATTTGAAAAATAATTATGCTGATATCATCAAACACCGCTTTACAAAAACACTTATTTCATGCATATTTAATGTTGTTAAAGAGGAGCCAATTCTGAAATGCAATTTAATTGGCTAGACAGTGTGGATCTGTTATATGGAAATATTGATTGGCATATTTCTATAACCTTATGCAATGTTAAGATATTTCTACTCTTCATTAATCTTTTAAGTACATTCAACATTTTAGATACAGTTCACTCAACTGTGTAATAGCTAGTGTAGCTATTAGTGCATTTAAAGTTCACTTATTCCAATTTGAATGCATAGGGTCAGGGGAGAATATTTGAAAACGTACCAGTAAAGAGTCATCAGATGTCATGAAAGAAAAGGATAGTGTTAATACAAGAAACCTAGAAAGAAGAAAGATTCTAATAATCTTAGTGTATCTAGAAAAACTGGCTGCTAAAGAGCTATATTTGAAAAACAAATATTGATTATCTGCTTCTGGAATTACGGCTCCCTAGATTTTTTTAATCTACTCACTTCATTATAGTTTTAATATGTTTTTATGACAATAACCAAATCCCAAAAGACACTCCAAATCTTAAAAGGTTAGTCTACAGATTCGTGTGCCTGATATTTAGGAAAGAAGTGTTTTTAAACTTTATTCAGGTAATGGTACCTTTTTGATTTTCGATATCAACCAAAATTCTTGTTTAATAGGTTTCAAAATTCAGAAACTTTCATTTCTTCAAAAGATGAGGTTTAAATCTCCTTGCTCATACCCTTGCTTCAATACTGAGATCTGTAGACTAACCTCATCATTTTGTGTGGCCTTACATCAATTTCATTATTAACCAATTCAAATCATTTGTATGGCAAAACATCTATGATACAACTGGCAGCATAATATGTAAACAGTGATTTCAGAATTCTGCTATGTTTTGACAAAGTGTATCAGGTAAATTCCATGCAACACCTGAATAGCATTGTGGGTGTGTTGGTCATGCAATGCTTGCAAATTTTGAACATGCAATGATAAAGACGCTTGCCTTCAATTGTTTGTTGGCTAAAATAATTATACACCTTGCACCATTGTTTTGAATCACAGTGTAAGACCTGGTTGGGTACAGGGGTTATAACCGTATCTGCACCTTGGTTGTTTACGTTCACTTTACTTTGTATTTTCAATGGCAGCATCAGAAGGACAGCACTCATAATTCCATCTGTGTTTTTGCGAATTCCAAGATATTTAAAAATCACAATAGACTGCAAATGCAAAAAGTGTCTAATATTACATCACAACTTTGAGCCAGTAGGACTATAAAACTGGGATATACCATGCGAAGTAGGTAAATGTGTGGCATTACATGTGAAAACAGTTCATAAGAACTATTGTGTACAGACTTGGTGATCAAGGGACATTGGTATGTAGTGCTCAAATTGTTCACGAAGATATATCTACACAAAATGATCAAACGGGGAAGTGCACAGATGATATTCTGTGTGATTCTACAATACATAACACAATTACCCGATCCCCATATCCCATCATGTCGGCATTTTCAGCATTTTCCTCGCCCTAGGTTACAAACGGGGTTAGTGGATGGAATGTGTTAGTGTGTTTAAGTTAAAGGAATCAAGAGCAAGGGAATGGGATTTTGTATTAGAAATGGAAATAGTGTCACTATGACAATAAAGTGCAGGTCGGGAAGGAAGGAAATCATTGATTTTAAACATCTTCAAAAAAATACATAACATATTGGATTCCACCTAATAAAAATGGAGGGGGTTGTGTGTCTTTGTAATTATAACCTGAAACTGCACGAAGCTATCCATTTTTAGCTGCACAGAAGGAAACATTCTATGATAGTAACAATCAAATTATACATTTCAGGACCATTTTGTCATCATTTGGACTATGATCGCATACATATTTTTTAAACTATGGAAAAACATTATGAGCATCAATTAAAAAAGAATAGAATGAATGAACTTTGATTTATATTGATTAGCAATTATTAGCAGCCGTTCAACAAAGAGAATTTCTATGTCAAACCTTGCTGTATATCGGCACCTTGAACACATTAAAAACTTACTCACTAAAGAATTACCTATTCTGGGTAAGAAACACACATGGATATGAAAGCACAAAACATTCTTCTCACAAGAGAATTTGAGTTTGAATCTTCCTGTTATGAACATCAATAAGTGAAACTTACTTGTTTTTGGAAGTCTTCCTGGTAGGCATCGAATATTTCCCATTGTGTGACATTTCCGGAGAAGGTGAGTCTTGGTGGTGGCTCTGTTGCTGTGCCGCGTTCCTAAAACAGTAAATTTTTGTAAACTGTATTTCAAACCAGACCTCAACCTTTAATTTAATTACTTTTCCATGCGTCTTTCTACCGAACAATACAGACCCACATGTAAAGCTACAGGTATTGGGACTTATTATAGCAGGGCCATGGAATCGATTTTGCTGCAAATAGGGCAGACTTAGTTGGAATTATAAGGAAATGCATAAGAATACTTACCCTGTAAGGATTGTTGTAGGTCTGAGAAGCACGTTCACTGTAGTTGAACTGGTTTGTGAGCTTGGCATCACCACCAGTCTGCATTGCACTTGGTGCTGCAGAGTCTGGTTCCGCAGAATCTTCTTTTCCCTAAACACATACAAATCAAAGTTGCTTAAAACAGACTATAGATAATATTTCTCACACAGAAGGCACCCAATTCCTCCCTAATTTGTAGGTTGGTTGATTCAATATTGATCCTCTCATTGCTTGTAAATTTTTGATACAAAATATTATTGTTGCTTGATATGTTTTCTACCGACATTTCCTATGTTGAACACCATGGGAGCCATACATTGATATGCCTTGTCTTGAACTATTTCATTTCTCCTCCAAGTCTAAGAAAGAGACATGCATGTGTTTCAGCTAAACTGTTTTATTGTATATCATATTACGGCGTTAAAACTCTTTAACAATGCATTTCAGTACCATACTGTATACATGTAATTGTGTGCATGAGTCATGTTTCTAAAGTAAACTGTGTTTGCAAGTACTACACAAGCAGTAATACAACATTGCATAGCCCAGTCCCTTTTCCTCCTTCTTCTTCTGCAATGATATGCATAAGATATACTATAGCAACTACAATATTTGCTATGACTTAAAGCATGACCAAATTAAATTTTGGACAAAATATCCTTATGATAGAAAAAATATTTCTACATCCACTATTGAAATCAAATATTTCTAGCCTGCCTCTACTGCAACATGAGATGTTCAACACAGATGTAAGCAATTTAAGCTACAATAAGTTGTCAGAGTAACTTTCGAACAAGTAATGACTAAAACTATGCATATTCCTACAAGCGTGGTTGAAGTCTTGGCGGCGCTTATTAAAGCCTAACTACACCATACTCACATAGTCATAACTATATGTGGACTTAGCATCATCATCTTCACCACCAAAGTCCTGAAGCTACACAAGACAATTCCGCAACTTATTTTCCATTGATTTACAACAATGTAATACATTACAAGAAACATGTTTCTATGGATGTATACTGGATTCAAATACCCTATCATTCCAGGACACCAATTGAAGATTCATTATGTTCATTTCAAATTAAGTGTACAATATCATATAAAACCATGCTTCCACCTCTCTTGTATACGCATACTATTCATCTATTACCTATTACAAACATGTTTCATATTATATGGATACCTTGTAAGATAAATAAGAATTCTGTTACATACTCGTGTCACAATTACCCTGTTCAATTGATAAAACAATGCAAAAAAACTTAGAAAAAAGCTAAAAGTGCAATATCCTAACCGAAAATACTATGGAGTAAACTGCAGATGTTTTCCCTTTCAGGGAGATAAGTTGGGAAAAAGTGCATGACAAAGTAGGAGGTCAACCTGGTTATAAGTTAATGAAGGTAAATAAAAGATAAATTTATGAAAAAAGGAGTGCAAAATGATCTTTAAATATCTTCAAGAAAAGAACTCGTCTAGCACACTATTAAATACTTCTCAAAAATAAAATGTGCATAATTATTAACTCATTGTGCAAAATTTCTTAATCATTAAACAATTCCTGCTTTAAATATATTGTTTAAAGATAAGAATACTTTGAATGCACACATATTTCTTTATACTGATCGATATGGTGTGTGTTGAAACGATAAGATTCAGTGAAAATGAGCATAACCGCTGTACCTCTTCTTCATGGTCCTTGTCCTAGTTGCAATAAAAATAGCGTACACATATTCTTTGATTTTGGGTGTATGCAGGATACAGGTAAACATAGGACATGACTGCAATCAGTTTTAATTAGTTGTACTACACATGTAGCTGTGCCATACTCAAAACTTGCTCACAGAGACACAAAGTGAGGGGTGCGCGCGCCAGTTGTCAACATATTACTCAGATATTAAGATAAATGACGATAGATAAAACTGTTTCATGACTGAATGGCTGAGGTGTCATGTGGGAGAGGCAGTGATTTCTACTAAGACACACTTGTTTGTGTTAATCCCTTACATACTATTTAAGCTGTTAATGAGTCCATTTGGTTCTTGTAAGTGATTACTTTGCTTAAATATTTGTCCATCACTTTTACTAATCAGGGGCTATCACTTCAAAGCTGAATGAAAAGCCCTATTCCAGCTATGTATTAGAGGACTGAGCACTTTCCACTGTATAGATTCAACTCATTGTGAACACAACATTGTGTAGTTATATGCATGTTACTACATTTATAAATAACAAAAATAATGAAGTTACTTGATATGAAACTTTTTGTAATCTATCTTTAAATATGACGTTCAAACAAGTCACTAGTGGATTAAGATATATGCTCTCAATAAACCTGGCTCACAGCAAGTGTATTGTAATAGGCCCTATCATCATTATTCTGAATATGTATAAATATCAGTGAGGCCCAAGAGCAACTTTACTTGACATCCATCTGGTAAATCCAGGTACAGTGCGAATGATCGCCTGGTGTAAAGTTGGTTTCAGGTCTCATTATGAGACCATTTGCAAAGAAATTAAGATATCAGTGCCTATGCGTATCAATAGTTAACCTTGGTTGTTGTGATACAATGTCCAAACAGTAAAACATAGACACAGCGTGCGCAGTAATTCTTTTGGGTTTGCTTCAGCGAAAGTTGAAACCCTGAACTTGACCTCCATCTGCTTTCTACTCATTTTCCTAGGATAACATTGGACGATCCCAATTAGTGTTGGGCTGGTGAATAAATTACTTTGTGGTACACTGATATATCACTGTGTATAATATAACATGGTGGTACACCAAAAAAAGTAGACAAAATATTGCCATTGTGTTAGTACCTCCTCGTCCAAGCCTATTGGCAATGGTATATCCACCTATTAGTAAAAAAGATATCAGTTCAATTGACCTCTAGACCATCTCTTAAAGGGTCTTGACCAAAATTGAAAATATACAACATATGCTTTTTCTAGCCTTTAAGATTCGCACAGAAATGAACAATGGTGAAATGCTTTTTGTCTAAATTGGTATAAAATAATGAAGAAAAATAGGTATAACAAGACAGTTAATTTTAAATCTTATCCCGATCACTCATCTTTTGTTGAAGACATATTTTAACATACTAGTATTTGACATGTTTCTCTTTTAATTTCCATTATAATATATGTGTCAATCTTTTACTAATAGCTCCCCAGGCCTGTGTGTAACCTGATTGGCAAAAATGCATATAAATTAAACTATATCTTAAGTTAAGTAACTGACCTCCTCTCCTTTCTCAGCACCCTCTCCATCAGCACCTTCTGCAGTCTTGTCCTCTGTAGAAGTCTCTGCAGCTGCCTGCTCCCCTCCAGCTGGATAATAAATATAAAGAGGTGAAGTCTAATCACCTTCCGAAACATGATAGAATCAGTATCATAATATAATGACAACAGCCTTCCTTACACTTGACAGGCCTAGCTCACCAGAGATCACAGACAAACTTTTGAGCATGTCTTATCTTAGTCTTATGAATCTTAATCTTAAGTCTTAGTTAAAGTCCAGTTAAATATCTTTTAGAGATTTTTTAAGACATGTTTAAGACTGCACATGAACTGTGTCACGGTAAATGTTGGGAGCCAGAGTAAGTAGCGCCCTCTTTATTTGGTGAGTATTATTAAGACTTTAAGATGATTTGAGTAAGATTTGATTAAGACACTCAAAACGTTTGTCCGTGCACTGGCATTAGGTAGATGCCATCTGACTTCCTTACAGCTTTGTCACTGAAAAAAAAAAGTTGTAATCTTGAACATAAACTAAACTGAACAATAACAGACAAAAGTGGTTTACTTTTTAGTAAGGCCATATCATTATTCTGTGTGGTAGATGTAGAATGTATAGATGATTTCAAATGATACTTTTTTTATGTACTCTGGTATGTGTTTAGTCATTATATTAATGAACAGTACTTAAGACATTCCAGATACAAGGCCCTATTTTGCCACTTTGAATTGTAGGTTTAATACTTGGTCAAACTCCATCTGTGCATGCAGCATGGCCAAAATTTCAATATCAGCACATACACACATGGTGATGCCAAGCATGTACCCAAATATGTTGGAGCACAACTTTTATTTTCTTGTTGATGTATGTGCTAGTGTATTATCTGGCTTAGTGCCTATTCACATCAGTCACTGTATCAATTACCATTTAGAACCTGGACAAAGGGCACACAATCTTTGTGGACAGTATACACCCATTAGGTAATGGCATTCCTGTGAAGCAACCAATCTAAAGGTAAAGCAAAAAATCAGTGGGAGGGTAAAGGTGTCCATTACCACCACACCATGTCCTGCTTGTAAAGTGCAATTTCCAGAAAACCTTAGCCTGCATAATTCATTGATATACCTATTTTTCATCTACTTCTATAAAAATGTCCCTAATAGCTTTATTTAACACATGAGGCTATGGTCCTGGAATGTGGAAATTACTAAAGATGTAAGCTCTTATACCTTGTATATCAACTTTGATATGTGACAGTGAATTGCATAATCCATCATTGGTACTTGATATTTATAACACTTCCACAATGACTATCATTCCAGCACATCTATTTAAACCATTCTCTCCAGTCAGGAAGTCTTGCTCTTACCTTTGAATGTTCCTACATCTTGTTCAGACTCTAAACCTAAATGACCAATTCGGTTGAGAGACGATCGCACCCAAATTGATTAGTATATTAGCATTCAGAATTGGAATTTTGAGAGTGAAAGTACATTGCAGTTATATATAACAGTTGATTAATGGGTTTTAAATTGCAATTTAGTAGTGGGAAAATTAACAATACAAAATGTAGTAAATGATGAACATTGTTGTTAAGTGCATTAGATTTAAGAGTAAAGAAAATCTACTTCTAAAGTTACATTTTACACTTAGCTATATATCCCGCAAGAAAAGCACACACAAAGAAAATAGAATAAGCCTTGCATGCATGCAATGTAACAGGTTGGAGTATAACATCACACACCCACTTCATACTGAGATGTGCAGTTACAGAGGTTTGCATCCAAGAGGATCAGCTCTTACTCTTGTGATTGACTCATTTTATAGTTTGCAGTATCACTAATGTTCTTTAAAGTGCACCCTCAAAAAAAATGCAAAAATTGGAACTGGCTAAATATGGTTTGAAAATCTTTCTGCTGTGTGAAAGAGATATTGATTAATTGATTGAGTTTAATGTCCCAGTGCACCTTAAGTATCAAGTTAGCGGGGAGTCATCCACAAATAGTGGTAGTCTGCCTTACAGTAGAACAGATAAATATATTCTGCTTGCCCAAGACAGCAGTGACCGCACCCATGCATGGTCACATCTATGAGATGAGTGATAAAATCTATGAGGTGAGAGAGAAAAACCGCTACTGGGTACATACTCTGTTCTTTTATTTGCCGGGTCCTAGATACCTTGGCTAGAAACCATAGTAGGCAGGGCCATACAAACCATGACCTTTGATATCTCAGAAGTGATTCACAGAGGAGAGATTATACAAAGAAAGGACTGATGCTAAAATATATCATGGTACATGTGTATTCTCCTAGCACTGTAAAATGTTATTTTTCAGGAATTTGTGCACACTGATATTTAATTGGGCCAGTGCAGACTTCACACATTGAATACACACATGAACGACACCCGTAGCTGTGCAGTATTTGCTGCATAAAGTGCTCAAGACCATCTGTTTAAACAGTCAAAGGTATGTGAAAAATAACAGGGCTTCAAATTCACCTCTATAATTACTATACAACAGTAATAACGAGGGACTATTATTCAACTCTTGGGCTCATGGCCTGGATACCGGAGATAAAAGTTCCTTGTTCTTCTCAAAAGGAGGTACTGCGTGAATGGTGGTTACTGCGCAACAAGCAGAGAAAAAAATGACATCTACATATGCCGTGGGTCGCCCACTGCAGCGAAAAATTGGCATTTCATCTAGTCACAACTGTGAGTCATAGTACCTGCATAATAATTCTTGTAGCCTGTCGAAATAGATAGTGATTGCACCTAAGTGAATTAAACCTGTTCCAATAAGATTGACAGAGGGCACTTTTTTATTGTATGTATATAGGCAATTTATATGTATGCTTTAGCACTTACAATTATATTTTGTATTTTAGACAGAGCATCATGTGTTTAAAAGGGATATCACTGGTTATTTCTTTTTATGTTATGTATCATGAGCTTGTGTCGGTATTGCAGTACATAAAAAAAACAGGTTAATTTGACAGTAATACAAATTTTCAGGTGAGGAAAATTCTGTGTTTTCGTTTGGATTAAGGTTTAAAACCTTTGGGGCAAAAATACTATGTCAGGACTGCACCATGGAGCCTGTCCTCTGCATCTTTGAGACAGGCAGAGGCTAGGACGGAACCTAATTTCCCAACAATCTAAAGCAGGTGTATTCGTAGTATTGTTGATATTTCAATTATCAAAATATAACTAATATTTTTATTGACATCACTTGTGTTTGGCTACATCATATCCTCATCATCACTGCAGACAATATAAACAGCAAAAATCATAAACCACAGAAGGAAGATCACCAAAGCTATTTGAGTTATTAGATATGGTTAGACCAAAGATATACTTAATGACTGTATTACAGGGTTATAATATATCTATATACAGTATGTTTTTTTACAATGTCCACACTTACCACCTGTAGGAATTTAAAAGACAAACTCTGATTAAAAGTATGACCAGTATCAAAAGTTTTTCATAACACAAAATCTGAACTTTTCAAGAAATTTTACATGGAAACTTTCACCTTGGTGTAATATGTCACAAGAGAATCATTTGGATTATTTTGGGGTTGCATTCATTCTATACAAAGATTTGAAAGGGGACAGCTTATAGAATTACAGGTACCAAAAGATCAACTTACCATCTGTCATTCCAAGGCGCTGCATCTGACGCCTGGCTTCATCAGATTCTTTGTGGAGCATGTTCCCGTCAAGTGCGAAGTGGATGGCCAACTGATCGACACTGGATATCTGCTTGTAAGTTCTTTCCTGAAAATGATAAGGCATTTGGGAATTTAGTATATATCTGTAATTATCATTCATAGACCTACTCCAAATAATGGACTTTCATAATTGTGTTTTTGGTAAATACCTGTCATTCCCCAGATTTGCTTAAAAGTGGGATATGGGTCATACGTGAGATACGGGTTGTAGACACCACTTTACGGTACTCACAAAATATGCAGTGGAGATAATTCACTTAATCAATAGTATGATCATTTCCTTACCTTGAAGCTGTAGCGGACTATGTTCTGAGGCGCATGGGGGTTATTGGCAGTCAATATGCGCGTGAATTCTTCTTTTAGTTCCTGTAAATGAGACAAAATATGATCAAATCTGATATAACTGAAAAAAAGAATAATTGATTCCATGAATTAATGATACACAATTCAGTTCTGCTTTAAAACCTAGCATAAATCACTGTGTAAACTATATTGTATTTAAAATGGACATACCACATCCGTCAGTTGGAGCTGGTCATCTGGCTTCACCAGCGTCTTGGCCTATACAAATGCAAACATGCTTATAAATAGTCAAATCACAATGTAATTATTAACATTTTGCATTTCTGCTGCACGACTAAAGAGAAGCTAGCAGATAATTGCAGAAAATTTTATAAAAGTATAATGGATCATGATCATAATATGTGTAAGTCAATGTGGATAGTAAAATCGGAGGTGCATGAAACACTGATAGAGCTTATTAAATAAAGCTTTTATTCTAAAACACAGAAAACGATTCCACCTTGTATACTAATTATAAAACACAATTAGATTAAAAACACTATACATTTATATATTACTCCTGAAACTATCTAATAACAGCGCTGTTTTTCGCAGCTACATGTGCTATATCTAGGATAAAAAGCCATAAGAAAAAACTACAGGAGAGTAAGTCTCACTTTTTCTGTTCTCCTCTGTAAATGGATTTAAAGTCTTTTAATCAATGTACAGTTGAATAACACCAGGCATGCCATATTGTTTGAAACATTTTAATCCCTACGTGTGACTAATTGATGAGATGACTGAAAAAAAATCCTCACATACTCTTAAAAATGCTTAAAATGCTGTCATACGTGCTAATCAATTAACAACATGTAGAAATATGAGAGGACATCATAGCTCAGATTATCTAATTCATCAAAAAGAATTTGATATACTGGATATTTGGACTTTACTTACGTTCATCCACTCATCTTCGCCTTTCTCCCCCATTTCTGTCATATCATCATCATCCTGAAATAAAATGTATACATTTTCAGAATACTTAGTCAAATTAGCCTTTGATAGCTCTAAATGTCTATAATGGTATGAACCAAAATGTAGGGGCTGGCTCATGTATTGGTTAGCAAGGGGTAACACTTAGTCATAAAAGTCAGGGACTAACACCCTCCTGTATTATCAAATAAATGGGTATGGAAAGTCGAATTAATATATTTAAATTGGACATAATATTATATAACGCTGTTGCTACACTTTGCCTCCAGCTACAAATGAATGCAGGGATTCCAAGTTTGACACAACCCAACACCGTTATCTTTCCTGCTGAAATTCGTAACAAAGCAATAATGTATTAATGTACAGTTTATAGGGCTGTGTAAGATAGCACCATGGGCTATCTTGACAAATTCTAATTTCCAGGGATGTAAGTCAGAGATTCTGAAACCTAGGAACTGCATGACTGAGCTTGATAGATCCTTCTGAACATTATGAATATATTAAATCATGTCTAACGTGTCTTTAAAGACAGCAGACATTTAAATGGACAGTTATCCACTTTCACAAGAAGTTATCGTGTCTAGGCGTCCAGGGCCAGATATCTCCTTCTAAGCAAAAGGAAACAATGACAATGTGACATTAGTTCCCTTGTCTGCCACCAGTCATCATCCAATCTGAAAACTTACATCCCTGAATTTATATTACACTGGTTCTCTAACAAAAAGACATCCTAGTTGCCTGTTGTGGTAGTTGGAAGGTAGAAGAGAAGTTCAAATTTTCCAAACAAATTTGCATTACATCAATTATTTGTTTGTTGTTAGAGCTAATGATGCTAATTGGAAAAAGGTGATGAAAGGAAGAAACTTTCCGGAAAAGTTCACCCATGCTTTTATTGTAAGCATGTAAGCCCTACTTCCAAAATTGAATGGACCTAATTATGCAATATCGACAAATGTTTTAATTTAAAATGCAGAGGTGCATGCACATGTCTTTAGATGGATGGAAAATAATGTAATTTTTGTTTCAGCTAAACGAAGTTTCCAGAATGTAGACTCCAGTCTCAAGAATTTAAAGGTACTGTATTTGCTGCTAAGATGGCAAAATTGTAAAATAAAACTGTGAGCATGAAAATCAATGGTTTTGGTCTGTGCCGAAATCAGATACACTAAAATACTTTACAAAATATATATTCCATGATGCACCAAAAAGCCAGGAAGGTGTAAAGTACAGTAATTACTGGGAATTGCATACTATGAGTTAAGTTCATATTATCTATAAGTTGTTACCTCCCAGCCAGATCTAGACTGAGACATCGATGACTTTGAAAAAAAAATACACAAAAAAGAAATTGTTAGTTTATGATTAGTATGAAAAGTTGCAGATCATAACTCACTTATGAAAGAAACATTGTTAAATGGATGTTTCCACTGTAATGTATTCTTAGCGGTTTCTTGCGCATGCCAGTCTTCTATTGCAAGCAATGATACTACGGACTGGACATCGAACTAAACATGCATTGTATATTCTTTATTGCTCTCGGTATACTCATGGTGAGAATCCAACATCTATCATACTTGATTGTCACATTGTTAAGATAACAATATCCAGACTAAAAGATCAAAATGGAACAATTTAGTCTGTTACATGTACAGATGTGATAGTTTTAGTGACTTATATAAATGCATGAAATAAGCGGTGGTGTGTAAATGGAAAGTGAATACGTTGTTATACTTATTACACTGGTTGATATATGAAATATATCAATAACATATACAATGTAGCTGTGTCTTTTTGTTGCAGGCGCTGCACTATGTGTTCATTTTTCATTTTCTGTGACATACATGCAATGATCATTTTTCACTCTCAATGTACCACGAGCAACGACCAGTGAGTGTCAGCTTTCTCACAATTAGGAATAATCAAATTGAATATGATTACCGCATCTTTGTTAACCTTTGAAATGGAGATTGAAAACATGAGGGGAAAACTTATACATTAATGTAAATTAATAATTAAATACCACCATTTTCTCTCTTATATGAAAAAAGTGAGACATTCAGCACATCTATAACACAGTGCTATATATGAGCAGTTGTGCTGAAAAGGGAAGGGTTATTAGAATAGTGTGACCCTATTGCACCGAATATGAATTGCATCATTGGCGTTTGATACTAATTAATAGATGAAAAAATGTACCATATGTGTTGTGAAAGTTCAATGTGGAACTTAGTACAATACTATTCCTAAATGTTCATTTGCTGTATTGAATAAGCATAGATACCCCGCCACTGGTATAGGTATAAGTATAACTACGAGTAGACTGCGATTTATACTTCTGAAAAAGCAAAGTCATGCACATGCGGAAAAAAGTGTGCATATCGCAAATCCAGTCTATCATCTCAATAATTCAAATAATTTAACATATATTTAAGCTACCTACATACTTTTCAATTTGTTCCTGTATTACTACTCCTACGTCTATACAACTCAAACGGTAATTTATATTGCCATCTGATTCCATAATGCAACTTTGTCGCTAATGACTGTAACAGGGAGATGAAATGGCGATAGTCACTATTAAAAATAATTTGTATGACGAAAAAAATGTGCCCAACTTACCCGAATAGTCCGAAGTGGCTTCCTCTTCTCGCTCTGGCTTCCAGCCTATAAATAAATGATAATTAATGAGACATTATAATACAAGGTAAAATGCATCATTTATTCTAAAAGCATCTGTATAAAGCACACTTGTAATATATGTTACATCTTTTTATTAAAATTAATGATATGAAGCACCATTAGATATTTGAAAAGACATTTTTATGATATGTTACCAGCTGTAAAACGTGATAAGTTTATGGGTCCTCGGTCATGAAGGCAGATGTAAATTCATCTGTCTGGTATTAAATTTGATAAAAATGTAAAATGGGCAAAAATGTGCGTAAATGAGCTGAAGGCTGAAGTCTTAGAGAATACCAACAGCTATACTGTAGGCGCCATATTGTATATTGATAGAAAATTATGAAAAGGGTGCTTTGTTACATATGTAAAATTGAGCTGTGGTGTTGATTGTAGAGAGAGAGAAAGAGAGGAAGAGAGATATGGGGAAGAGATAATATTCATGTATTGCTGCAGTTATTATAAAATTATTAAAGTGCAAAATGTATGGATTTTGATTACGTCATTGAATATCACTGATACCAAATATACTCTAGTATGTACCAGCACATATGTCAAAAGAAACATCTTGTCTATCTGGGTGCGATTTATACTAAGTTGACTAATAGATATAAGATATGAAATAATAGTATGATGGTGTAGGTTCGTTTACCATAGATACTATAGATCTTATGCGACTCGCTGAAATGAACTGCATAGGAAATGGTGCCATTAGATATTGTTGCTTAAATATTGAACTTCAATGTATTATGAAGTCATGTTGGTTATGTTCTCGTCTTTATTGAAGAATGTTTACTTATAAATGTGGCAGGGGGGACTTGAGAGCAAGTGAGGAAATCTTGGGAAAGACAGAACCGGTAGTTAGAATATGCTAAACCTATGATATCATAGTCCTTACGCGACTGGCTGAAAGAAACTGTAATAAGACTGAATGGTCAGTTTTAGGGCATCGGTGTTCATGGAGTGTTCAGTTTTTTTGTTTTTTTTTTACTTTTAATAGACCCCTATTTGAGCATTTGAGACAGCCTTAATTACAAGGTTCATTATGTTGAAACGACACAATTTAAGAGTAGGCTAATATATATGGAGCGGGAAGCAAAACGTGACAATCATCTCGAGAAGGGCCCAGGGGTAACGCTTTTATGAGCATAGTCTTTTGGCATAGCCTAAGGATACATATTCAATTCAATTCAAATCTTTATTTCAGACTCAATCGTGGTACAAAAGGTCCATAGGCTATAAAAACACACTTACATATAGATACAGATAAAAGAATACAGTTAAGGAAGATTAATGTTTATTTTTTTGAAATAGATCTACAAGGTCTCCTATGCTTAAGCACTGGAAGGCTGTATTCAATGGTGCCATTGAATACAATGTGGCCATAGTCAATGGGCTAAGAAAAAGTTGTTTTTCCCTCATTAAATAGCTTCAAAAAAATAAACACAAATGCCAACTACATTGTTACCGCTCTGATGTATTTCACGACTGGGGGCTGGGCCTCAGCCCCCACTCGTGAAATACAACAGAGACGGTATCAATGTGCGTTGGCATTTGTCTATGTATGTACAAATCTTGATATCAGCATCTCCAGATATGAGATGTGTACTGGGTATCACTTCTTGGATCCACCAAACTTTTGATCAACTCATTTTTTGACCCCGTCAGTCGACATATGAAACTGTATAGATCTACTAGTCTTCTAATTGTAGCACCGCATATCGTAAGAGCACAAACAGCAAAAGTCTCACTTGCACTAGCATATCTTGGGATGCCAAGTATTAAACATACAAAGTTTGACAGAGTGCATCATTGACCTTGTACGCTACACTACAGTTAACCTTTGCATAGAAGCCATATTCATATTGTAATTACTCCATAACTGAGCAGTATACAAAGGTGTACAGTCAGCTTTAAAACTAAATAGTTGAATTTTAACCTAGTTACATACCCCATTTTAACATAGTAACATACCCCATATTCAATATGATATTGGCAACCTTTTTAGCCTAGGCCTAGTCCGACACATCTGGCGCTACTGCGCCAGACTGCAGCTACATAGGGATCCTATAGTGGGGATAAACAGGGTGTTATTCTCATCAATGTACTCATTGTCAGTCCCTCAAAATGGTCAATCCTGTTCCCCAAAAGGAACTCTACATGTCCAACAAACTTATACTGCTGCAAACATGCCAATGTTAGTGTATGTCACACATTTTGATTTCAGCAGCAGGGAGAAGTGGTGGGAGGAGTGTCCAAAAGGAGTAGAGTTCACATCAAACAAAGCCAAAATTACATATCTATTTATGTATTAGGAATGTCTTGTTGATAGTGAATAGGTGGAAATACAGTGAGGGACATGTGGTTGAAAGCATTAGACTGTAGAGTAAATACTGCCATCAAAATAGCTACTCTGCCAGATTGGCAGAGTGACTTGGTTAGCCCAAAGGCACATGGTTTCTACCCCTGTTAGGGAGTGATCATTTTTTATCAACAGGGGGGGGGGGGTTGGTTTGGGGGGGGGGGGCAAAAAAATTTGGACCCCTTAAGGCTTGACCGGGGGGGGTGTAAAAAATTTGGACCCCTCTTGGGGGGGGGGTCAAAAAAATTTAACCTGTTTTGGGCCAAAAAGCCCGCGCGTTACTATGCTTCAAAGGGCCCGCGCGCGCGCCGATTTCCGACCCGTAGGGGGGGGGGTAAAAAATTTTGACCCGTTGGCCGGGGGGGGTGAAAAAAATTTCGCGCGCTCCGCGCGGAAAACCACCCCCCCCCCTGTTGTTAAAAAATGATCACTCCCTTACAGGGGTAGAAGTGTCGAACTACCTAGGCCAGGCTAGGGCTAGGCATATAATTAGGTCGAGAAACCCACCTCTTCCTCCGTTCCCAAAGACAGTTCGAGCCTCTACGATCTACATATAATACTAATAGGCTATACCAGTTTATTTAGCCTGGCCCCTAATAATGGCCCTATCTATATAAAACACATACCATTGACAAGCATAAGATTCATACACGAATTCTAGTGTTTTTTTTAAACACCTGCTTGGACAGCTGGCAACGTTGACGTCCCCAAGCACGCATTGAAGTTGAATACACGTCTACTGAATCACTCAGATACACTGTCTCAGCACGGTAACAGTAACACTGGTTTGTGATGGTCTACTCTCGGTCAAATCTGACAAAAATAGGTGACAATTCTGTCGATTCGTTATCAAATCAACCTTAACAATATAAATAGTAGGATACATACCAGCTTGCCCTTCGGGGCCGCTTTTGGTGGCATTTTGATGTTCTTCTTCGACTTGACGGTGAATGTAAACTTCAAAACAAATCTGCCAAAAGCTTACGCTCGGAGCGGGATGTCCGATGGCGGCACGTTGTCAAGGAGACGACGCACGCGCACCTGCTGGTTCCGCTCCCAGAGTTCCACATTCAACATGGTGGCAGATGACCCGAATCGTCTGGTCGATTACTTCCCAAATTAATTTAGTTAACGTGTATTCATTCTACTAAATGGAAAGCATGGAAGACAGTGGGTTTGACAGTGACCAAAAGCTTTCAACTACCAGCTCTATGGATACCCCAGTGAAGGTAAGAGGCCGAGTCGTGCGATGTTATCTGCTGTAGTGGACAGTGTGGGACTGTTACTGTCGGTGACACTGACACTAGTCACAGTGACAATCTGGCCCTGGGCTGGGACCGTGTCAGTGAGCCAGCACAGGAGGGTCCGGACAGGAGTCTGGCTGATGCCGTCTGGTTACACTGTTTCACAGCTCCGGCAGTCCATATACCTGCCGAGCCGTGGTACATGGATCAGTGTCACACTGAGTGAGTGTGGATTCTGGTGTCGATGACTGAATGACCACTCTTCCATGATCCACCACTGCCACTTGGTGCCAGTGGCAGTGGCACTAAGGGAGGATTCATTATTTATGGCAGGGGGGGTGAGCGTTTGGCACGATACGTCAAAAATAATTAGCCCCCCCCCTCGGAATAGGTTGAAAAAAAAGGCCCCCCCCCCTCGGAATAGGTTGAAAAAAAAGTGCCCCCCCCCCCCTCACCCTGGATCGTTTTCAACTTTATTACAAGAACGATGTTGGTGTCTACTAATTGTATGCATTTAATCCTGGGCACTTTTTTACCTACAATTTACTACCTTGCAACAAATACATCCATTTGTAAGGTGTTTTAGTGTAAACGTCTCATGATACTCGCTGGTGAGTGATTATAGTCAAATCTTAGACACTCGACTTAGGCCCTACATACCGTTGAGTTTAAGGGCCCCAGTGCTTATAAATTGGAAGCTCCCATACCCTCAGTGCTTACATGAGGCCGGCACTTTTTTGAAGATTGACAAAATGGTAGGCTATTCTGAGTGTCAAAAGTGATACGGTGAGAAATTTGCGGGGAGTTTGAGTAAAATTTTAGAAAATTTTGAAAATATTGACCTAATTTGGTAAAATATAACACAGGCTGTTACCAAAATTCGCGACATTTCAACGTACTAAATTCGCGACATTTTTGAGAATACCCCTAAAAAAAAAAGGGCCCTCCAAAGAATAGGGTAAAAAAAAAAGGCCCCCCCCCTTTGGATACCCCTAAAATCAATTGCCCCCCCCCCTCAAATGCTCACCCCCCCCGGCCATAAAAAATGAACCCTCCCTAACTGGCAATTAAAATTGTTCATTTGTTGCATGCAGCCTTGCCATTGGATAATGGATTGGAACCACGATGAAACATTGGGAAAGAGGTCTTCGGTGGGGGCAGTTGCTTAAAAGCGGGGCTAAAACAAGAAATGATAGGGACATTATTTAACAACAGGCTTACAGGGGGGTTGGTGGATTTTTGCACGAGTGCACAATTTTTCTGCACCTACCCCCCCCCCCCCCCCCCATCGAGACGGATCGAAAATTGTCTGGGTCCCCCTTGAGATGGGTTGGAATTTTTCAACCCCCCCCCCCCTCTTTCAACTATAGTAAGGGAGTGGTCTTTTTTAACAATGGGGGGAGGGGTTGGTGGAATTGGGGGGGGAACCAAAAAAATGTGGACCCCTCTTGAGGGGGGGACCAAAAAAATTGCACCCCTTTTTTAGTGAAAAAGCACGCGTGTTACTATAGCTCAAGGGGTCGCGCTCAATTTCAACTTGCCTGAGGGGGGGGGACCAAAAAAATGTCCACCCCTCCTGTGGAGGGGACCAAAAAAATGTTTGCAGGAAAATCCGCCAACCCCCCCTGTTATAACTTATTAAAAAATTACCACTCCCTAACGTGCTGGCTTTTTTGCCAAATAGGGGTTCCATTATTTTGCTCCCTAGAGGGGGTTCGGCGTCCCAATAAATAACATTTAGATAACAGCTATATCATATCTTGATTGATAAAATGTTGATAAATCATGAACATGAATACATGTCAAATACTTTCCTTGCTTCAGTCCTCAAAATCTGGCCAAGCGATCTACCAACCACTGAGGAAAACTTCCGAGCTACAGAAGAAAATTGGTAAATCAAGTTGTATCTGGTCACCATAAAATAAAATACTGCAGTCATGTTTAGTCAGAACGTATGAATATAATGGTTGTCAACAAATATATAAATAAATAATATAATGTCACCATGATTTGTTTGATTAAAACAGAAATGTATTTTGCTAGTCTGACCTAATCACATTCAATCATATTGACATAGTACGGTTACAAGTTGGGTGATTTCCTGCTCGCAACATGTTTTGCTTCTCGACAATCTCGTGAGGGTTTACAGTAGCCAAATGTAGCAAAGTTTTCAATTCCGTTTGCATAATAAAAACTGTAGGACCATATGTAGTATTTACTCGATAAGATAATATAAAAGACATATCAGTAGTTCTTTGAGTTCTTTTCAGAGATGCGACTCCACCGCTTTCACCGGATTTCATTGTGAAAATCACAACAAAGTTTTCGGTTTTAAAACATGACTGCGGGGTATACATTATTTAGTGTATATCTTTAGGGGAGAGGCATCTCTGAGAATAGTTTACAGAACAATTGCGTTAATTATAGGCATGCCTTGTATGTTTTTTACTTTCATCATCCATGTGTTCTGATTTAGAAAACCAGCGAGAGAGATCTCGGAAAGCTAAGGCTTCCAGCGACGCCCAAATTAAATCGCGAGGTTTAGTTAACAGAGCTAGGTAATGTCATAGTTTTTGTTTGCCACATATATTTATATTGATTTAACTAATGATTCTTAGATTTCTTACTTAAATGGCAGATCATATTTTGATTTCTCGTATCCCTTAATGTAGATACAACGATTGCAAAATATGCAAAGTGGCTGCTTCTAGAAATAGTTAAAGTAGAATAATACTATAGTATAGGCCGTGGATGTAGCCACATCATTTGATCAACTACTCTTATCAGATTAAAAACCATGAGATTATCACTTGTTTTAATCAGAAATAGCTATGTAATGACAGCTTTGAATTTCAGGTTGGCCATACCCTCAAAGAATGATGGATCAAGCACCTCCCCAGATCAGCAACCACTAGTAATGATTGAAACTGACGATAGGTGAGTAGGAAGGAGTATGGAAAGGATGTCATATGTCGTGTGATACTGAGGAAAATGCCATAACGCTGACTGGGGGTCTGATGATGTCTATTTTAGTACATGTATTGCACTATACATGTACTTCTTAGCCCCACTAATCCACCATATCTCAACCCCGACCCTCTCCTTGTTGTAAAATAATGACCCCTCACGAGATAATAATTCATATAGTCTATACATAAAACATACATAAAATGTTATCAATAGGTGATGAAAATCGAAACTTAAAAATTACTATTTATTTTATGTTTACAAGCAGTGAGGATGAGTTTGCGGTATCCAACCTTTCGACTTCTGCCCAGAAGGCGATCACACAACAGCTGATAAAGGACGGCTACAATCTTGATCTGGAGCCGGACGATGAGGATCTCGATCTGATTCCGCCGCGACCTCTCAACGAGCGGCCATGTTACTGCTGCCAGATGGTGTCTACTTCGTGTAGCGTCCAATAACACCGGGCGGCCGCGCCACCACCAAGCAGCCTACTCATTAAGTGCCATTTGTTGCTGTTGATCAGTTATTATTTATGTTAGGGATAGGCATGCAGCTGGTTTTTTCTCTCTCATATATTAACGAGAGACTTTTATAAAGGTTTGACTCGATGGTGGTTTCTCGTTGCTGGAGATAAGGCATAAGTACAGAGATGTAGGCACGTGATTGAGTGACAAATGTAGTTGAGGTTCTACAATGGTTGTACAAAGGTTAGTGTGTTGGAGTTGTATGGGACCGGTTGTGGAGGTGAGTGATGAGGGAATTAGTGACGGGTGGAACGGGATATATAAGGGGTTGACAGTAGATGAATCTTAACTCTTCCATGACCATGTTCAGTCTACAATACAATGAAATAAGCACCTGGTTGGACATGTATAAGGAAAAATGACAAGTGAGTCACTCTTAGGTAAATGGAATAAAAAGGGATGTATTATGACAGGGGTGGTCAGATAAGTGCTGTCAGTCCTGCTAATTTTAATAGAGAATTTAAAGATGGACTAGTAGTGATTAGTGATGAATATGATATTCTAGCTGGGCAGGTTGCAAAGCCCCTAGAACCTCACACTTACATCGATTTAAGGATTATGCCTCAAGGCCTCATGTTCCTTTTATTGTCATAATGTACCAATGCAGACCGGGCGGCGAGTAACTCGCTGGCCCTGTATTGGTGCATTATACTGACCACTTGGGAATATATCAACCCCGTAGGGTCGGCAACATGGTGCATCAATCACTATGCTGTCCTTAAAGTGTTAAATATATTATAGCTGCAACATTAACATTTCCTATCAGTCTACGTGTTGACTGATGGAATTCTCCGAGCACAATGCTCTGTTTTCATGTGCAATATAGCAACGGATAATGCTTTATATGTGATATACATAACCATAAAAGTCTTGATAAATGTTGATATTAAAGTGTTATATCTTCTCTGTGGCATATAAAAAAGATCTGAAGTATGGCTTTGTAAATAATCTATTTCTGTGCCTATCATGATCTTGGGAGGCAGTGTTCATACACATTTTGCACACAGCTGTACATAATAATGTTGTCGTCTCCCATAAAACTCACGAGTAGGCTTGTGTCTTTTGCTATGTCTGTCGTGATCACATTGTGAAGCGCCATATATGATATGAGATATCACAATAACCACAAATTCACGTGCCTTTGCTTTTGTGAAACAAAGTAGAATTAAGGTGATGCAACTGTTGATGTTCATAGTAATTACCATGTTCAATGTGACTGCACATAGTGATATAATATATGTGTAGAAACACAACTTAACGCGATACTTGTCAGTGAGAAATAAATAAGAACGTCTAGTTTTGTAGCGATAACTTTGCCGCATTATTGCCACTGTGTTGCAAACACAAGTACGTAAGTAAAGCATCGAGAATAGATTGCATTTCTTGTCGGCTGCTTTTTAGCACACAACAATTATTGTTCCCAATGTAAGGTGCTCGCGAGTAGCGGTTGCTGATATAGACCGAAGTGACCGAAACTCATTAGCTAAGTATAATACATGGTTACAGATCGTTTAGTTTCAATTCAGTTCAGGAGAATCTGAAACCGCATGAACCTCTATTCTTCTATGAGACTTGGAAAGTGACGCTTCTAGATGAAATGTGGTTTCAATATGGAACACGTAATATGGCTCGGTGTGTTATCATTTGATGGTATTTAAACAGTAACAAAAGAGTGTATTTCTTGATGACCATTTTCACCACCAAGATGTCAAACATACCTTATTCTAGCACATCTTAATTCAATAGGGATACTAAATGGGAGGGCCAGTTGACACTGGTTAATGGAAAATAATGATGTGATGGAATATACCTCAACGTGGGATCTATCATAGAACTCTTCCCAGGTCCCATGTCTTCTATAATAGCAAGTTGGCACAAGCCCCACATCATTTTCACATACACCATACCACTATTTCCATCCTATTAAGATACATGGATCTTTTGTGGTATGCTTTGCCAGGACTTCCTGCTTTATTTTTCGTGGGAATTTCTATATCAAAGTATGTTTCCCTGCTAAAAGTTAATCAAAGTCTGAAAATGTCCTGTATTCTGGTGGTATATCTGACTTACATGACTGGTATTTTAAAATAACCCCAAATCACCCTATTTTGATGGGATTTAAAAATTATTCTTTTAAGCACTGAAATGTGGTAAAAGAAATCAGCTGAGTGTATTGTCAATTAGTCAGACAGTTGTGACAGAAGTGCTACCTTGCTACTTTTTTTTCAAGAATTCCTGCTTTCTCACAGCGATATCTTTATTCAATTATCGTATTGTTCTGCAAGACTCGACCGGGGAGTGGCATCTCTGCATGATGATACATGTATACTTGTGGTCATCCCATGGCAAGCCATTTATAGCATTTAGCTACATGCAAATGTCGGTACATAGAATTCTAAATGTTGCGTATAAATATTCTTGCCGCACACATTCTTGTCTTCCATAAACTAACAACAAATGCCTGAATACATGGGAATGTTACCTGAACGTCAATCGTCATAGCTAACCTTTCCCCAGGGGTTGTGTCTTTCTGCTTCCATGAGCCATTACGATACATGTATATTCTGGGTCCACAGCGGCCCATATCCTTGTTGATTTTGTCATATACTGTTTGATTGAAACTAATTGGCATAGTAAATATTTTACAATGTAAAGGTACACCATATGACAGGCCTAATGGAAGGAATTGCACTCCCCGGCCATCACAATGGTATAACTGCATTAAATGTAAAGGCATGTCAAGGACAGTATCGATGGAGGCGTTTACCATGTTTGCCATGACATATAGAGCTTGCAGAAACAGTGCTTTATAACATCTTCATTTTACATTAATTTTATAACGTTGAAGTACATAATATGTATTTTGTGTAAGAATTGTATTGTTATAGTATTTTACACAAAGCATTATAATTTACATAATAAGGTCCCAGTATCATTATCGATGCACATGTAAAATATAATTTCTAGTCCTCCCAAACCAACGAATGGTTGTATATTTGATATTAATCTTTATGTGAGGGTAGGGGTAGAATGGAAATGAGTAGACTTACAGATGAGCTTGCATTTTAGCATCTTCGTTTCTTATTACCAGATGTATAAAAATTACTCCACTACCTTGCCCGATGATATTAGCAAACTTCTATATACCACTGTCATATAAAATTAAAACAAAGTTATTTAAATAGCAATGCATGTTGTGAACTCTTCAATCAAAATAATGGTAAGAGGCTATTATCAGTTTTGGTCTCTACACAGGCATTCTGTGGGTCATTTGGTTATCAATATCGCATTACTTGTCTGCTACTAAACTGACAGCGTTACGGAGGGTCTTTACCGACATAACTGCACTGTTAATCATTGTGTACATTTACTTTTTTTTGTGAATTCTGTATATTCTACTGAATTTTTCTTTTCAATTGCGGCATAATAATTATTTCTGTTTATAAGGTGGAGAGGTTCTATCTGAATGTTGTTATCTGGGATGTTAAGTTATACAAAAGATAGTATGTATAGCGCCTTTATCACATTCCTTTTTGTAGTCATGGTCCTCGTGTGCCTCTTCACACAAGTCGGACTCTCCTGTTCTGTTATCCTCTTGGTCAACATTCCCTGTTCAATAAGCATGAGCATAGATTATGCTTATTTTAAAGGAATTATTCATATGATGTACTAACAACGTATAAGTACAAGAATCGTTTTATCACAGGCATTGAGGTTGTTCAACGTTGGCATGTTATTGGAATGTGTATGTTTTTTTCATTAAACAGCAGGTGTATATCTTTTACGATATGTTTTCTGAAACCATACAGGTGCTACGTGAATATAGTAGTTCTCACTGCGCGGATTGCACGGGGTGCAATTTAACAGTTGTAATGTATAAACCTAGGGTTGAATGGTGATGGAGACTGATATGAAAAGACTTATTGATTTAAGGTTCTGTTGCGAGTAAGAGTGTATTGCTAAATAAGTTTGTTCTAAAATAGCCACAACATATAATATGATTGTATTTTCTTTACATAGCATGTTCCATAATCTGGTTGTGAAGACTATTCTTCATACTTTGAATATTTCTCATTCGTCATGTTCATAGACTACAGATAAGATAAAAGTGTGGGTCTGACGACTTAACTTACTTTTACAGAATTACTCCGCTGTAATTTTTTTTATACAAACATTAAGCAAACAGAAGAATTGTATACAATAAAATAGTATATACATTTTAATTCCTTTGTTACTTTGTATCATTTGTTCACTTCCTTTAGGAATTTGAAATGCAAGTTGCAATTACAGTCGATTTCAGAATACTATTCAACTTCAAAAGGCAAAGTATGATATTTAAAAAAACGACATACATTTCCCACCAGCCCATATCAACTACTATGTTGTATACATTGTAATTCGGTAGACAGCCCATTTCCCCAGACACCCCATTTTATTTGCCAAAATCCACTGGGAAAATACCCCGGGGAAAATACTTAACGTGGTGGGAGGTCTTTAGTTTTATAGGGACTCATCCCATGCAAATAGTTTTGATAATGTCACCACATATGTGTTTTCTAACTTGAGGTCAAATACTGGCATGCTTTAAAATACTTGCAATAAATCTGCAAGGATGTCAGAATAATGATTCATTAAATAATGATGCAGAGGGAAAGGAAGTTAACATATCAAGCCGAAGTGCATACGACGCTTTTGCAGATATGTGTGGTATAAATAGGTCACCAGATGTGTACTCATGCAGTTCACTATCCTGTTTTGATGACAGCATCAATTAGTTTGCTGCAATAAAAAGGTTTAACACTATAATTGCGTCAATGCTTTATTATAATATGGACAACCCGCAAAAAAGAGCATGTTTATACATTGATGACATAGACAGAGGTCCATGATGATCTGTCTGAATGACAGATTTCTCCACAAGTGGTACCTTGGATCTTATTTTTTATCAAATACGGCAGCCTCATTGATTTAACCAAGGACAGCCGTATTTAACACCCCCCGTTAAATAACCCATGGCCGTATTTAACGGCCTGTGACGTCATCAAAACGGTGGTCTGTTTACATTTGAATGGTATAGAAAAAAGCTATTTTAGGCTCCCCCTATCATAATTTTGTATAATTCTGGCATTTTAAACCGAAAACCATAAAAAATAAACACAAAGGTACACTCGTTTGGGTCTGTTGAAGGGTTATTTCACTTGTTGACCATTGGACCGCATTTCACTCGGCCTGCGGCCTTGTGAAATACGGCCCAGTGGTCAACTCGTGAAATAACCCTGTCAACAGACCAACACTTGTGAACCTTTGTCTATATATCACACAAGGCGGAGCCGAGTGTGATATGATCCAAGGTACCACAAATAGAGAAACCAGGAATTCAGACTGGATCTCTGTGTTTATTTCGTGTAATTATTGATCAATTATATCTAAAAACAACATTTATAGATTGGTTTCATAGCTAGTTTAGTGACATCATCATGGAAAAGCAGCCCATGGAGAATGAGCATCAGTTTCTCCAGGGGGTGTGGAGAACGGCCATTCCATAGAGGCTTTGTCTCTCCACATGAAATAAAGTAATTTATTTCATGGTGGATACGATCACCACTATGCTTAAGTACTAGAAATCCTGTATCCCATGCCCCCCCCCCCCCCATGGGATACGATGTTCCCGTATCCTATGGCCTGTGTTATCATCATCTGTTCAAATTATTATGGCCATTGATATGCAATTAAACATATTTTGAAGATTAAAAACCATGAAATAAAGGCAAAGGCTCATAGCCTGAGCACATTTTGGTACCCCCCCCCCCCCCCCCCCCACTCGGTGAGGCTAGGGCCGCATCCCACTCATCCTGCGCCCACCGTTCATGAATATAAAAGTAGAGCCTACCATATGGGGTATTACTGGCACGGGGAGGAGGTATTTTGTGTGGATGTAAAAGAAAACGATTTTGGAAAGCAACTTTGTGGTTTAGGAAAATTCCCTTTAAAACGATTGTCACTATTAAACAAGTCATTAATAAACCGTTATATTATTGGTGTATATAATATTATATGGGTTTCGCTAAGATATATAAAGCAGAATTGGACTTTTAACTTTACCATAAGGACCGGTCATTTTATTGCCAGCTGGGGGTCTCAGCCTTAATGAGTTTCCGTGAACCGTATTCCATGACCTGTTCGTGTCCTCTGTTTGTTTAATAGAAGAGTATTTTTTAACGTAAACTTTCAAAGCCTTACGGTAAAGCTCACACGTTTTGGGTATTTGATAATAGGCCTACTGGCACCCTGTCCATCCTTAGACATCTATTCCTTAGAAATTGCATTGTACACATGTAGATATATACGTTTCTTTTCTGTGATTGAATCCGGGATTGGATGCATAGGTCTATCAATTATTTATACGCCACAAAGTATATATGGCGCACCATTGAAGGCTCGGTTGTGTACGGGCACGGGCCTGAGCCACGGGCCTGAGCGGGAAAAGCAGTAGACGCTGCAGACGCCCGCTGGATAACCAGACAAAATGACGTCACACAAATATTGTAAAACCCCATCTCATTGGTCCCTCGTATGAGAACCAATCACAACGCTTCTTTCAACTCAGGCAAGGCGGAAGCGGCCACCAAAATGGCGACCTACATGGATGTCGATCGTGTCCAATATTTAGCTTCTTCTGGTGTTAGGGGCCCGATATGTCGCCTATATTTTTGTAGACACTGCCTGAAACTAAGATCAAGTGAATGTGTATCTCATGAGGTAAGTAAGAGGATATGAAGGAGTAAATACTCTCGGGAAATGGAAAGTTTATGTTCGCCCACACAGTCACAGACTGGCCTAGGCACAGCTGTCAAAATCATTGAAAATGACTCATCTGTAAACATTAGGCCTAGACTATATGACAAACATTTGAGTAGAATAAAAACGAGGATGCCCTTGTACTAAGTTGTAGCTGTAGGCCTTTAGGGCCCTACACTGTATCAAATCTTTATGAATTATGTTGATTTAGAGTGCATATTAAATTTGGCCTAGAATACACAGCCCGACAACAGGACAAACCTATAAAATAGGAGCTTTCTTTTCAGATTATGTTAACTCTCTCAGTCACAGCATGGAACCATTTTGGGACAATTTATTTGCCCACTGGGTCTGGAGAAAACATATGTCGTTGTCCCGTATTGCCATCGCATAGGCTTAACCTCCCCCCACCCCTCGCAATCCCATAGGTTTTATTGAAACAGTGTCCCTTTATTTTGTAGGTGGATTCTCATTATTGCCCAAATTGCCTGGAGAACATGCCCTCTGCAGAGGCGAAGCTGAAGAAGAACAGGTAGGCTACTGGTATTATTCAACAAATCAAAGATGGTCATAATTGATTGACACATAGGCCTACATGTGTAATGACATATAATTATCTTTGAGGTCCAGTACCCTTTAAATGCCACTCAAAAAGTCAGTTTATATGCGAGACCTTGCATTAATATTTTCATTGCACCATATCACATCCAGGTGCGCAGGCTGTTTCGACTGCCCAAGTTGTCGCCACACGCTCTCAACCCGTGCGACAAGCATAACGGTGCCCAGCCCTGACGACCCGGCCAAGTCCATTCCCAGAAAAGTGTACTACCTGGCATGTGGCTTCTGTCGCTGGACATCCCGAGATGCTGGTATCAAGGACCAGATGGTCGGTACGTAGGTTGGGGAACAGATAAGCCCTTTGTTTTAAAAAGCCTCCCTCGCAGTACATTTCCGTGTATAAAATGTCAAAAGTACTACGCAGGGGTAGACACTAACATTTTTAGCGATGGGCCACCCGGGCCCGTAGCCTCAGAAATGCACGGGCCCTGACCTAAAACTGTGGACCCAGAATATATATTGTACTTTTCTTAAAGAGAAAACCATATATATCTCCGATCAAGATAGATTCAGACTATACCAGAATGGCTGGCTACATCGTAATTATCCCTTGCCAACGATATATGATATGACTATATTGATAAGGACATATTCTCCTCAAATTTTCCCCTTGCACTCCTGTGGGCCGACCCGGGCCCATAGGAAGGTAACTCTTCAGAAAACTGCGGGCCCGGACCCAAAACTATGGGCCATTGGCTCCCGGGCCAGCGTTAGTGTCTACCCCTGCTATGGGTACTTAGAATCGCCATGATGAGCAAGGCAGCCGGGGAAATCTGTAGGCTCTGAACATACGAAATCCTAATATCTATAAAGGCATGTCACATTCATGCCAACTACAAAAACACTGACTCTTGATGGTTAGCTTCACATTGGTCATGTATGTATTACTGTACACTCTTCTCAGGTCTATCTAATTTATGACTCTCTTTCCCTCACCTTTAACTATGAAGCTAGCGGTGCCTGGCCTGAACAGCAGAATCCCCATGCTAAACGGGTGAGTACGGTAATAGTTTTAGACATATTTGTGGATTTACGCCGAATGATACATGAAAAAAAAAGAGAAGAACATGTTATGATACTAGATTTGTATGATACAATGCACAAATATTAGGAAAGTACAATTTACTCCTGGAAGGGTTTAAATATGGACGATTTTGACGAATGGTATACATACCGGGGTATTTCATGTAATCTGTACAGTGAGATGCTTTTAAATGTTACATTTTCCCTTTTGACAGATTTCTACTCTTCTGGACTACTACCGTCAGCTGGCCCAGAGGGAGAAAGCCGAAAAGGAGAAGAAGAAATACTCACGA